>JAGJRO010000802.1:0-13819 GCA_022832285.1 Lepidurus apus apus | reverse complement strand
CTAGACACGACAGGATTGGTCCAAATGACGACAAGCACTGTCATTGGTCAATTTGAAAAGGCTATGGTGAGATACTTAGTTTGAGTACTGTACATTACTACACTGTACTGTCGCACTTTCGAATGGAATACCACGCAAGATTCATGAAACATTTGAGGCTAAGCACGACTCAGTTCGACGAGTTGCTCAGCAAAATTGGTCCCAAGATAATGAAGCAAGACACAAATTTTAAAGTAGCAATTTCTGCCGGTATGATCGTATCTCCTTTTCTTAAAAAAAACACGAATTTATTTAACTGTGTAATAGGAGAAAGACTCGCAATGACATTGCGCTATCTTGCTAGTGGGGAATTTCAAAGTTCTATAGCAACTTCCTACGCTACTGGTGCTTCTACAATGTGCCAAATTGTACGTGAAGTGTGCGAGGCGATCTACGATAGTTTGGCGGAGGACTACTTGCCCAGCCCGCACACTTTGAACTGGAAAAGGATAGCAGAGAACTTCGAAGATAAATGGAATTTCCCAAACAATCTTGGAGCCCTGGATGGGAAACATGTTCAGATCCAAGCGCCTCCGGGTTCTGGTTCTGAATACTTCAACTATAAAAAAGATTTCATTATTGTGATGCTGGCGACCTGTGACGCGGATTATTGTTTTACGATGCTAGATATTGGGGCAGCTGGAAAAGAGAGTGATGGAGGAATATTTGCTAGGTTACCATTCTACAAGGCTCTCCAGAAGAACAAACTCGGAATACCACCACCCGCGAAACTAAAAAACTCCTCACTGATTTTGCCTTGTTTTCGTTGCTGATGAAGCATTCCCGTTGGATTGCCACATGCTACGGCCGTACCCAGGAAGAGGCACTGGTCGATTATCTGCCAAAGAAATCATGTTCAATTACCGGCTTTCAAGAGCGAGAAGGACAATAGAAAATGCTTTTGGCATTTTGTCGGGACGTTTTAGGTTACTTAGGGCCATCCAGAATGGTCTTCCGGACAATGTTGTTACTTTCGTCAAAGCGTGTGTTGTACTCCACAACCTTATAATTAAATCTAAAAATGTAGCTAATACTAGACTTACAAATGTTGAAGAAAGTTCAGACAGTTCTGTCCCAGAAAGAGACATTACATTGAACGATCGAACAGTACGAAATGCTTCCTCGATTAGGAAAGATTATGCTGATTATTTTGCGGGAGAGGGATTTATTTCCTGGCAGGACGAACATATTTTTTCATCGAAAAATCCATCGTAGACTACCGCCTGTTGATGGTTCTTTATTTTACCATCACAGTGAATGTTTACGTTTACAATTTAACTGAGCACAAACGAATGAAGAGTAGTAACCTCTTCTAAAATAGGGGGGGGGGGAGTAATGGGATACAAAGGGTATGAATAATTTGGATTGGGTTACAGAGGGAGATTAATAAATGCTTTCATAACTTAGCTGTCTTCTCCATTTCATGTGCGAATTTTGACAGGGCATAAAAGGTTCTGGGATCAGACAAGAAAATACGCGGATTAAAATGCACTTTTAACACAGACAGTTGTCGAAGGAACTTGGCGCGTTCGTGATTTAGTTTGGTACAATGTAAGAGAAGGTGGGGGACATTTTGTCTGGACTGGGATTGGCAGGTACAGATGTCATTGTCAACTTTTTTTATGTTCTTAAAATACGTTTTACACGGAAAATGCGTAGATCAAATTCTGATCACCAGAGCTAAGATGTTCCTTGGAATATTGTTGTCAATTATAGGTTTCTTATCGGGAGAAGCGTTGAGGTCCTTAATTGCAAATTGGCATTTTACCCATTTCTCGCACCAGGCGTCAAGGATGAATTTAGATTTGAGGTCTTTAGCTTCTTTCAAGGATTTAGGAGACGTTGGCCATATTTTGGTTATTATCTGACGAGCTCTTTCAGAACAAGGTGTATGACTTATTTCTTTGAGGTAATCGATTTAGCAGGCCAATTGATCCAATTTCTAGTGGCGTAGAAATTTAAGTGACTTTTCAAAAGAATAAGTTCAAAAGGTGGAATACCGGTCTCTACTTTTAAGGAGGCAGTTGGAGTGGTTTTTAAAGTTCCCGTGATTATTAAAAGGCCTTTCCTCAGAAGTTGACAAAGTGGTTGAAACTGAGATTTGGAAACATTGGACCATGCTGGGTAGCCATACAGCATTTTGGCGATAATTGTAGCTTGGAAGACCGTTTTCAATTGTTTACTTGTTACAGATTTGCTCCAGTTGCTGATTTTGTTTAACCTTAGAAGTGAGAAGCTGCATTGTTTAATTAAGTAGGATACATGCTCGTTCCACCGTAACTTTTGATCAAAATAAAGTCCCAGATAGCGAACCGATTTTTTTGGGTAGATGGTAGTTTGTCCCCAAGTCAGAGGAGCATCCTCTGCTGAATGTTTACGGTGAAAATGAATTAATTCGGTTTTTTCTTTGGCAAAGTTAAGGTTCAGGCGTATACCCCACTTTTCAAGCGCGTTGATATTCCGGGATAAAAACTTTAACATTTTGTTCGCTAGATTTGCTGGAGATGGTTAGGATAGTATCATCCGCATAGCCCTCGAGGTCAATTTTCTTGCGTTTGATAGTGCTGAAACAGCCATTGACGTAGATTAAAAATAGTAAGGGAGAAAGGGGTGAGCCCTGGGGGACACCCTTTGAAATTCGATAAACGAGACTTTCTGTTGTCCCTTGGACTACTACGGCATTTCGATCTTCGAGGAAACTAGAAATCTATTTGACAAGGGGGACAGGTACTTGGATTTTTTTCAATGCGTCGATAAGCTTGTTATGTATAACATTATCAAACGCGCCACTAATGTCCAAAAGGAGCGCAGTGAGGACTTTACCCTTGTCAAAGGCCTGTAAAACTTTGTTGGTTAACGTTTCAAGGGCGTCAACTGTGGATCGATTTTTCCTGAAGCCCCATTGTTTATTAGAAAGGAGATTGTTGTCTTCGATAATTTTCCGCAGTTTCTCAGTCCTCGCTGATTCAAGTATCTTTCCCATAACGGGGAGCAAAGAGATAGGTCGAAAACTTTTCGGAGTCTCGTAGTCCAACTTGTGAGGCTTGGGGAGGACTAATACTTTTGCTTTCTTCCAAATTTCGGGATAATAGCCTTGCTTTATAGAGGCATTAAAAATGCAACGCAGGGGTTCTTTTATCACATTCCAGACTTCTTTAATAACAACCGGTTGTATATCATCGTGCCCTGCAGCTTTAAAAGGGCGAAGCTTGTTAATTAATAAAGAGACTTCATCTTGAGTGAGGCTAAAATCTTCAGATCTCAGTTTTCTTCCCGGATTGTTAGGTGCTACTTTGTTGAGAGCTGGGGCAACAGTGCCGCTAAGAAGTTTTTCTGCTAGAAAGTTAAGTTTCAAAGTTTCGTCCGGAAACCCTTGACCATCTTCTTGTCTAAGGTGGGTAAGTAATGTTTTTTCTTCATTTCTTAAGTATTTATCTATCAACCAGAGTGTTTTGTTGTTTGGGGACTTAAGCTTGGTTTCCCAGTATTCGTCTCGACACTTCCTAGTTTGTGAACGGTAGAGGTTTCTTAGTTTTTTCCAAACTGACTCATCTTCCGGTAAATTTGTTCGTTTAAATTTATTTAAGGCTCTAGATACATGAAATCTAAAAGTATTCAGCTTCACATTCCACCACGGATTTTTGTTATTTGTTCTTCTTTTTGGGATGTGATTTGTCATAGCTCGTTGTATGATAGATGTTAAGATGCTCGTTGCATTGTCAATATCGTGGCGGCTTCTTAAATCTGACCAAGTTGATTGCTTGTCATGAAGCTCCAAAACGATATCGTTACGAATATCACGCCAGTTCGCTTTGAAGTACGACCACGCGTTATTACAAGGTTTGTTGTGGGTGAGATCAAGAGTAATAATTGTGGCTTTGTGATCAGATTCATTATAGTAGACGTCGTTGTCAAATAAAGCCATTTGTACTTTAGGTAATATAATCGAGCTAGCAAACGTGAGATCGAGAGTTGATTGGCTTCCCCGAGAGTTGCTAAAAGTACTTACATCCCATGCATTCAGAAGTTGCATATTGTGCTTTTCCATAAAGCCTTGAAGTTGGACACCCGCAGAGTCCGGTTTGTGGGCTTCCCACACCCAGTGATGGGCATTGAAGTCTCCGGTAAAAATAGCGTTTTGAGCGATCTTGCTAATCTTGTTCCAAATTGTTTAAGGACTGTTTAATGCTCGCAAAAGGATTTGCGGCGCGTAATTTTTTCTCTACAAAGAGTGCAATTGAAAGGGCTTAATGTCACAATCTTCAAGGCTTTTTGGCATTGGCGAGACATTATTGCGCGGTAAATCCAAAAGGGGGAAACTGGACTCGTACAGTACCAAATGGATTGGAATGCTGAAAGGTTCATGTTTTATTCACTGGAAATGTCATTAAGGCCTCGGCGTGTACTTTTAACCTCGACCCCAAACACCCTTTTGGAACACACCCCCCGAGCAATTCGTTGGAATATATAAGCGATATGTTGCTTGAAAACAATTCTTCGCTTTCATTCTCTTTGTCACTGTCAGTGAAAAAACCTGCAGAAAGCTGTGCCGATTGGTTAACATCTTCTTGTGTTTGTCCGGAAAACTCTTCGCTAGCTTGGTGTACTTCAATGGCGCTATTATCGTCCTCGCTGCTCAACTCGACAGAAACATTCGTTCTGCTAGAACGGCTATAATATGCAAATATATGCAGAATTAAATTTTACATTAGGTTTTAATTTTCTTTTTAGTCTACCGTCTTGTTTTAATGTAATCTCCAAAACAGGATGCAAACAAGGTGTACAATGGCCAACTGTGATTCGGGTCAAAATCGTTCGCTGCGGATCCACTTGGACAAGGCCTAGCTTTTGAACGCAGAGCCCTAAATTTTTTCTTCATCGTTGCATACTTTTTATCCAAATCCTTCAAGTTATCCAATGCTGTACAGAAATGAATTAAAATTAACAGAGGATTGGAAATACGATCAACTTACTCAATCCAAGTTCTTTAGAAACTCCCTTCAACGCGTTCTCTCGTACATTTACGTCTTTATAATTCCTCTCTCGGCAGTTGAACAAGACTGGATATTTGCTGTATGCTAAAATAAATAATTCTTCCGAAAATGGAGGCATTTGTCACTTTTTCGCAGTCCAATTTTGTAACATTCAGCGATTGACAACTGTTTCCTACTGCTTCTTTCTACTTTTTCCTGCTTTCCACTGTTTACTGTTTGAAAGTTGCTTATTGTTTACGTCACGTCATCAACGTTCCAACCCCTTTGGTCCGGCCCCTTTCTCTGAATATGCAATCCGTATCTAACAGAAGAGAAAGGCCATTGTTCATCAATTAACTGTTGAGCCAGCCTTAGTCCCCTAAAACCCCTCTTAGTCCTCTATCTGAAGGTACCTTATTAACGGTCAAGAAAAAGTGATTGCTTACGCTAGCAAAACTCTAAGTGATACTGAATCACGTTACGCGACCGTCGAAAGAGAAGCTTTAGCGATTCTATTTGCAGTTAAACATTTCCATCCATATCTATACGGCAGACATTTTCAAGTAGTTACAGATAACAACCCGTTGAAATGGCTCATGAACAACAAAAACAGCTCTTCTAAATTAGCAAGATGGTCACTTAAACTTCAAGATTACGACATGGAAATCAAATATCGTCCCGGTATTAAACACGGCAATGCCGAATGTCTATCCCGAATTCCTGTCCATGCAATATCAAAAGGCGAAACGTTTGATACTGCCACCTTGCACGAACTCCAGATAGAAGACAAACATCCATCATCCATCCATCCATCGATAAGGCTTGGAGGAAGGAAGTGGATCCGTTCCTCAAGACGAACAAGCATTTGGTGCATCACGTACCAGGCCGGAACCAGTATGGCGGATCATTTCAAGAGAGGGAGCCAAGGAATGGATTTCAGACCCAGGGAAGGTCCTCGCGTTACCGTCCGTACTAGAGAAGTACTCTGACTATCTAGTTGTAATGAGATTTAAAATCTTAACGCAATTGGCTAACAACCAAACGAATATGGTACATAAGTACCGCCAATTTAAATTTTCTAATTTTGAAGAAGCTTTACGGCCGCTACATCCGTCCTTTGGTTTGAATCCGTTTCAAGTACAGGATCGGGAACGTACGGCTTCAATTTTAAGAGATTGGTTAGTTCATAATTTTGGGTTAGATTGGTATAGGTTTTTTCTATTTGTAGTGGACGTGTTTAACAAAGATTCTGGGAAACTTAATGGGGTAGTATTGGTAGGTCCAGCTTCTAGTGGGAAATCTTGGTTTTGGAATATGTGGTGCTCTATAGCCATGTTTGTTGGCCGCCCAACAAATTGGAATAAGAACGAACGCTTTTCTTTTGATTATTGTCCTAACAAGACTGTATTGTTTCATGATGAGTGTTATTTTCCTATTGAAGCACCAGACTATTTTGAAACTTATAAATTGTTGGCTTCTGGAGCGCAAACGCCCGTACAAGTTAAAGGTGTATCTTCCACAATTGTAGACCGTACACCCCTCTTCATAGCGTCTAATTACCATCCTTTGGAACAATGCCCTTCCCAAAAGAAATTTTTCGATGATGTTCGTTGGCGCCTATATTATGTTTCTTATATGAACGGTTTTAAGGAAAGAACAGACGGTAAATATGGCAACCCAATGGCTTTATTTGACATTTACAAAGAAGCAATACAATTAAATCAAGACTACAATTTGTCTTACTAATTGGGAGGTGGGATTAGTTTGTAATTTGTTGTTAATTGCGAGTATCCATAATGGTCTAAAACAGTACCCTTAAAGTATGAAGCTGATTTGGGAACTGTAGTACCCTTACGGTTCGAAGCTCCAGCTAAAGTATCTAGATGCATATCCCAACTAACAGTTAATTCACAATCGATAACACCTTGGACATAATAATCTTGAAACGAATTGGGATTCAAAGTTGGAGGGGGAGGAACATACAAGTATTTTGCAGGAGGATTTTCGATAGCATCGTCGTGAGTACTGTTATATTTATAGACATTGTTATGCATCAAGAAATTATCATCAGTAAATCCATAATTCGTTATATCCCACGACTTTGCCTTTTTAATGTAATTCACTGTATCACTTTCACGAGTTGCAGTAGTTATTTGAGGAAGAAATGAAGAAACTTCGGTGTTTTTGCCGTTTAAATTGGCCTGTATGGTACTTTCTTTCTGACAACCCAAATAGGTGTTTTTGTAGTCCGTATCCCAGCTTAATATAGGTCCAATGGCTTCCCGTAGAGAATAGGGTGTCATGGCACGACCAATATCCGCGAATTCACTCCAATCTGGTTTTACGCTAGTGGCGGTAGAACCATTAATCGTATGGATAGGTTGGGTAGCAATTATCCTATATTCTTTAACGAGCCGGTCCGAAAAACCATCTGTCAGTTTTACTACGGAAGCTGTAGTCGTATTTGCAATATCAGAATTATAAGTAGGGACAATGCGGCTCCATGGGTAACTTTTCACTTCGACAGTATCAATCTCGGGTGACGTTTTTTTTACAGTTATATTCATATCACGTAGGGGGTACGTTTTTTCTAAACCAGTTGCAGTCATCAAGAAACCGTTTAACATACTATTAGTTGCAGTTTGGTCAGTACCATTTGTATAGAAAGGGGCATTAGGACCAGTTAGTGACAACTGCCCTTTACAGTTCAAAACTCTAACACTCATGCCAATAGATATTAAGTTGTACAAAAACTCGGCATGTTGATGAGTGTATGAAGATTTGTCTGCTGTTCCAATGTACATAGATAACTGATTAGGATGGATACAGTATAATGGAGTTGCAACTTGAAGAAAACCCGACCGTTGCACCAAACTGGGGCCAAAAGTATAAAAAGATAAATAATGTCGCATCGGAAATCTTCTGGTCTTTACATTAGAATACATAGGTCTACCCATGGGCATCAAAACGCGTCCTGGTTGACCGGCATTTGTAGAAGCTGATCCAGGATCTCCTTCTGGCATCGGCATGTCCATCATTTCATGGTCTCCTCCTGGTGGCATTCCATCATGGGTTCCTCCAGAGAAATATTGCTGAACCGAATCAACTGCATCACCCAAGCGATCTGCTGCGTACTGTCCAAGTTGAACCCCTCCATCAGCAACAGCACCACCAATTCTATTAGCAACAGCGCGCCCAGCGCCAGCGACAACTTGGCGTGCTCAGCTATCATATACTACTTAGAAAACGGAGAATTACAAGATAATAGCTCTAAGCATCCAGCATGGTTCTATTCACTAGAAAATATGATTTTAGACAAAAACGGTTTACTTTTACACCTCCTTCAAGATAAAAAGACAAAAGATTTTACAGAACTGTGAAAATGTGCTTTCGTACTGCCACCTATTCTTGTGTGTAACCCCCTATAAGTTTCCCCGTACCCCACTAGATGTGGCCCACCATATGCATGAATCCATGCATGGATCTTATTAGTCCGCTTGTTGCCCAATACTATTACGCTTTCATTATTTGCGCTCCGCCTACGCTATGAATTGTTTTCTTCTTTGATTGATCATGATTAGACCGTCAGTCGTTTGGCAGTCGTTGTCCAGTCTTCGCCCAGTCCTTGTCCTCCCTTCTAGCTCCCTCCTGTTGTAGTGAGCATTAATAAACCAGTTACTCGCCCAATTTCTAAGTCCTTTTTGGACTCTAACTTTTCTACATCGACTCCCTCATCCATCGGCTAAGTCCTTTTCGGACTTTAACTTGTCGTGTTAATCCAATTAACCACAGCCTCTCATCCTGCCAAAAAGAACATACAACATCTGTAAGAACACTTTCTTACAACTGGCGCAGCCGGTAGGATTGGCTTTAGGCTTGTGGTTAATCCCTTTTAATTTATTTAACTTCCCGAACATTAAACATTTGAGTTAAATATTCATTAACATTGTAACCCCTAAGTGATTGTGACCCCCCTAGTGATTGTGAATCCCTTTAGTGACTGTGAATTAGTTTCCCGTCGCATCCGATCAACGGTTCATCTCCTTTTAGACGTCAACATGGAGACCGGTGGCAATCCCTTGCCAACAGGTAACCCTAGTACTCCCACGACCGCTTTTCTCAACCTCTCACCCCTTCCATCTACGTTCGCACCCCCTATTGCACCTTCGATGTCGACCACCAGTGTAAATCCTTCGGGAATCACTCGCCCAACTACTCTCTGCTTCACGTTTTTAGGACAACCTCTTGCACTAGATGATTCCGATTTAATTACTTTTACCCGTCCGACCACCCCTTCAAATGTCCGCAGTAGTGAATCTATTATCACCATCCTTAACCAGATTCCAAACTACGATGCTGGCCCTAATATTAAATACTGGTTAATTGCACTTAGCATGCAATTGGGCAGTTACCCCGATGACAGCGACAGAATTCTCCGAGCCGTACACGGAGGACTTGCGGGAGAAGCCCTCATATTTTATCGAATGTTGGACGGCCCAACAAAAACAAATTGGGATACCTTTCGAGAATCTTTCATCGCACGCTTCTTTTAACCGGAGGACGATGAGCAAGAGCCTCCCGTTCCAAGTCCAAATGACAAAGTAGCCCAGTATGTTTAGAAACTACTCTCACATTCCCTGGACCACCATAGTAAACTCTATCAACGCATAAACCAGGGTGATAAGAGTGCGGTAACCACGATTGATGAAATTAACAAATCCGCATTTCTCCGAGGCTAAAAAAGTACCCTAAAACCCCTCTTCCGAAGAGCCCTTGGTGACCGCGATCTGCGATTCGACGAGATAGTGACCCTAGCCTGCCTTGAAGAGAAAAACTTCATCCCCACGCCAACTTTTCCCGCCGAATTCATGGAAACCGCCAACCGCTATCTGCAACAAATTAGAGACATGGCGGTCGAACAAAAAGCCTTACTCCGGGAAGCAAAATCCCAAGCTGCTATTGTGTTCGCTGATTTCCCAGAACAGCCGTTCTACGATCAATCCAATCCATCTGAACCGTACGAGCCGCGTTGCGATAATAGGGATCGAGACCAGTCCACCCATCGACCTACAGCTTCCCTTAACTCCCAACCACCTGGGCCTCCAGCGTACCGCCCAATGAATAACGGTCGCGGAAGAGGTGTAAATTCTCATCCCAACCTGCCGCCATTCCATCCTCTTGGCCGAGGAAAGCGAAATCCCAGAAACCAAGGTCCCCCTTTCCGTCCCCAACCAGCCCATCAACCCCAACACTCCTCGCAATTTAATCGACGCTCTGAACAACACCCTTCCCCACCCCGACGTTTTGACCAACGCCCTCGACAAATATTCAATCGCCCCCTAGGTCCCTCGCAAGATTCCCGTCAGCAACCCTCTCCTTTCCGTCCCCAAGGTCCATCTTACTCCTCTCCTAACTCTCAACCACCTCGTAATCCGATTGATACCCGTAACGACAATGTTCCCCTATGTAAATATTGTCACAACCATGGACACGTCGTGAGGACTTACCCATTCCTTCAAGATGCTTTAGCAGCCAAATGGGGGACAAAACCTCCTTTCCCCCTCCCCACAATTGAACAGCAGAGGGAAGTAGAAAAGGTCCTTTTTGGTCGAAATCCAAAAAACTAAGAAGACCCACCGCCGAGGGTCGGATGGGAAATGCTTCAACCAAATTTTATTCCAACCACCAAAAGTCCTCGCCACCCCGGTTTAATAACCAACATCTCCGTAAACATGCCCGACGATCCTCTAATGACGAAGTGAATGAGCCGATCTCCCCAATTATTCCTCCGCCCCCCCCATTTCGTGATGATGTAGCCAATAATGCAATGTTTACCTGCCAACGTTATCCGCCCTCCGGTTTATTTTAACGATGTTGTCGCAGAAGTTTCCACGGGTATTAAGACTCCCATACTAAAGGCAGATGTTGGTCGATTCTCATACTCAGCTCTAGTCGATAGTGGAGCGGGAGTATCCCTTATGAAAGAATCCGTTTATGACGACCTAAAGAATAGTGGTTTTGGATTCAACCATTCCTCCTCAAATGTCCATTTATATTCAATATTAAATGCGCAGTTGCAAACCAAAGGAGCCGTCCACGCCGAGATATGTCTAGCTGGTCGTAGATTTAGACATGACTTCATCATTAGTCCACACATAAATTGTGACATTGTTTTGGGAATAGACTTCATTTGTCAGCACGAGCTGATAATTGACGGGAAACTACAACTAGTAATTTTTCGTGACCCTAGCCCACCCCGAAATGCAGCTGGTGCCCCACCACTACCATTACCCTTTCCAATGTTAACCCCACCTACCATCCCAATGTGCCCACCCCCAAATTCCCCCATTTCAACCCCAGACCATGTTACCCGTCAACTGGAGCTATTAGCCGACCTTATTGACTCTGTCAGACAAACCCATGTCGCCGTTAACCCACCCTTGACTCCAAATGAGCCCGAAATTGTACGTGTTGAAAAACCCAGGCACCGTGTCTTTTTAGACAAGAATATATCCGTTCTGCCTTACACCAGCCGAACCGTCTACGGGAGAATTGAGACTCCTAAACGCGCATTCCACTGCTACATTCCGCAGAAATAAGCCCTGACCAGCCTACGCCGGTAAAAGTCTCCTTTCCGCCTCCATAATACTTGTGTTCTCTTCTCTGATCTGAACCAGTTTTCGAAAGTGCGAATTTTTTCTCCGTGCTTTTCATGGAAAGGGGGAGGCTGAATTTGAAGGAAGTTCGGTCATTTTCTATCGTGTTTCCTTGCGCTCTACATTTACGGATTGGAACTCGTGTTGTTTGAAACTTCCTCATCCCCACAAAAAGTAAGTAATGAGAACATATTTTTGTTGTTTGTGCCAAAGGGTCAGTCATAATCAACAGGCTTTCTAGAACAGGCGTTCAGGAAGCAGAAGAAAGCGAAGAATTACCGATTCCTGAACACCCCTGCGTGGTAGCACGGGGTGAAACCCTGCTTGACGCCGTGTCTTACGTCGTTGCAGTAGAGAAGAAAATGCTAGTCAACTGTGAAGATCTTCAGGAGGCAACATTTGCTGCATTCGCCCTGTTCTACGTGTTCTGGCTCAGATATCCCCAAATTGCAGGCGACAATGGAATTCCTCGAAAGGTAGTACACTTAGTAATCTTAGCTTCCAAATATGTAATTATTAATTTTCTATTGATATTTTCGTACTTAGGAATATATTCAGGATCGACGATCACAAAGGGAAAAAGGCATATCGTTCCAAAGAAGTCCAAATAAACCGCAAACTGGCGGAATTCAACCAGAAGAAAAGTACGCACCACATCGAGGAGACTGGCACACCTGGCAGAAGTTCTTAAACTAGCGAGAGCCTTCTTCGTTTCATCCCTCCCCCTTCTGCATGTTTTTATCCCGATTTTCTTCTTGAAGTTTTTTTAATCTCTTGATGTGAATTGTCCTTGCATCGATTCTTTTACTTCTGTTATGTACTTTGTGCGTATCTTTTTATCAGAATTGACGTGCTTGCACTATTTGCAGATTTTTTCACTTTTGTACTCGACTTCAATTGGTATTTGTTTTTTGGTTAAAGTTTCTCGTTGTCTCGCTTTGTGGCACTGCGTGTACTTTTGTAGTGTTATTAAGGTGATTTTTTCTTATTTTGCATTCAGTTAATTTAATCGACTTCCGTTGTATTTGGGATTCTTGTCTTTTATTTCTACGTTGTCGTTCAGTTAAAAGTTTATTATTGTCTCGTATTGTTGTATTATATGTTTTAGGGGTATTAAGGTTTCAATTTGTTATCTTGTTTTGTATGTAATGTTTGTAAAAAATAATCCAGACAAATACGGTATGTCGGGCAATTTTAAAAAATACACTGATTTTTTGTGATCTGAATACAATTAGTGTCACTTTTAGAAACCAAAATTTATTGATAATTTACAACATTCATAGTGAATACATTAACAGTTCTCAGAGTAAACTGACCAAAAGTCGGGGTAAACAATTTTTCGACAATTTTTACTATTACAGTTCACTCAAACTAAAAGTAAATTAACAATGTAAATAGTAATTCACTTTTACGTTGTTAAAATTACAAGTAATTGGTAGAAAAACTGTAACACGTAGTTTAAGTAAATTAACCAGAAAACCGAGATTTGGTGGTACATTGTATTTTTGGTAAATCAACACTGAACGTTGTAAATGAATTACTATGAATAATTTTTTTTACAGTTACTAAAATATTTTTGTACATCAACCTGCAATAAAATCATGGCCAATTTTGATGCACACTGAATTTGTGGTAAAGTTACCGATTTTTTTACAGTTTATTAACAGATGAGCAAACCTAGTCAACTCATCGAAGCCCAGCCCCCGATCCAAATTCTTCCACAAGTACTTCCTCCTCCCCTGATACTTCAACCCCTTACCAAAGTGACTCCAGCCCCCATCTAATTTTATTGTATCTGATGATTCCTTCCCGACCTTTAATTTTCCCCGTGTTTTCCGACCCCGTACAGTTAGTACACCTGCAGAAATTTATGCCCCACCTTCTTCTTCTTCCGAGTCCACGTCACTCCCAACAGAAATTAATCTACGCCCCGTTCGGCGAGTGACACACCCCCACCTGTAGTGCAACCCCGATTGTTGTTCCCACCTGTAGATAATCGTCCAACTCAAACTACCCGTTCAAGACGAGTCGTAAGCCACCGTACGTTTCTCCCAAGACGTACAGTCATGAGCAAAAAAAACTGCTCAGCCAAAGCGCAGAGGTCTAATTAGGCCTCTTGAGGCTGATTTACCTTCATTAGTGGGTGAAAGA
>JAGJRO010000806.1:0-14029 GCA_022832285.1 Lepidurus apus apus | reverse complement strand
AAGCAATGTAAAAACCCATCCAAACAGGGGATAAGCGCTGTGATTGGTCAATTTCGAAACTCCATAAGAACGATCAATAAGTTGGTTACTGTACTACCTTCTAACCCATCTATCTACCTCTTCTTGACTCAACGATAAAAAAGGTGGAAATCTATTCATCAATCCTCCTCTTTTATCGTTATCTTGAAAACCCTTTCTGAATCACGAATATGCCACCTTCCTCTGGGAGTCGGATCTTTTCTCCAAACTGTTGGGAATTTGTTTAATCATTCTTAGAATCGGTATCTGGTTTGTTATCAGCTATAATAGAAGTTTTTGTCTGCGCAGTGGATGATAACATTTAATGGAGCATAACTCAAAGACTCGCTTGTCCGTGTGTTATATAATCTTTCCGTTTCAAGATTTTCTGCAATGCAAGCATTACATGACAAGAATTATTTCCACTTTAAGCAAAGAATCAAAGGCAGATTCCAGAAAATCAGAATCTAGACACCAGAAAAGGCTATGCATTCATTGCCATATCTTTGCTATATAAACACTACTTCAAGCACTATTAATTTTTAACATGGGTTGTTAACGTAATTATTGTTAATTAGAGTTATCGTTAATTATTGACTCTTCTCAGCAAGTTAAATCACAAGGAGCTAAAAAAGGGAGGCACGTCCTTTGCGTTTACTTTTTTGGCAAATAAGTGAAAAATTAGATTTAATGATAATAAGTGATAAATTAGTCTGTTTACTTTTTTAAAGAAACTATTATTACCAACTTTCTATCAGCTTTCCTAATCCTAATTAGCTCTTCGGACGAGTAAAAAAGCAGAACATCGTCTTCGATTCTTTGCACTACTGGAATCGTACCGTAAGTTCCCCGAATAGACGTAGGAAACCAACTTGGGTCAGGCCGGACTTGTAGCGTTAATCCGGCCTGCCTCGCAGTTGCTCAACAATGAAAAAAAATGGACGGAGCGAAAAGAGTGGGAGCTGCCCGGGTTTCTTAGCTCTGCTCCGGCCTGCCTAATAGACGCTTCACCAGCTCAAGCACTCCGTGAAATACTTGACACTAAAAATAGCCGTGCAAAAAAATGCAAAAAAAGAATCATGTTGCACAGGTTACTGCGTGGAAGCTTTTCCGATAAGGACAGGAAATTTGTGCGGCAAGCTAACTTGGACTCATGGTTAATGTCATTTGATTTTTAGCGCTAAAACATTAAGATCTTTTTAAAATTATGTAACTATACAATGACTGCAAATTGGCTTTCAATTCGATTCAATAGCGAACTGTAAAGTAAAACTTGTTCGCGCTTCAGAACCTATTCGCTCGGCCACCTGCTCTCAAAATCAGCAGATTTGGTCCACATTAGCAGAAAAGGTCCACATATATAGCCATGCCCTATCTATAGTACATATGATCTAAACCTAACTGTTGGGGACTTGGAGATAAAGAAGGTTTCGAAACGGTCCTATCAAAAAAGGATAAGCTAGCTTTAAAGAAAACTGGAAAGGGAACGAAACAAAGGAAACAAAAGCTAGCAGGCCCGTACCCAGGGGGGGGGGTCGGGGGTTCAACCCCCCGAATTCTTTTTTCTCCATAACGTTATCCACATACTCCCCCCCGAACCAAAATTCTGTGTACGGGCCTGCCCGGAGGGGTCAATAAATCCCGAAGGCAGGCCCTTACCCAGGGGGGCGGAGTTCGGGGAAAACGTCGTTTTTTTATGATTGAGCTTGTAAATTACCCAAAGCACCTACAGACTTGTTTAAGCATTCAAAAGAAATATAAGGATGCCGTCCCTATGATACCTGGGATCGATTTTCAATTCGCTAATAGGTAAAGTCGCTAGGCCTCCGGCCAACTGTCCCCCAATGTTATAAGGATAGGAAAGTTTGGAAAGTGGGGGAAAGGGGCGGAGCGTAAACCGCTAAATAATTAATTACTCGGTTAATATGCATAATTGACATAGGGGTTCTTCAGCCAGAACACTTCATTTGGTCTCTATAACATATTTTTTTTC
Source organism: Lepidurus apus apus (assembly GCA_022832285.1). Classification (NCBI taxonomy): domain Eukaryota; kingdom Metazoa; phylum Arthropoda; class Branchiopoda; order Notostraca; family Triopsidae; genus Lepidurus; species Lepidurus apus. The sequence continues at coordinate 12,018 of JAGJRO010000806.1, read as the reverse complement.
GGACCTTAATTGTTGACTGAACCGTGGCGTTTTACACTCGGCCAAACGTATTATTGAAAGAACTAGAAGGTTTGGGGACACGTGTAGAAAGGGTGTAAAAGGTTGAACATTTGTGACAAAATTAGAGACAAAAGAGAAGAAAAACAGGAATTTTCGACAAAAAAAATTGCAGCAATTTGAGTTGCGGCAACAGGCGTGAGCCTACGCCAGCTTCAACGGAAAAAAAAAAATTGCAGCAATTTGCTTCTCAGTTTTGAACTGTATTCAAGGCTCATTTGCATTGACTTTTTTTCAGCAATAGACATAAACAAATGTAAAAATCCTAAAATGTGTCAGATCTGTTTATACCAAGGTTAGGCGGCGACTAAGTAAAGTTGTTGGCAAAAAACTTCCCGTAAAACACTAAAAAAGCTTGGAGGTAAATATATGGCCCTTTGGACTGGCATTTGTAAAAAACATTGAAATCCAGGTTTCGGCAGTGAAAGTAAAGCTTAAGGTGTCCGTTTCTCGCTTCTAGGACAGTATTCCTAGAATTCCATCTCATTTTTTTTTCTCGAAGAACATGTAGTCCTGTAACGAAAACCAGACATACGTTACGTTAAACCTTCTAAGGACTACCCAAACCTACGTTAAACCTTCTACTCATAAGACAGAAATACCCAGACGGGATCACTTGATTCCTACCTTACGTTGGTGGGTGAGACTTTGTTTTGGTATTGGTTTACCCTTCGCTCAACCGAGCTACGGCTTCAAGGTCAAATGTTTAACCTTCAGTCTCTTTCTCCGTACTTTGGCAGTGGGATTGATAGTTCTAAGCGCCATTAATCTCGACCCCTTGCAACGTGTATCCTTCTCAAGCGCTTTCCAACTCAGTGGCTCCCTCTTTCATCATAACAACTTTATACTGACCGCCATCTTGCACGCGGTCGTAGTCTGGAAGCTCGAGGAGTCGCGCGCACTCCTCCACGAGCTAAATCAATGCATTATCGTTGATTTGAAACTTAAGAAAATTCTGCAAATTAGTATGGCACTGATGGTTCTGTCCGTAATAACATCAGTTAAGTTTTAACCCTATGAATCCCAGTATCATTAATTATAAACTAGAAACTAAATTTTACTTTTTTAAGGAAATACCAACAGTATTAATAGCGGCCATCCCCAATGCTCAACTCTTTAATTTCTCCCCATCGTGGACCAAATTCATCTGGGTCACGTATTTTGTTTCGTCCATCTATCCTACCGTCATTACTTGCACGATTACGTTGCTTATTACTGCACTGGGCTACCAGTTCTCCTTGATTAAGGAAGTTATCAAAAAGGATACTTTAATTTCTTGGGAAAAACTCTACCAACGTCACATTCTACTTTGTAAAATGACCCGACAACTGCAGAAATGCTTCGACCTTCCCCTTACGATCCTCATAGGCTGTTCGCAAGTTAACATCTGCCTAACGGTGTTCTATCTGACGGAGCAAGTGCTCGCAGAAATAACGCTTGCGATAGCAATATTCTCTTTCTCTTTACTTGATTACTGCGTCAGGTGTATCTTGCTTTGCGTGTTTGCAGACTACTTAACAGATCAGGTAAGAACAGAGCAGAAATACGAAGAAATTCACGTTATTTTGCAAAAACATTAGGCGAACTCCTTGGCGTTGGATCTCGCCGATGCTGACTCGAAATATCTTCACACGATTCACACCAAAGAAGTAAAAATTAGACAAAATTTCTTAATATTACTGCGTCTAAGGTATGGAGTATTCGTCTCCTCTGCAGATTGTGCGAGGGTTTTCGATAAACGTTCGAAATCTTAGACATCTAACGTCCCTCTCAGTGGGAGGATTCTGTCGTTTGGGCAAACCCTTACTTCTGACGGTATAAACGAAATTTCATAAAAATAAATAATTTCTAAGTCATTCTGCTATTACTAAAAATTACTGCTTAGATGTCTGCAGTGGCTATGACGTACTTCGTATTATTGCGTCAAATGAGAGCTACGGAATCTGTAACTCCGGCAAATTGTACGCTGAAATCAAACCATTAAAACCATTTCGGAACCTTCAATGAGCTGTCTGGCAGTAATAAATTTTAATCGAATTAATGTTGAATCACCAGCACAAGATCTATTACAACTCAAGCACCAGCACACCAGCAATAACTTACCAACAATTACTGTTCAACGGCTTCGCCTGTTTAACCATCGATTTAGGTATCGAAAGCTCGCAGTAATTCCTCGCGAATGACCGAACAGCAAGTCTTTTAAATGAATTACTGCAAGTCCAACAGAATTTACCATAAATGTAGGCTATTACTCTAGCAAATTAGAGCTGCAAAGAAAGACACAGAAATCCTAAAAAGAGATAAACAGTTATGACATTTCTTACCCTTCATGCTGCCTTACAGAAATGTGCATATTTTTGTTAATTAACGTCATACCCAAGAGTAATATCCTCCCAAACCCGATAAGAAAGTCCATTATAGTTATGCCACGTAATACGCAAATTGAATTCCTTATCTTATTGACTAACCTTTTACGAAATTACTGTATTTCTGAAATGCTGTCCAAATAAATACTTACTATTCAATCAAGTAAAACAAAGAGGCGTTTCCCTTTCAGAGAACTACATTGCCACAGGTTTAGTCGGTTTGAAACCCTTGCAAGGAACAGGTAGTCAAGTTGGAGGTCAGAAATTTACATTTAAAGTAGTAATAGAAAGATATTTCTGCAGCAATATGGGCAGTTTGGGTAGCACTTCTACTCAAAACGACAGAAATACCCAGACGAGATCATTTGATTCATACCTTACGTTGGTGGATGAGACTTTGTTTTGGTATTGGTTTACCCTTCGCTCAACCGAGCTACGGCTTCAAGGTCAAATGTTTAACCTTCAGTCTCTTTCTCCGTACTTTGACAGTGGGAGTGATAGTTCTAAGCGCCATTAATCTCGACCCCTTGCAACGTGTATCCTTCTCCACCGCTTTCCAACTCAGTGGCTCCCTCTTTCATCATAATTTCTTTATACTGACTGCCATCTTGCACGCGGTCCTTGTCTGGAAGCTCGAGGAGTTGCGCGCACTCGTCCACGCGCTAAATCAATGTATTATCGTTGATTTGAAGCTTAAACAAATTCTGCAAATTAGTATAGCATTGGCGATTCTGGTTGTATTACTATCAGTTAAGTTTTAACCCTCTTAAACACAAAATATACTTATAAATTAAAAACTAAATTTTCCTTTTTTTTTTAGCTAACACCAACAGTAGTAATAGCGGCCAGTTTAGTAGTAGTGGACCAGTTTCATTAGGGGCATGCTGGCTAGTTCGTCGATCTACCCAATCGTCATTACTTACACGATTACCTTGCTTATTACTGCGCTGGGCTACCAGTTCTCCTTGATTAAAGAAGTTATCAAAAGGGACACTTTAATTTCTTGGGAAAAAATTTACCAACCTTTCCCAAAAAGTGACTCCTTGAGTCGCTAAGCAACCTTCGCGAGGAGCAGGTGTATTACTACTGTGAGCAGAAATACACACCGTTCCAACTTTCATTTCTTGCAATACTGTTCCAACTTTCAGCACTCATACTGTGACATTCGACAGCATTTCTGCTGCCTAATGTCACCGTGTGAGTATGACAAATTTGAGCTTTATTTCGACATACTATTGAGCCTAACATGGATTATTACTGCCCCGTTCTGCAGATTGCAAGAGGATTTGCGGTAAATGTTCGTAACCTCAGGCACCTGACGTCTATTTCGGTGGGTGGGTTATTCTGCCGTTTGGGTAAACCACTTCTCTTGACGGTAAGGATAAGGTTTTTAACATCGTGTAAGAGCATTTCTGCAGGAATAGTACTGGTAATATCTATTTTTTTCTTTAGGTGTTGGGTGTACCTATGACTTATTTCGTCCTGCTGCGCAAACGAGAGCCACGGAATAGTGATTTTCGACTCATCTACGCAGAAATTCCGAAAAAGTTTTTTTTTTAATTATCAAATTATATTGACTTCAGACGATTTGACTGACACTGAGTTGACTGTTTGACTATCAATCAAACAACGGCATGCGGAAAATTAAGCAAATTACATTTCTGAGCTCTTATTGTCATCTGACCCGTTTCCATTGAGCAGACCTTTTAGCAAAGCCACTTAATCAAATTGTGTGACCTTTGTGTCCCGAGGCGTTATTTCTGCGCTGCAAGAGACAGTAACGGATGGGGTTGAGTCCCTATGAGACCTTTTGGCTTTCCAGTAAAAGAAATAGAGCGCTACATCTCTTTGAGCAAAAACTCTCCAAAAACTGGTGAACGTGAGATGAGTTCTGCAGTGAAAACCCCTCGCGGAGTTCAAGTACCGGAAGAAAAGGGCTTATTACTGTCCACTTTGCGCTGGTGGATGAGGCTTTGTTTCTGTATAGGCTTACCGTTAAGTCAACGCAGTTATGGCTGCAGAGTCCAGCTGTTTAGTCTCGCAGTTTTGCTCAGCAATTTCACTGCGCATCTCACTTTTCTCATCGGCATTATTATTCATGAGTCTGTGCCCAATTCAGGTTCCACTGCCTACCAAGTCGGTGGTTTCATATTACACTTTGACCGGTTCCTTATGACTAGCGTGTTCCATGCGGTTCTGGTATGGAAGCTGGACCATCTACGCGCAGTAATACAAGAGCTCAACCAGCACATTACTGTCGACTCGAAACTCGGGAAATTTCTAAAGATTGCTGTGGGTCTAATGATTTCGTACGTTGTGATCACAGTAAAAACATTTTTTTCCCAAAAAATCTTCTGTTTTGATTTTGGAATCATTTTAGCAATCCACTTGGATCCTCTTGTCAATTTTGGCCAACAATCCACTCTTCGATTCACGTCAACAATGGCATAAGCTTTTTTTCTTCATGCGAGGCGCTTCCTTTTTCTACCCCGAAGTCGCGAGTTACACTATTACTGTGCTCATTACTGCGCTGGGTTACCAGTTTGCGTTGGTGCGAAACGCGATGAAGAACAGGACGTTCATGTCCTGGGAAAAGCTTTACGAACGCCATATCCAACTCTGCAAATTGTCAGCAGAGCTGCAGAAATGCTTCAATATGATCCTCTCGATCTTAATGGGCACTACGCTGGTTGCTTTTTGCATCACAATGTTTTACATTGTGGACGAAATTGCCCTGGGTTTTACTCTTGATATCGTTAGAATGAGTCTCAGTTCGTTCTTCTACTGCGTAAGATGTATATGCCTCTGCACAGCTGCTGATTACTTAAGAGAGCAGGTAAAAACAAGGGAAAAATTGGGGGGAAATCGCAGAAATATAGAAATATTTCTATTTTTCTATTTCTATGGTTATTCTTGCTTCAAAAATTAGGCAAGTTCGGTGGCCTTGGAACTAGCCGAAGCTGATCTGAAATACTTGCGAACTGCTCATACGATAAAAGTAATCATTACTGCAGTCATACGTTATATTACTGCCTTATTTCTTTATAAGGTTATAAGGGCGTTTACGATCCATGGTCGCAATCTGGAGCATTTGACGTCGTTTTCTGTGGGAGGCTTCTGTCGTTTGGGGAAACCTCTACTCTTGACGGTAAAACTTTTAGAAAACTTTTGCAAATAAGAAATATTGGCTTAATTGCTGCGCTGCTTAGATGCTGGCAGTAGCAATGTCGTATTTCATATTACTGCACCAGTTGAGAGACATGGAAACCGGGTGCGTCGCTAATCCTACATATAATACGCAGAAATCATAGAAAGCAAATTATTTTCGCTAAACTCGCTGACAGTAATGCCAATAATTAGTCACAGAAATGTTTAATTTGGAATTTCTGCCTCTATAAAGTCGTTGCATCTTAATAACTTCATATAAACATAGTTAAAACTAAATTTTACAGTTTCCAGTGTCTTTTTGCTTCCTTTTCCGTAGGTCAAGACATCGATAAGCGTTTGTCAAATTATTGAAGGCAGAAATAAAATACGAAACTATCATGACCTTTCCATTCATATCAGTTACATTACTGTCAAAAGCCTTTCTGAAGAAATTTACTCAACTTGCTTTGCGTAAAAGTATTACTGCGCTCCCTAGTTCCGCTGTAACGATCTTCTAAAAGCATTGTATTGATTCAAACAAGTAAAGGGTCGTGTCTGATGTCTGTTATCCTGATCATGACACTTAAGAAACTATATGTGAGGCGTTTCCTTCTTATTAATTGAAGGTGACTCTGCAAAGGACATGGAGAGTCACCCTGGAGCGTTTGACCGCGACGCATGTAACTTGGTGGAAAGGGGAAGAAATATAACTTTGGCAGATTTCACGCAGAAATCTCCGAAGATGTGTTCTGTAGTGAAAATTACCCGAGGAATTGAACTGCCACAAGAAGGAAATTTCCTTCACACTTCACGTTGGTGGATGAGGCTTTGCTTCGGTATCGGTTTACCGTTAAGTAAAGGTAGTTATGGTTGCGGAGTGAAGCTATTTACGTTCACGATACTGCTGTCTGACCTAACTGGAGGTTTGATGTATATCATCGGTTGGACAATCAAAGGATATAGCAGACATACTGGCTCGACTATTTCTCTCCTGAGCATTGCATTGCTTAATAGCAATGCGTTCCTCTTGAAAAGCATTTTCCATGCAGTGATGGTATGGAAGCTCGGGGAGTTGCGCGCAGTAATACAAGCACTCAACCAACTTATGACTGTTGATTCGAAGCTGCGGAAAACTCTGCACATTGCTGTGGTTTTCAGCTTTCTTTTCCTAGTCATAACAGTAAGACTATACGTTGCTTTTTTGACAAGGAATTTAATTTTTCAGTAATAACTAAGCTGATATTACTGACAATCTTATAGCAAGCATCGTGGGCTATCTTGTCTGCCCTTCAGAGGCATATACTCTTTGGTTTTCCCCGATGGGCGAGTATTCTACTATGGGTTATGTCGGGAGTGTCTTTTGTGTATCCTGTCGTCATGGGCTACACTATTACTTTCCTAATTGCTGCGCTGGGCTACCAATTTTCGTTAGTGAAGAAAGAAATGGCGGCTGAAACGTTTGTTTCGTGGGAAAAGTTGTATCAACGCCATGTCCAACTCTGCAAAATGTCCAGCAAGCTGCAGCAATGTCTCGACTTGCCTATCATGATACTCATAGGCTGTACCCTTGTGAACGTCTGCATGACAGTGTACTTTATTACTGATATTGTAGCTCGCAATAAATTCCCTGCACATTTTGCCGGAATGGCTTTCGGTTTACTGGAAGATAGTATGCGGTGTGTATGCCTCTGTCTGGCAGCTGACTACCTCAGAAACCAGGTAAAACTGTTTTCTCCAAGAAATATTACTGATATTTCTGCGAAACTAGGCGAATTCCGTGGCTTTGGAACTGGCCGAAGCCGACTTGACCTATCTGCATATGCAGTCAGATCACATGACCAAAGTATGAGCTCAGTTCGTATGCTACTGCAGTAATATTACTGCATACATATCACTATTACCTAAATATTACTATAGGAATACTACATCCATAGATTTTCGGAATTTCGGCAGAAATAGCACTATTTGAAATTTCTGCAGTTGCTGGTATAAGAAGAAATATTACTGCACCAAAAATTAGGACAGAAATAAAACTGAGAAGAATTTAAAATTACGACAGGAATAATACTTTTAAGTTACTTCATCTAATATTACCTCAGAAATATCACTTCAACTTTTCAATGTATTTTTTAAATTTTGTAAGAAAGTTCACTCTTAAAGATTACTGTTCACATTTATTTTCTTTACAGATCGTACGAGGGTATTCGATAAGCGTTCGAAATCTAGAGCACTTGACGTCATTTTCGGTTGGAGGATTTTGCCACTTAGGCAAACCACTACTCTTGACGGTACACAAAAACAGATCACGCTTAAGGTAACAAAGTTACTGTATAAAATTGCTGCTACTTTTCTAGATGTTGGCAGTAATTATGACTTACTTCATATTACTGCATCAAACGCGAGGCGCGGAATAGAAATTCGCAACTTTTGGTAAAACTTTAAACACTAAACCCGCTTACTTCAACACTTTCAGTAATCCCCAGAAATCAACTTTAAAAACGTATTACTTAATCAAGATATACTCTTTACTATACGGTGTTATTTCTAGTCTGTCCATCAGACATTTTTGCAAAGATTAGAAATAAAATTTCACATTTCGTCGCCTTTCTTCAAGTGCATAATTACTGAACTATAGAAATAGTAGACCTGCTTAGTTCACCCGTCGTACGAGTCACGCGGGAGTCATGAGTCACGAGTCAGGAGGACGGAGGAGTCACGTGACATCATTTCTACACAGTAATAACTTAATTTCTTTGGAATGACCCTACAGAAAGATCTTACCTATCTAGCGCTTTACCCATGCGCTGGGCAAATTTAATAAGCCATTTAATCAAACTGTTTGAACTTTATGGCCCCAGGCGTTATATCTATAGCGCAAGCGCAGAAATAGCGCAGAGCGTTAGGCTGGAGCACGTGGAAAGAAATACTTTTCCGGTGGAAGAAATAAGAGCTCTACAAGTCTTTGAGCAAACGCTCCCAAATTGGTGACGTAAGATGGGCTCTGCAGTGAAAACCACTCACGCCCAAGTACCGGAAGAAGAAGACTTATTGTCCACTTTGCGCTGGTGGATGAGGCTTTGTTTCTGTATAGGCTTACCGTTAAACCAACCCAGTTATGGCTGCAGAGTCAAGCTATTCACTTTAGCGCTCGTGCTTGGTGATCTCACTGTGGGAGTCATTTCTGTCACCAGGCTGGCCATTTATAATTTTGTGCTCAACTTGAATAAGACGGCTGACCAGATAAGTAGTACCATCCTGTACATCGACTTCTTCCTTCTGGCTACTGTTTTGCATGCAGTTGTGGTATGGAAGCTCACGGATCTGAACGCAGTAATACAGAAGCTAAATCAGCACATCACTGTCGACTTGAAACTCCGGAAATTTCTACAAACTTCAGTGGTACTGGCTATAGTTTTTGTTGTCATCACGGTAAGATATTACCAAAGTATTTTTTTTCGGAAAAATTCGATGCTGTGCAGTAATTCTGTTAAATCTGATTTCAGCAAACAACTACGGTAATCTTAACAGCCGTTGCTGCTAGTGATGACTCGGAATTGTTCAAGTTCTGGTATGCCGTTCTTTGGACGTTGTGGGTTACGTCGATAATCTATACTGAGGTCACAAACTACACTATTTCTTTGCTAATTGCTGCGCTGGGGTACCAGTTTTCCTTGCTGAGACATGCGATAGATACTAGAATGTTCCTTTCCTGGGAAAAGCTTTACGAACGACATATCCTACTTTGCAAACTATCCGGAGAGCTGCAGAAATGCTTCGAATCGATCCTCATATTACTAATGGGCAGTACTCTGGCTAACATTTGCATCGGTGCGTTCTACATTGTGGAAGAAATCATTGCCAATACCAATTCGGCAGAGTTAATTGTATTGGTCCTTGCTATGTTGCAACATGGCTTGAGATGTGTGTGCCTCTGCACAGCAGCTGATTACCTAAGAGACCAAGTACTTATTTCTGCACAAATACCCATACATTCTTTTATTTCTGTTCCGAAATAGGCTATGTCTCTGGTGTTGGATTTGGCTGATGCCGAAATGAAGTGTCCGCAAACACCTAAAGCGATGCAAGTAACCGTAAATGCACGTAATTTACATATAACTGCAGCTAATGAGTGTATTTCTGCGTATTCTGCAGTTTAGAAAAGCTCTTTGTAACAACGTTCGCAATCTGCAGCATCTGACCTCATTTTCGGTAGGAGGATTCTGTCGTTTAGGCAAGCCTCTACTCTTGACGGTAAAACTAGCTTTAACTTAGAAATACATGCTAATTTCTGTCATGGCTTAGATGTTGGCAGTAGCAATGACGTATTTTATATTACTGCGTCAGATAAAAGACACGGAAAGTGGCTGCTCCGCTAACTATACTCAGATATGCGAACACTTCTCGCTGATGACTCCCAAACCGTAGCAAAAGACTGTCTACTCACCCCAGTACTGACAGAAATATTGCTTACATAACTACCAACAACTCACGATTGATTGATTAAGCACGGACAAACACTGTTCTTGAAATGCGTAATCATTTGACACTTTACTGGTTGCCTTTCTAACCAAACAAAGAAAGGGTGTGAAGTAAATACTAGCTTATATCGTGTCTAGACTGTCTTCGAAACTACATACGCAATTTGCAAATTGAAAATACAATTAGTGCCACTCCTCTAAACTCAGCCAGCCTTTCCTTCGATCATCGCAAAACTCCATCAGAGATCCTGAAGAAACACTACAGCTCTTGGAAAATCAATTACTGTGAAACTAAGGGTTTCGCAAAATTCACTTCACTAAAGGGTCAAAGCAATAAATAAACTGAGTACTGGCAAAGAAGCACTTCAGTCGATCTATTACTTCGGCTAATAACTCTACTCCCCAACTTTTTTTGGAAGTAATACTAAACAAACGTTCAATAGCCGTGGAAGCTATTACAACAATCTTTAACAACAACCTATGCTGCTTTTACTATCCTAGAAGATGTCTGTTATTGGTTAACAACCACGGCTATTTCCCTTCACCTTTTGCTGGGCGAGTTTGTTGATCTGTCCAGTATATCCAAAACTGACTCAGAGAAAACTTCGGAGATCTGCCAATCCGCATAAATGCCGCAAAATTCGTCACATATAACTGCTAACACTACTAATCTAGTTTCAAAGCTACTATAGCAATAGATTACCTACGTATTTTGCAGGAATAGTTCTCCGTTTACTGGAAGATTAGGAAACCTTTAGGAAAACCATTACTTTTGACAGTAATAACTAGCTTTTGGAAAGAAATACTGGCTAATCTCTGTCACGGTTTTAGATATTCGCAGTAGCAATGTCTTATTTTATTCTTCTGAGTCAGATGAAAGATACGGAAAGTGTCTGCTCCGCTAACTATACCCTGATTCGCGAAGTGAATTTTTAGATGTTGGTAGCGCCTACGACGTACTTTGTTATCCATGGCCAAAAGAACGACGCGGAAAGAGGCATCGCCTCTAATTGTACACATAAAGACTAAGCTTAGCAGGTATAAGTATTAAGTTTCGGAGGTCTAGAAATACGGACGTTGAATTTGTAAACCATCTGTTGTAGGCAGTGTGCGGCACTTTGGCAAATTTTTAGATTAGGGCTCCCGTATACCTTAACTTAGTGATTTCAAACAGTCATAGATGGCGTCACTGTTTGCTATTGATCATTATGAGCTAGGTACCTCAACCTGAAAAGAAAAAGAAATGCAGAAGAATGAGTAAAGTTTCCTGGGAAAATAAAAACAATGTCATAAATGTTCATCTATCTGCATGTCCTTCAAACTCATATTACCTCTACTGCTAGATTTTTTTAAATAAATATCTTATACTTCTTAGCCGACAGTGGTCCTGCCACTGAAATCTAAGTTCTCTTCTATTCAGTGTACAGTGAAATTTTACTCAATTGATATTGACAATCCTTTTAGATAATCACTTGGGCTTACAACAAGCACTCCACAGTAGAATACATTAATCGGGTAAAGCTAGCCAAAGAGGCGTTTCCCATTTAGTATAGAACCGGAACTATAACTGCAAAGCAAGTGTGGCGTGAGGCCCAGGAGATAGCCCGTGGCCATCCTTCCTCTGCGTACTTTCCTTTGTACTCTTTCCTTTTCCTCTTTTTTTCCATTGTTTACTCGTTGTTGATTCCTTTTTTTCTGTAACGTCAGTTGCCTACGTAGCTTCTGAGTTTGCTTGTTTGCTGAACGGCAAAAGGGAATACAGTCTTTGCACGAACTCGAGAACAAACGGTGACTTTACTCTCTCCAAGCAAAGGGTTTTAGTAAATTAATTCGGCTACTTGCTACACATTTGGTGGCAGCGGTGGGATCTGCGTTGCTGTCTATTGCACGCAGGCTGCATTTTTCGTGGAAAATTAGGCTGGTTGGTGAGTGGCTGCGATCTTTTAGGAGTGATAGGAGTCCTGGGTGTG
>JAGJRO010000820.1:0-14325 GCA_022832285.1 Lepidurus apus apus | reverse complement strand
TGTTGCTAAATATTTTTATTTTCGAGAATAAACGAGGCACTCACTACACGGCCGTATACCAAACAAAAGAGGCATTGCGCAAGATGGCGGACTTGCCACTTCTTGCCACCAGAGGCGTAATTTGGCAAACACTCTATAAGAGCTCATTTTATCATTGGAGAACATTTCTCAGTGAAACTAAAAGCCAAACTATGAGACAAGAAATGTTTAAGAATTCCGTATGTTCAGGTATATGAGGGATGGACTACAGAAATAATTTTAAAGCTGATTTTCTTAAAAGCNAGAACATTTCTCAGTGAAACTAAAAGCCAAACTATGAGACAAGAAATGTTTAAGAATTCCGTATGTTCAGGTATATGAGGGATGGACTACAGAAATAATTTTAAAGCTGATTTTCTTAAAAGCTGCATTTTCACTTAAAAGATGGTAGCCTAAAAAAAAAGATGGCCGTCCATACGCCGTCCTGAGCGGTCGTGTTTGTTGTACTCCTCCGAATACCTGCTTTAGTTACTATTGTTGTTGATGTTTTCTAGTGTGGTTTTGTAGTGATTGACAATGAATTGCTTTAACTGTAAGGGTGTAGCAAAACAGTCTGAATGTTTGGTTTGCACGACTTGCAACCTATCTTTCCACCTTAAATGCCTGAAAATTACAGCGGCGGATGCCAAGGTCATTGCTGTTGGCTGGATCTGCAAAGCCTGCACTAAGTTGTCCGAAATTGCTGCTTCACGCGCTGATCAATTACCAGATGAATCGGTTCTTGTGAATCAAACTTCTTCAATGGGGGCGCGTAAGAAGCTTATAAAGGATAAACTGACCCAGCTCTGTAGTTACTGTCATCTGGAGGCTTCAGAAGATTCGGCGATGAAGTGCTTTTTCTGTGGCGAGTATGAACATGCTTCATGCAGAGGGATTCATGGAAACCTTTTCTTGGAACTCAAGCTTCATGATGCAGGCTCGGTTATGCTTAAGTACGAATGTTCCAGCTGCAATAAACGCAACGTGTCATACCTTCAACTTAAGCTTAGAAAAGTTCTGCAAACGGACGGGGAGGTTAAAAAAGCTACCCAAACGTTTTCCACCGATCCTGTGCAAGAACAGAGGAAAACTCCGACAAATTGTGACGTCACGGTAAACGCAGTTTTGAAAGCTGAACAAGAAAAAGCGCTTCGGGAGGGAAAAAAGAATAATCTTGTTGTGTTTGGCATCCCGGAGAGTGGAAGCAACAAGCAAGAACTCTGATAAAGAGCTTGTTATAAAGCTTACGGTCGAGAATGATCTTAGTGTACACCTCAACAATGAAGACATTGCTGAGACAATGAGAATTGGGAAACCTAGAACCGATGGAATGGCACGACCTCTGCTTGTTAGGTTACGTAGAGACTCCCCCGACTCTATTGACAAGCGCTATAAAATCCTGAGGTCAGCCCGCAAACTCCGATCCGCCAGTAATGAAGTAACTAGAAAGCAAGTCTTCATTAACCCTGACCTGACGCCAATGCAGCGAGCAATTCAATTTGAAGCACGTAAAGCTACGCGTAATGCGCGTTTAAATGCTAGCAACAATTCTGGTTTACCCCCTAACCCGCCTGAAGCACCGTTGAACGATGTAGCATCTGCCCGTCTAAAGAATTGACTCTTTGTTGGTTCGAACCTCTCAAGATCACAGAACAAGAATTTGAACATGAAATGTATGTTTTTTAACGCTGATTCTCTCCCAAACAAAATTGAAGAGACGAAACTCATTGTGCAAATTGATGACCCAGATATTATAGCAATTGTAGAAGTTAAGCCCAAGAATTGTAGATTTATGCCTACAGTTGCAGAATTAGCGATCACAGGGTACAATACGTTTGAGGTAAATTTAGATAATGATTCAGGGCGCGGCATTATATGTTTTTGTAAGCACAATTTAACGGTACATCCAGTTCCCCTAAGACAGAATGTCGCCCAGGAAATATTATGGTTGCGTATTAGACCTCTGGTAGGTATATGTACGCTTTTCGGTGTATGTTATAGAAGCCCTAATAGCACTGTAGAAAATGACATTGCGTTATGTGCTGAAATCACGGAAATGACATCTAATATGAATAGGAATATTGTTATTGTGGGGGATTTTAATCTCCCGAAAGTAAACTGGAATTTTCGCTATGCAAACCTACCCCAAACTAGTCCTGAAAGCATGTTTTTCAATTGCTTTAACAACAACTTTCTTGACCAGCTAATTAGTGAACCCACTAGAATGCGTGGAACAAACAAACCTAGTCAGCTTGATTTACTACTTGTCAGTAATGTAGATAATGTAACGGATGTTGCAAACTAACCAAGTTAAAAGGAAGTCAATACCTCGACCCAATTACTACAAAGGCAATTACGAAGAAATGCGAAGGCGACTAGCGACTGTTAACTGGGATCTAGAATTCCAAGGCTTGGAATCTGTAGAGGATTTATATAGTAAATTTTTGAGTATTGTGAAGTCTGTAGAAGTCACCTCAATACCGCTCAGATACCATGGTACTAGAGTAGCAGTTTCTCCAGAAACGTTAAAATTAATAGCGGAAAAGAGGGAATCTTGGAATGCCTTAAAATTAAACAAGGACAATCCTTCCTTTGAGATAAATTATCGGCGGTTGCGTAATAAAGTTCGGAAAGCTACTCGAAAAGAAGCTAATAGAAGAGAAAATTTACTAGCAAAAAACGTAAAAAACGTTTGGAAATTTATTAACGGAAAAAGGAAGTGCGAAAGTTTTGTACCTCCGCTACATGATGTAGCCACTGGTTTACAAATTATTGATCCAATAGAAAAAGCCAATGTGCTTAACAGATACTTTTCTGCTGTTTTTACGCGGGAACTGGATGTAATTGTGGGTGATTCTAGTACTTCAGAAGTGCCCTTTCCCCAACTAGAAATTAATGCGATAATGGTTCTACAGAAACTTATGTCATTGGACACGTCAAAGTCCCCTGGTCCCGATTTGTTGCACCCGAAAGTTCTTAAGGAAGCTGCTGTTTCCCTTGTGAAACTCCTTACCTTTATTTACCGTAAATCGATCAAATCAGGCGTGCTCCCGAGAATATGGAAAAGTGCCATTGTTATTCCAATATTTAAATCTGGGAAGCGGGATGTACCCTCGAATTATAGGCCCATAAGTTTGACTTGTATAACGTGTAAAATTCTTGAGTCGATCATTGCTGATCACATTTTGGAGGAGTTTAGGTATAGGAATGTATTCTCGGATAAACAGTTTGGTTTCCTACCTGGTAGATCAGCAGAAAATCAATTATTACTTGCTGTGGAGAACTGGAAGAAGAATATGGATGAGGGGCTTCAAACTGATGTAATATACCTGGATCTCAAAAAAGCTTTCGATAAAGTACCCCATGGAAGACTCATTCAAAAACTGGTTAATTATGGTCTTGGTACATGTGCGTCTTCTGGCTTGACACAATGGATAAAAAATTTCTTAAGTGACAGAACACAGAGAATATGCATGGTTGATGTCCTAAGTGGGGTTCCACAAGGTTCAGTCCTTGGTCCGTTACTGTTTAACCTATACATTAACGACCTGACTGATGAAATTGGTTCGACTGTTTTACTTTATGCGGATGATACAAAACTTAGTAATGTTGTAACCTGCCCTGAGGATGCATTACAACTTCAAGATGATATTACACGAATTGAGCACTGGATGGCGAAATGGTTAATGGAGCTGAATATCTCTAAGTGTCACCACTTGATGATTGGAAGTGAATCTTCTCCTAGTACCTATGTTTTAGGAGGTGAGTTAATTGTCAGAACTGACTGCGAAAGAGATCTTGGAGTCATTATTGATTCCAAACTAAATTTCCGTGAACACTACGCGAATACTGTGCTAAGAGCAACTAAAGTGGCAAATTTAATTAGACGTAACTTTACTTGTGCGGATGTAAGAATGTTAAGTGTGTTATACAAGTCGCTTGTTCGACCCATTCTTGAGTATGGCCATTGTATGACGCGCCCGTTTCACAATAAGGATTTGGATGCCATAGAAAATATGCAAAGAAGAATAACGAAGTTTCCTGCAAGTCTCCGCCAAGAGACTTGCAGGAAGAGCGGTCGTATGAAGAGCGGTCTTCAATTTCTGAACCTGCCAACAATGGCGTATAGATTTCTTCGTGGGGACCTGATTGAAGTGTATAAATTATGCAACGGTTACTATGAGAATGTCCCTGCTGAAAAAGTTATTTGTTTCAATCAAGGCTACTGCCGAGGCCACTCCCTAAAGTTAAAAGCTGTACGCTTCTCCAAAGACGTAGGACGCTGGTCTTTCCGTAATCGAATAGTAGAAGACTGGAACAATTTACCGGAAAAAAATATAATTTCTCCCTCCTTAAATGTATTTAAGAATTTGTTGGATGACCACTTTGGTGAAAAAGCCTTCAATCCAAAATTATTTCGAAGGGACTGAAAAATTCCCCATACAATTTATCTTGGATTTTTGTTAATGATGTGTAGAGGCCTTTGGCCTTTTGTTTTGTTATGCAATAAATAATAATAATAATAAAACGAGCGAAAGAGCGAGCGCGTGCGCGAGTTAGCTCTTTTCTGGACTTGCGAGCGAAAGAGTGAGCGCGCTCGGGAAAATCAACAAAGAGCTGAGCGAGAGTTCGCTCGCAAAAAAATGAGCGAGTTTTAGCTCTGCTCAGCAGCAAATTCATCCACCTGTTCAGGTCGTTCATCTTCGAACTGCCTTAAGCCCTACAAATGAAAAACTGTGAGTCATGACGAAACTGTTCCCTGTTTTCAACTTTTGATGTCTCTTAATGTGGAAATACGTTAAAAAGTGCATGGTGGTCCTTATTAATATTAACTATGGTTTCTTTTCATTAAAATATAGTGTAGTTATGTAATTCGAATACTTACAGAGGATTCATTCATTTCGAAACACCAAAATTCAGAACCACATTCAGAATTTCTGTTCGGGCTTTGTTTGGGTGCGATGCTTGGAATTTGGGCTACAGGTACAGAGCATGGAATGTTTGGCCTTCAAACCGCGTGGAGTCGCGTAACCAGCCAAAGGACGCTTCCCATTATGTCACGTGACTCAAACGATTGGTTCACGGAGCGTAAAGTGACGTCATGTATAGCAAAGCGTTGCGATGCCGGGGCTCCACCGTGGCCTTAAAAATTCGATTTTACCGCTACCGCGTGGTACTTTCAAAGGCGTACGGTAATGCGGTAAATGTTGTAATTTTAAAATTACCGCGGTAAAAGACTGCGGTAAAATATTTTACCGCGGTACAGGGAGTAGCGCGGTATATCAACCCTGGTTGATACTTCGTAAGTAAACAACACACGGTCAGCTGAGCGCCCAGGAAGCTTAGCGCTCAATATCTACGTCATAAAGGCTACGTGACCGCGTTGGCCAATGGCAAAATATGCCCCGTTTGAATTTTAGACTTCTTGTTTTCTTTTTTTTATCTAGGTTATATTTTCGCGTATGATAAAAAGACACATACATTTAGAAACTATATTTTTTACACCTTTTTATAAGACAAATTCGTTTTTTGGTGGCTATTGCTCGTGGAAATCGGCCCTAAGGCTTATAGGATTGTAGTTGCACCAAGCAGGTAATCCGTTTTACATTTTTGCCATATAATAATTTTGCCATTTTCTTAAAGAACATTCATTAAGAAACTATAAGAATAAAAAAAAGTAAAACATATTGGAGTGATCTGTTGGTTGAATTCCTATTTTGATATATAATTTAAAAAAGAAAATCCTGCGTTGCTTATCAGGGACGTAGCCAGGAATTTTTAAAGAATACGCAAAACCCCTTTTTGAGGCCCCCCGCACCGTTTTCAGGAACAAAAAGGATTACGTATAACATCTATTTTTTATTACAACTTAAGTTTTCAGACGCCTATCGTTACACGGATCAAAATCATGCACACACTAACTTTTGTACGTCAGTCTTAATATCCTGATGAATGCGGAGCAACGCAAGGCCTGTTAGTCTTGTTTGGCCCGTTGTGTTCCGCAAATAAGTTTTTATACAGCGAAGGGCTCTGAATGAGCGCTCTACAGTTGCAACGCTAACAGGCAGAGTGGCTAAAACTTTGAAAACAGTTGCGATTCCCGGGTAATAACTCTCGTTAATGCTTGCCAAACTGTTAAGTAGCTTCTTAGGTGCTTTCTCGTTCTTGGTGTCCTTCCACGACAGAACTTCATATTCAAAATCCTTCCAAGTGAACTGTACCAGGTCTTTTTGATAGGCTTCGTATATGCCTTTGACAATTGCATATGTCATATTGACATAATCAAGTGACAATAGCTTAGTAAGGATTTATTGTTTTAAAGATCGGTCGGGCAAATGTAGAAAAGACTAGGGTCAACTGTAAAAATAACAAAAGTAACAATTGCAAAAGAACTAAGTCATAACCCAGATAAAAATGTATCATGATTGATCATGATAAAACCGGATCATGATAAATTGGACATCATGATTAATCATGATTGATCATGATTTATCGTGATTACCCTAGATCGTAATAAATTATAATTTACCGTATTTAGCTTTGTGATAATGAAGAGACAAAAATTGAAACGTAGTTNTTCCTCGCTTGCCTCGATCAAGTCAATATTTTCCCTCTGGAGGTTGACGTGCAGCAATTTTGTTGCGCAAAGGACTTCCTCTGCACAAACAAGACTGACTAGGAACTCAAATCTCTTAATTGAGAACAAATATCGTTCCGCATCTCCGTTGTCCGACTCGGCGATTTTTTCCAAGCTGCTAACAATAACCAAAAATTTGGACTTGAAGCCTCGAAGACAGTCGGCTTGACTCGTCCACCTTGTCGGAGCCGGTGTACAGATTCTGATCTGTTGATCAGGCTGCAATTCATCCTCATCGTCTTCTAAGTAGGATAGAACTCCGTTGAGCTCACGAAGCTCTTGTAGGAAAACACTGTAGCGCTTAGCGGACGACTTTAACATGACAACAGTTCTTCGACAAACGTCGAAAATATTAGCAATTTGCCTTATGGAGCAGGAGTGAACGAGGGCTGTATTAAGACCATGGGCTCTACAGGGGAAGTAGGTTGCTTCTGGGAGTTTAGAGGAGATTCTAGCTTGAACTCCTTTAAAACAGCCAGACATGTTGCTGCCCCTGTCATAGCCCTGGCCGCGAAGCTTGCTGTCATCTAGGCCCCAAGCTTGCAATCGCAATAGGAACAATTCGGCTAGCTTTTCACCAGTAGTTTCCGGGGCCTCAACAAATTCAAGGAAATCTTCCCGAATTTGCACTTCGCCATCTGGAGCTGTGAAAACGTATCGTACCGCCAAAGCAATCTGCTCTTTCGTAGAGATGTCGGTCGTGCCGTCCGCTATTAATGCAAAGTAGCCAGCCTTTCGGACTCTTTCTAGGATTTCACGTTGTATCTGCAACCCCGCAAGATGAATAATTTCGTTCTGTATTTGTGGAGAAGTGTATTGAGCATTTTTTGGTCCTGTTTTAATGTGCTCCTGAAGCAGCGGGTCGAAATCAGCTGTATAACTGAGTAGAGCATTGAAATTGCCACCCGTTTGCTCTCTTCCTCGCAAGGCAATATTGTTTCTCCCGCAAAGCAGTACAACATTGACTATTCGCATAAACGCGTGTTTCTTTCGCGCAATACGCATATCATTTTCCTTTGTTAGAAGACCAAGGGAAGTTTCCTGCTTGCCAGAAATGACAGCTAGCAAATTGTCAGCCTTTGACATTGCGTCCAAATGTATATTGCTTGTCTTATGCTTCTCTAGGATTTTCTTAGCATTTGACCAATCTGTTAGAGGTTTCGAAACGAGTGTGCGTTTGTCTCGCTTGAATACAAAGCAAGGAGCACAGAATAAGCCATCACACTCCATCGAGTAGCGAGCAAATTTGAACTCGTCCAATAAGCCCGGATTGAAGCGCCGACTTCGGCCGTTGATTTCGAGTTTAGGATATTCGTAATCGGGAGGAGGGCGCCATTCTTTAGACAATATTTCAACCTTTTCGGCTTCATCCAAGTTTTCTTTGATAAGGAGACCAATATCGTTGCACAAGTGTGCTGAAATGGAGCTGCTCGGCCCAGAATCGCCATTCGTGGCAATATCTTGTACCGGTTCGTTGTCGAAAATAATTTCATCAGGCTCGGGCACCGCTCTTGAGACACTATTCTGAACAGTGGAAGCTTCTGAACTAAGATTTTCCTGGCCCTCGGAAAGTCTAGGAAATAACAGCCACGTAAGGAAATGTAGCCTTAAAAATCGCCCAGGAACATGTAGAGAAGGCATGGGTCATTTCAGACATGGCACAAAAGTTACAAAATCGTTTTTTAAAAAAAAAAAAGTTAAAGCAGCCGAAAGAAAATTTATGTGAAACGAGTGAAAATGCATAGCAAAAGTAAATAAAATCTGTTTCGCTGCTTTTGTTCGAAATGGTTATGGTGTTTTTTGTGAAATTTATCAAGAATACCAAAGTTTACAGAAAATACTTTTAAAGATCAGAAAGAAGTGTACCACATTTTTTTTAAAAAAAAGACCTAGAATCTAGAACACTCAAGGCAGGCTCGAGCCGATTGCATCAGCAGTTTTCTCCAACACGGGAAAAAGTTTGAAAAATATAGCAGGTCTGCATTTCGTAACACACTTGCATGATTGTTTAGTTCGCCTTACGTGACGAGTAAAAAAATAAACAAGCACTAATGGTTAAAAATAACACTAAATCTCCTCCACTAGCTAGTAAATAAAAATTCTAATTACTTTATAACAAATTTAGACAATGAAGAAGCGAGTTGGGCATTTTCTGCTTCTCGAATTTTCTTTCTTTTTCTCTTTTCCGACCCTGGGTCACATTTTCGTTTATCCATTCTAAAGCACACGTTGTAGTTTCGTAATAAATCATAGACTCGGGTCTTACCTCTCTAAACACAATAATGTAGTTGAGGTAATAAATGCTTCCACAATCCACAGTAAACCAGAAACCGTCCTCAGAATGGTGTATATCTACACTTTACTAGGAAATATGAAAGATGAACACAGTTCTTGCTGACCGAAGGAACAACACTGCTTTACATAGATTCGTTTTAACGGAAGAAAAGTGAACAAATCGAGCTTTCGACGACATTGGTCTCCTAAGAAAGGGAAACCGGACTAGGTGCTAATTAGAGGGAGACTTTTTTTTTGCTAGAAACGAGAAGTCCCATTTATACGAATGCATGTTCAATTCCTCAACTTGGTTCTTTTTTTCCTAGAAAGCTTCATTAGCTGCATACTTTTTCCTTTTTGGTTTGACATTTTGGGGCCCTTCCGGAAAGCAATTGGTACGCAGTTGCGTACTTTTCTTATATGTGGCTACGTCCCTGCGTCTGAAGCCAAATAAGGATCGTTTAGGCTCCTCCCCAAACATGGCTGAACCCACTTTTATGCGAGAGTTGCTGCTTTTAGTAAACAAGAAAGGGTCCGGCTAGCAGTGTTCTGGAACTTCCTGGAAAACTCCGTTCCGTTCAGTTCCGCTCCGCTCTTTTGGGTGGAACTGGAACGGAACGGCGTTGCACCGAAAATGGCAGGGAACGGAACGATTTTTTCGGGGAATTTACCGTTCCCATACCACGCCATCTAGTGGCTAGGCAATCTAGTGTTTGTGCCGTCTACTCGCCACACTTAGAAACTTTTTTAATTGTTTTCCATAAGACTATCGGATCTTTGAGCGGAACAGATCTGGAACGGAAAAGTTGGGCGGAACGGCCGTTCGGAACTAGTTCTTTTGAAAATTTTGCCAAAATAGAACGGAACGGAGCGACAGAAGTTGACCGAAGAACGTTAGAGAACGACGTTCCGGAAAAAAAGAAGTTCCGGAACACTGCCGGCTAGCCAGTGCTTTTTGGTGTTGGCTTTTGACAGTTCTTACATTATTGTGTAGTGCAGCGCAAAAGCCAAGTTTTGACAGAATAGTACTTCTGTAGCGTGTTTTGAACGTGTACAATATTTTTTTTAGTTGGGTACGTCGTCCAGGCAGTCATTATTATTATTACTATTATGTATTTTATTTATTTAGTTTCCCTGTATTATTAGCTGGGTAAGTCCCCTAATTGGGACCTTATATTTTTTGTTTCCGTTGTATGTTATGTGTTCGTTTCATCTATTTTTTCCCTCTATTATTGTTTTTTCGTATTGGTTATGTAATGTCAGGTTTAGTTAAGTTAGGTTTAGTATGCAACGTTAGTTTGAGTTAGTTTAGGTTAGGAAGGGAAAACTACGAATCTAAAGGGAGGAAAAGTACCAAAAAACGTCGTTGAACTCTGCCAACTCCACATTACAACTATACCTTACAAATTTTTTATTACCCATCTACATAAAACAATACTATGCTTTTCCTTCTTCTCCCACCTTTCTCCTTAATTTCTTGTCTTTTCCTGTACTTCCTTTGTTCCCTCCTTTCCCTTTTCCCATTCTTTTCAGTTTCTGATCCTTCTTATGTTCTTCTTCCCTTTTCTTCCCATTGTAGTTCAACCCAAGTCTTCTTTCCGCACTTAAATAACATTACAAAAGAACCAAAAAACAAAGTCTCCATAACAAAAACAATGAACACTCCCATATTCGTTCTTCCGCTTAATTTTCAAAACAATCCTCTTCAACTGCTTCACTTCGGCCATCTGTTGACAAGAAGCTTCCGTTCCTGTTCACGCCTTCGGATATCCACTTGCCCAGCTTATTCGACAGTTTAGACCTGTCGTCCTGTTTACATCTTGCAGCGAACAAATGGATCAATCTATAAACCTAACAGTCTTTTAAAGCTTTGTTTTTCAGATATGGAAGATATACCTTGTATAATAGTATTGTTTTTGGACAGATTTGCGTCACTTTTCGAGCCTGGTTCTCAGGGCTGTTACCTCGAGACCGGTCTCGAGGGCCCTGAAGTCTCGGTCTCGTCTCGGAAAAAATTGTCAGGTCTCGGTCTCGTCTCGGTCTCGAAAATTTCAGCCTCGGTCTCGATCTCGAAGCAATTGTCTCGAGACCAAAGCTTCAATGCTTGAGACCTTAGGCGAGAAGCTCTGATTTCCCCAGTTTGAAGTTCCTTTCTACTTTTAAATCCGATTAGCTTGGTCATAGGTTAGTTCTGTCGAAGCGCGTAGTCTTGCCTAAATCCGAGTTAGCTGTGAACGGTTTAGTTTAGTGGAATCAAAAATTTAGTTGAAAAATTTTAACCTTTAATTGGTCCTCTTATTTCACGTAAGACTAACGACTTTAGCATGTTCAAGTCTTCTGAGCCAAAAGTATCTCTATCATTAACATCTTATCGATATTAGGAACCGACTACCATCATATTCAGACGAAACTATGAATAGTGCGAATAGGGTCAGGTCACAAAGCATTATCATGTCCAAAAAAAACTTCGAAATTGATTCCCTAGAGATAGCTTATCCAATTATTTTGTCACGACTTTTACTGGCCTGCGAGTTTCTCGTCATTCCCTTTTTTGGTGTCCAAACCAAACCGAACTCCTAAAGCGCGTTCAAACTAAGTCAAAATGGTGTTATTGTTTCACACATCCAGGCAATTCTACCCCTTTCGTCAATAGCTGTTAAAATTTATTGATATTTGCGAAAAACCCAAGGGTCCGCAACTTGCTTGTAGTTTCGTTAAGGTAAGGAAAAAGGTAACGCAGGAAAGCAAGTTGGACCAGTCCGGACATGGCTCGTTACTCCGGTCTCGTCTCGCAGTTGTTCAACAATGAAAAATGACGGACCGAACGAAACGAGTGGGACCTGCCAGGGTTTCTTAGCTCTGCTCCGGCATGCCTAACGGACCCTTCACAGCTCGGGCTTTCCGAGAGAAATGGCTTTTTTTCTATTCTTTATTTCTCGTCGTATGTTTTGAAACTGAAATCAGATACTAAATATTACGTTATAATTTCCATAAAATCAACAACCGATAAATCTTATAGCGTTTTCAACTGGGAACCCTGGTGCAGCAGTTTTTGCACTGAATCCCACAAAATTGTGAGTTGTGCCACACAATTGAGTGTTGCAACAGTGAATTTGTGGCATTCAGGGCAAAAAGTGCTGCACCAGGGTTCCCAGTTGAAAACGCTATTACTAACAGATACATTTTACTAAGATTTTATTAAATTGCTTCTAAATTATTTTTTATTGTTGCCCTGTGCAGCGTTAGTCCTGTGCATTCCAGTTCAGTCCAGCGTAAGTCATGTGAAGCGTTAGTCTATTTAGCGTTAGTCCGGCCTGGCCCAACTTGCTTATCCTGGGTTACCATTTTTGGGAACTTAATGGTACAGTACTTTCTTATGGAATGTTGCATTTATTCTGAAAGTTTGCATTCAAACAAATTTGTTGTAAAGTTAACAAATTTATAAAGAATTTGGCTCCAGTGCACTTAAACCTTTAGTGAAGCTTTCGGAATCCTTCGAGTTTAAAGAGGGGTTGTTAAGAGTATTAACATAACGCCAGTAGATGGCGTTGGCATGCAGCAAGTGGGACGAAGGGAGGCGGAGAGCAGGGAGGCGCCATTTTAAGTAGTGTTCTTTGGCCTCGTCATGGAGAATAGCCGTGCAGTCTGTCTCATTCAGAGTTGGCTAGTAAAGATATATCTTTACTCCAGGCTTGTACGTAAGTTCGAAAAAAAGGATTTCAACGAAGTCCAACTCCTTTCGCTCAGTTACAGGTAATTGCAACTCCAAGTCCTAGTCATTCTTTTGTCCTAAAAACCAATTCCAGTTCCAAATCCAAGTCTTTGTACTTACTTTTATACAAATTCAAATCAAAGTCCAATTCCTAGCAAAGGAATCGAACAAGTCCGTTAAATGCATTTCCATACAAATTGGCAACTGTTTCAAACGAGTAACCCTTTGCAAGGGTGAAATACTTGTAAATGCAGAACTCCATTTTTAGGCAAGACTTCACTGCAGACTGATTGATTGGAAAAAAATCAGACTTTATATAGGACTCGTTGAGCTATTCCTTTCCACTAGCTATTCTTGGAAGCTTAAAGTGAAGGCAGCCTATAATAAGTTACATCCTATTTTCCCCTTGTTTACCCTAATTAGCACCTTTCAACTTTTGCCTCTTTCTAGAGTGAAAAGGATACACTGAATGCGTCACAGGTTCCTGGTGAAAATGCTGAACTTGATTCCCATTTAAATTTCTAGAAAGGAGTTGCCATCTTTCTTCCGACAGGCAAATCCCCTAGCGTGAAAATCCAACTCCCTTCCAAGTTCTTCTCAAACACTTGATCCCAAATCAAGTGCAAGTTCAACTCGCTTATAAAAAAGAGTTGTCGAACTTGACCAATTCCTTAACGCACCAATAAATAGGCTTACTCCGGACTTAAGTGCAAATCAACTTCAATTCCGTACAAGCCTGCTATACTCTATGGTCTTCATAGCCCAGCGGTTCTCAGACTATGCGCCGCGGCAGACTTGCAGGGGCGCCGCGAAAGATTCCTATAAATGCATAGATGCAGCAATTATGTAGGCCTATGTCACAGTGTAAAGATTTACACAGTATGGTAACAGGGCTATCTTCCAATGTTAAAGGGCAATAGCCACCAAAAAACAACTTTGTCTTATAATAAGGAATAAAAAATATAGTTTCCAATTATGTGTGTCTTTTTATCATACGCTAAAATAAAAACTAGATAATAAGAAAATAACAAGTCTAAAATTCAAAAGAGGCATATTTTGCCATTGGCCAACGCGGTCACGTGGACCCTGTGACGTAAGGGTCGCAAGCCAAGCTTCCTGGGCGCTCAGCTGACCGTGTGTTTTGTGTACTTACGAAGTGTCAACGTGATATTCAACGAGTAAAATGGCAGAAGGTTTTGACGAGAGGGATTATTTTGATAGAAGCCAAATTATAGAGGATGAAGGGACGGAATTGGACCAGTCATTTGTCATTCCCGTACCAATAATTGAAGGTTGTGCTCAGGCCTACCAGTTTGAGCCTTATGAGGCTGAAACGTCGGCAATGGCAGACGCAGAGCCAAGTGGCAGGCTTAGTGTTGTTACATCACGTAGTGTTGTAACTGAAGAGTCATCAGTGTCTGACTGGTAACTTATATTATAAAACATCGTGTGCTTCTAAATGTACAGTACGTTGTAGGTGTGATTGTGGGAAGTGTGTAAGGATGCCTCTTGCAACAAACTCCTACCATGAAATTTTGACCTAAATCCCATTGCTAACTGTCGATCAACACTACTGTCAAATTGATCTCCGGTGAAATGATCACCACAGAGAGACACCCACTTACTCATTTGGGCTTCCACAAAATCAGCCCTAGTCCTTTGCACTTGCAAAACCCATTGCCGT
>JAGJRO010000798.1:0-13294 GCA_022832285.1 Lepidurus apus apus | reverse complement strand
GAATTATAAGTCGGCGAAATATGGTCGAAATGTGGTCAGCGAAATGTGGTCTTGCTTAGTTCTCGGAATTAAGTTTAAAATGATCGTTCTCCACAAAACGCCTCAGTATTTTTGTGAAGGCAAACGTGTAAATAATCTTCGTCGAATAACACGAGCTATAATGAGTGCATTTGAAAAATAATACTGCATCACGTGGTATCACATTGATACACGAGATCATCTTTTTTTGTGTCACTAAAAAAATATTACTGTTTAGTAAGTCATAAATTCATAAAAGTGGCTTTAGATAATTCGGCTTTTCACTCGCCGACTTGGCTCGGAATCAAATACAGTAACCAATCAGGACGCACTTTCAAGGCAATCGCTTGCCCACAAAGCAGTGTTCTGAATCCTTTTTAAAAAATTAGATCAGATCAGATCAATAGGCCATTTTTGATCTGATCGGCGTTGACCCTAAATTGGCAAGTGATCTGATCGATTTTTTCGGGAAATTTACCGATCCC
Source organism: Lepidurus apus apus (assembly GCA_022832285.1). Taxonomy (NCBI): domain Eukaryota; kingdom Metazoa; phylum Arthropoda; class Branchiopoda; order Notostraca; family Triopsidae; genus Lepidurus; species Lepidurus apus. Next base: position 12,791 of record JAGJRO010000798.1, on the reverse strand, counting down.
GACCGATCCAAAATCAGGCCGTCTAGTGGCCATCGTTCGAAAATTTTTTATTCTGTTTACATAAATGAAATGATCTTTAACCTGATCTGACCGATTTGGATTTTTTGATCGGATCTAAATTTTCTGAAGTTTTGCAACTTTTGATCTGATCGGGTTGACAGAAGTTCACGACGATCGGAAATGATCTAAGATCATACAAAAAGCATCGATCCAGAACACTGCCACAAAGGAGGCGGGCTTAAGATTTTATAAACAACATTTGGAAATATGGCAGCAATTTTGCGATATTTAACGAGGCCCAATAACCTCTCAAGCTACCAAAAATATTGTGCACAAAGTAAGTAATTTAAGTACTTAGAGTAATCTGGCTAAAATAGAATATCCGTTTAGGTTGTGTTCATTTAAGTTCCGCCACCAAAACTACACACACGTTTCAATCTTGCCCAGTTCCTAATGGTAGTGGTGCTAGCGGAAGTAAAATCACAAGACCCCCCCTTTTTATTCCAGTACGAAATACTAGCTTCTTCAACAAATGTAAATATCCTTTAGCGTTATATCGTATAAACCATAGCTAACCGTTATTATGTTATTAGTGACTGCGGATGAGATATGGAAAGGTGTAACCAGCGTTAGCAATGCCGGCAAAAAGAGAGGACGTGGAAAAGGCGTTGGAAGGAAAATGGCGAAGAATCTTAATAGAGGCCAAATCATTGGCCTTGGTAAATCAACAAAATTAAAAGATTTCGTTTGGCACATTAATACGTGTGGTTCGGGTTTGCAGGTAAGTCGAACATGCTGTGGCCTGGTTTGAACGCCCCAATTATCCAAGGCAAAGAAGTTGTCCGTCAACAAAAACTGCCTGATGACCCAGAGAGAGAAGCGAAGTTGATCAAGATGCGAGACTCTATGGGTACTTTTAGACCATTACGGTTGTCCCCAATCGAACGCGGTTGGTCTGGAGTAAAAATGCCTGGTCGAAGTGTGGGTCCTCCGGAACCCGTTGGCGAAGAAACATTTGAGGGATTCGACACAAAAGTGCTAGAAGTAAGCTGGTACTCCTTTTTCTATATTAGATGGCTCTAACCGTTGTGTTGTAGCTTAAATCTGTATTCAACATGAAAGCTAACTTTGGAAGAAAGCGACGTATGAGCGCGTTCGTTATCACCGGCAATGGACAAGGTTTGGGTGGTTTTGCGGTTGGCAAAGCACCAATGGGAACTGCTGCCACGCGCAAAGCAAAAAATCGCGCTGCTCAAAAGCTCATTTACATAGAACGTTACAGGGAACATACAGGTAACCTTAGTACTTTGCCAGTAGATTTTATCCTTTTCTTCTAGTGTATCACGATTTCTTTACCCAATTTGGTCGGTCCAAGATTTTCGTTGAAAAAAAGCCAGAAGGCTATGGTTTGGTTTGCCATCGCGCCATTAAAACCATATGTGAAGTGATCGGTATCAAAGATCTGTATGCCAAAGTGGAAGGTTCTACTAATCTTCAACACGTCTGCAAGGCTTTCTTCCTGGGCTTGTTACAACAAGTAACTGCGCAATTACTTATATACCTGGTTTTCACGATAATTGATTTTCTTGATAGAAAACGTTTAACAAATTAGCTGAAGAAAAGAAGTTGCATGTGGTTGAGTTCAGCAAAGAAAACGATAACTTCCCTACAGTTGTGGCTTCGCCGACTGATACCTGCCGTACCTTGTCAGAAATCAGCCCTACGGAAGTCCTAGATTTTAACTTGGTAAATAATTCCGTTTTGTGCGGTTACTATATATATAATATTTTGGGATTCTAGTGCGTAATGGACAACAAAGTTCCATTGAAAAAGGTCAAACGTCCACCCTTTTATGAACTATTACCCTCTTGGGACCGAAGAATACGAAGAACCATTCATCATCGAAACCATCATAATGTAAGATTCCATCTGTTTCTTGCATGTCATTCGTTTGATCCTTTATTAACTAATTTTTCTAGGTGCGCATTCAGTTGCGGGCAGAGTATGGCGAACAAGTGAGTTTCCTGACAGAAAGGTTCCCGGAATGTCGTCATCAAGGACTTATAAAACGCGAAGCTGAGAGTGAGTGATTAAACTGTTGAATGTTTAAAAGTGCGTAGCGAGGAATAAAAAGAAAAAAAAGAGAAAACAGTCCATATTTCAAATAATTGTGAACTTATTACCTATTCTTGTAATTCCTGCTTGACTCTCAATTTCTTTTTCAGTGTAGCCATTCGTAAATCCAATTCGGACACATCAATTGCCTAAAAACAATTACATTTTAAATTAGTTTCAGTTTCAACTCGATTTTGCCAACATACTTTTCGTTTTCCTTGCGTCCGACTCGTAATGTGCGCAAGATCCTAGAGATTAATTAAGTCAATTAGAAATGTTATGAAAGTTTGAGTGGAATTAACAATACCCCAGCAAAATATTCAGGCGAGAGAGACTCCAAAAAAAGCAATCTATCTTCTAACTTTTTCAATCTTGCGTAAATGTATTTCGGGACCGGTTTGCCCTCTTCTAACAAAACCCCACTACTTTCCTCAATGCATCTTAGCCGTGCTTCGATAGCAACAGGCAAATAAGGCTCTTTTGAGGGAAGTTTTTCCATTTTGTGGGGGAGACTCGTATTAACTGGGATTGAACCAGGATCAACGCCACAGGTTTGGGGTCCCCATGAGTTCACAACACGGGAAACTTCAACAAATAAAAACACAATTAGTGAAATATTCCATTTACTTCGAAAGTTTTACCTCTCAAGTGGCTCTTGCTGTCTTTTCTACTGACGAGAACAGCATCAGTACGGGCACAAGTATTAGCAGCAGGTCCCTGTTCATTAAACCGACTGCAAAACTCCCGCACATTGGTTATATCGTTTTCTTGACGTTTACGTTCCACAAATGCCGCAATTCTTCGTTCAATCTAGGAAAGCTTACTTAGCCGTAATGTGATATTAATGCATGTAGAGCTTTTACTTCTTGATTGGAGGCGTTAACTTGTATATAGTTTACATCTTCCTGTTTCATATTTCCCGTTCTATCTGTAAGGAATTACACTAATTACTGACAGCTGGCGTTTAAGAAGGCACATGGATTTCCCGTACCAAAAACAGATTTATTTCTCAACATGCTTCGTAGACTTTTAAAGAAACTTAACGCTTATAAAAGTGTTAGACGTGTCTAAGTTGACAACAAAAAAGCTGCCAATTATGTAAGGACAGCTACACTACGAAAAAACGACAAGTCATCACGATTCGTTACTTGACCAGGCGCATTCTTTGTTAGACTTCCATTCCCCTTCACCTGCTTTATAGACTTCCTTCTTCCAAATGGGAATGCGGGATTTTAACGTGTCAATGGCCCATTGAACAGCCTGCAACGATTCTGTACGATGTTCGGAAGAAATGGCTATAACAACGCTGGCTTCTTTGGTCGGAACGTCCCCCAATCTTACCCAAAAGTATAGGTTAGTGTCGGAGCTGAGAATTAGGATGTAATTACCGGTGACAAATGGCTATTTTCTTAACAGGCCACTTCTCTCGAATTTCCCCACATAATTTATTCATCTCTTTTTCAGCCATTCCATTATAAGCTTCGTATTCAAGTTTGACGACCTAGTGGTAACAAAATGTAAGTTAAAACTACACAACAGATGAAAAATATATCAAAATCACTTCTTTCCCCTCAAAATGATCCCTGGTGGTACCAACGAAGATAGAAACAGCCCCCGTCGAGCTGCAAGTGACTTCGTCACTAATTTTCCCAACATCCAGTTTTTCGTGAGTCAGTTTGATTAAATCCATATTTTCTAACCTCCACTTAGCGGGGGAATGACAGCAAGCTCGTCTCCTTCGTTGATTTTAACCGTGGAGTTTTGATCAAGATACTCTTGCTTGAACGCTAAAACAATAGAACCCGCAATTGGTGTAAGAATGGGGTATGTTTGCAATAGCAATTCTAACAACTTTTCTCGCGAACAAACCCCGGACTTCGCTTTGGGGATAACTAAGGCGGTTTCTTTATGTCCAATTAATTCCCGAGCCTTGGCGAAAAACAGAACCCGAAGAGTGACTTCACTACCGGCCATGTGATGATGGATGAGCCGCCAAACTTTGTGAAGATCGCTAGAAAGAACTGTCACAACAGTTTCAACACAGCCAACGAAAGAAGAATGACTGGTTCCTTGGAATCTTTCGATCTAGAGGTCAATTCAAGGTGACAAATGTATCCTAAGCTAGTGTAAAACTTGATCACTACGCCGATTGTTAAAATACATGTGAAATCTACGATGAGAGCTACCTTTAGGGGAGTTGCAATGAGTTGGCTAAGGACCAATAAAAGCCGTATGCCGCAGAAGTTACCAAGAGCGCTAGTAGATGGCAAAAAACTCGTGTTGTTGTTGATTTTTGCTGTGGTCAACTCAAGTCTAGTTAACAAATTAGGTAGGATATACCAAGTAGTTAAAATTATGGCAAGTACTGTCAATAGCGGACTTAAGGAGATACACCAGAGTGCTCAAAAACGGACTGTTTCTAAAGAAGAGAAAAAATTTGCACAGATTTCCCCACAAAGTATAAGATTAATTGCTGATGCCTCGGGCCATTCCAGTATTCCTGAAGAAATTGCAATTTCATTAGCGGAAGATGTTTCTTACAGATTGCGCGAGATTGCACATGTAACGATTAATTTTACCACAAAATTAAACTGTCCTTAATGTTTTGTTTTCTAGCAATGTGGGCAAATTCTCCGACATACAAAAAGAAGGAAATTAAGTGGAGACGATGTAAACCAAGTTTTTACACGGTTGGGCCTTCCGAAAATATTTGGCTATTCAAGTATTTCTACTTCAGTGTACTGTTATGTTAAAGAAGCTAAAGTATGCGTACCGGTTGAAAACATCGTTGATTTCGAAGAGCGCAATCCACCTGACTTGGACGTAGAGCTCTGTCAGCAACCTCTTTTTGAAGGTAATTTGAAAAAAAAATCATATTAAGATGAACTTCTGTTCAAGCTTATTTCTCTAGCAATATGGGTTGCAGCAGAATGTCCCAAAGAGACTCATAGTGAAGCCAGTTCGGAGAAAAAAAGCAAAGAGAAAACTGGTATTCCCAAAATCTCAAGTGTTCAAAAAACTTATCATCAGCAGTGTCTGCGTGCCCTGTTGGATGATAGAGAAGACCTGTCTTTGGTAACCGAAAAGGTTTAATTGCAGCATGTAATGTATTTTTTCGTTTGTCAGGCTTGTTTAGAAGACCTGAAAACAAATCCGAAGCTTGGCCTAACTTTGCCGCTTTTTGTGCAAAGTTTTCAGAAACTTTGTTCTTCTGGGAAGATCCGAAACGAACGCATTGCTAGTCGCCTTTTACAAGCAATCCGAGCGCTTTTACTTAATCACTTTTGTACTGCAAGTCCTTATGTAAGTAAACTTATAGTGTACTTAATAGCAATATCTTACAAAATAATAACAGTGAGAAAAGGAAATTGACGAAATCGCATTTTCAAATAGATTTGCATTATTATGTAGGGTGAAGTTTTACTTCCTTGCTTGTTGCAACTGGTATTATTGCCAATTGATTATCACATATCCTGCTCGGTCGGCCATTCTTTCCTGAAGGTATATACTGTTTCGTAAAGTGGGTTAAAAGTCAATCTTTTCCCCATTCTTAGATGCTTTTGCGTTGCCGGGAAAATAGCGCGTTGGTGTTTTCGATTTCTAATAACCTGCACGACATAGTAGTCGATAACCACAAACCTTTGGAAGAGCGATGCAAAGCTATTATGGTTTTGTCGCTCATGGCAAAAGGAGTTGAAGATACAAAACTCTTGTCCGAACTGTCGCTGCTAATTCAGGCCTGGGCTATGGGAAATAACGATGATGCAATCGCAGGACATTACCTTATAGTGAGGAAAGACTACGTTTATTGATTTTCTGCTAATTGTAACCCTAATTTTTCCTAGCGTGCGTGTTCAATGTTTTTCAAAACTGAGATGCAGCGTTTGTGTCAAAGTTTACCGAATTCTGCCTGCCAGTACCAAGTTCAGAAAGACACCTCAGATTCCGGAAAGCAAATTGGAAGATTGTACGCAATGGCGAGCCAATGCTTTGGAGATCGTTTACAGAGTCAGTTGGGAACTTTGCCCTTTTTGCATTGCCAAGTCTTCCAAGGTTTGGAGAGGAAAGGACGTCCCAAAGAACGGCCCCTGACCGAGAAACAGTATTGGGTCCGAAAACAGAACCCGCCTGTACGTAAAACCAAGCCAACGTGTCCTTTGCCTTTAAAAGAGTGGTTCGAAATTTGTACATTGAAAGACTATTCGATGGAATGGAATGTGCGAGGGACAACAGCGAGGTTTCCGCAGCGGAAACCGGCCATGTGTTATTATCCTAATTGCGCTACACTTCACTTGCTCAGTAAGGCGCTGAGATCAAGCGGTAGACAGCCTAAAGGCTCAAGTGTTCAACTAGGAACCGAACATCCTTTTTATGTTATCTAAACTCTAAGGTGAACATTTTATTGAACAAAATGATACACAGTTTCCAAGCATACCCGAAGTTCCCATCGAAATTTAAAAAAAGATACACAAACACTTCAATCCGAGGAGACCATATGCCTCATGAGGTTACCGAGGAATTTGTCGAGTTTCTTCATGTCTTGACTGATTTCTGTCTTGTATTGTAGGCACTATATGGAAACAAATTCTGTAATGGTATCACATAAATTCTTAGTGTTTTCTTAATTACCACTACGTCGTCCGTCATTTTTAACACTACTTTTCCTAGACTGTGACGATATTTTGTAGTGAACCTGACCTGCAAAACAAAAAAAGAAAACACAATTTTAGATGAATCTGAAGTGAAGGTAAATTATATTTTGCTAACAAAATACCTTATTGGGATTTGCAAGGTATAACTTCTCCGCTGCTTTTTCAAAATCTTCCCAAGACTTGAGATATGTCATGCTAAAGCAAGGTTTTTGCTAAACACACGTTCGGGCATAAACTCACTGTCTTCCAGTCGGTTTTCGTAGCGGCATCCAGCTGGTTAAGAAAGTCATACTAGTTTGTGAATTGCCAACAGTTTGTAACATTTCGTCTGCTGTTATTTAGTATGACCATGGGATGAGGTGATATTTTATAGCGCGTTCCACTTGCTGCACTGGAGCAATATTTTTTGCCCTCAGTGTACAGTAACGAACTTATTTATCGTTCTTATGGAGTTTCGAAATTGACCAATCACAGCGCTTATCCCCTGTTTGGATGGGGATAAGCGTTTAATTGACTGACCTGCTCCTTTATTTAACTGGGGACTAGGAGGGACTTGTTGAGAACCCTACCTGAGCGTAGAAGTAGGCAAGCAATAAGCAATGTAAAAACCCATCCAAACAGGGGATAAGCGCTGTGATTGGTCAATTTCGAAACTCCATAAGAACGATAAATAAGTTCGTTACTGTACATTATCGCGTTCCACTTCGACGTCTGTGCCAGTGCAACTGCTCGGATCGCGTTCCACTTACAGCATGCGCACTGGAAAGAGCAAAAAGAAAGCAACTTTTCTTGCTCTGAATTTTTTGTCAGTGCTGCGGTTTCAGAGCACTTTCGTTTTGGCGCGAATATGAATGAAACAGACAAACAGAAGCTACTTTTTGTGGTTTTATTACATAATGAGTCGTCCAGCTCAAGCAGCGACGACGAATTTGAGGAGCAATATGCTCTTTTATTTGATTTAAGCAATAACCCGGTTCCCAAAATAAGGAATAATGTGTCTGTGGTACACTTGACGGCGAAGTGTTGTTAAATAAACATAATTTTATCACTATCAAAACCGAATTTTGGAATCGCTCCATTCCCCTTTTCCGTTGGTAGAAATAGGAGTACTATCTTCATCTGCTTCAATTAAACTGAGACTTACGAGTCGTTCNCATTGGACGCCATGCTTGCGAGACGGTATAAACAACAGTTGCCCTGAGTTCTCCACGTGCGTTCCACTTAAAACGCACTAGGGTAGACTCGTGACGTCAGTCCAGTTTCCAGGGCAGAAACTCAGGTTGCTCTAACCAAAACTCAGTGCAGCAAGTGGAACGCGCTATTACTGTTGTTTATAGCAGGGTTTCTCAAACGGTGCGCCGCGGCGCCCTGGTGCGCCGCGTTGAGCTCGCAGGGGCGCCGCGGAAGGTTCCTTTAATTTCATGGATACATAAATTATTAGGCCTATGTTCTAAGGGGCGCCGTACGAGCTGGGGATATGTTCCGAGGGGCGCCGCGAACGAAAAAGTTTGAGAACCCCTGGTTTATAGTTTATAGCCCAGCTTATACTATCGTTTTGGTGTGCTAAACCTCTCGTGCTATTTTTGCTTGGGAGGTGTTCGGTAAGCTCTGTAGGTTAAGGGATTAAGTAGGATCTGGGAGAGTCGGATAAGGAAACTTTGCCGACGGCAGGAGCCATAGCACGATTGGGCCAGGAGCAAAAGTTGATTCTGCTGGGGAGAATAGGATAGGAAGAACGTTAGCCTACTAGGCTAGTTTGTCACATGTTTTCGTATCATCATTTGCCTAAAACTATTCATCATTGGTGTGGTTCCATATTTTTGGTTTTGTCTTTTCTTTTCTTTTTACTATAACAGTTTTTCTCATACGCAATACTTTTTCTTTGATTGTGCGAATTGCTTCATGGTTTTCTAGAGGTGCGTGTAAAACTGTATGTTTAGTTTTTAGTTTGTTTTATTGTATGATTTTTTGGGTTGTTATTTTGGGGGTTGCTTTTCTTTTGCTTATTCTCTTCAAGTTATCTTGAAGAGAATAGACTTTATCACACTGCATCCATTTTCGCCAAAGCCTTAGTCCGAAAATGACGTACCACATTCGGTAAATTCGTTCGGTCGGATCTAAATTGTTATCTAAGAAGGCACTTGTACAAAAATGAACCAGTTTTAGATAGAAACAAATGGCTTTCGAAGCAGGTACGTGTGTTTCCAACAAGGAAATTGTTTTGGGGCTACTAAATCTTTCGACGTCGTCGTAATTCATTTTGTCGCGCAGATCTAGATCACGGTCACGAATGATATGGACATCTTTTCCGACTGCCTCGCGAAGCTGTTCGACGTCGATTGGAGTTACAATGTAGTTTCCAAAAGGAAGAACTTTTTCCTTTTTTAGCAGGCACACTCGCAATTTTGCTCCCAGGTGCGGACTGTCTTGCAGTGGAATAATACTCGTCAAGGGATTGGCGTAAAACCACTGCAAACCATTTAGGGCGCCACCTTAGAAAATAAAGTCTAAGACAAGCTGATTTAAATTACAAATAATTTCTTACAATTGCTTCCAAGTTTCAGCTCTTGCCTCATTAGCTTCATTTCTCGACTATCTCCGTCGGTGGCGTAATTGAGGACTCCGATTCCAGATTGTTTTAGTACGTCTGACACAGTTCAATCGTTTCTTCACGTCTTCGCTTGTAAAGCGATTATTTCTTCCAAAAACGCAAGTGCAGGTAGGCGAAGCTTCGTTCGACAGTGGCTGTGTCATAACGATAAAAACGTTTGATGCAACGTCTAATGTTCTGTACAGTACATTCGGACCAAATCCGTGAGACTTTTTACTCCATTGACTCCAATTATTGGGACTCCGGTTTCCACAAGTGGTAAACTAAAGTCTATCACGGTATTTCTCTCTGAAGAGTATTCTCGCTTTCCAGTAATACTGGTAGCATCTTCAGATAAAGCAGCAATATAAGGAAATCCATTGTTGTCCAAGTAGCTCTTCAATTTTTCGAACTGAACATCTCCTTCACGGAAAGGCCGCACCTGTTGACTAACTTTGGTTTCAATTAATCTCGGACTAGGCAAACTGCCTTTCATATCGGTAACAAGTGTCTTTTATGGTGTCCTTTCTCCAACGATCCATACGTAGGAAGCAAACCGAACCAGACTTTCGTCGTTATATCGAAAGCCACGACCACAGTATACAGGTTTACACAGTATGGTAACAGGGCTATCTTCCAATGTTAAGGTTTTCTAACGACCTTCTCGGTCCTCAGAGTAATATTCAGGTAAAAGGCCAGAAAATCAAAGGGTACATTCGCAAACCTCCCAGTGCAGTTCAAAAAAGGTCACGACGGTTTACAAAGCGCAATGCAGGTCGGGCCTTACGGCAGTCCAAAACTCCCTAGAGTACCCGAGAGAAAAGTCACCAGTCCCCCGTTTTGTGAATGTTTTGTTCTCTTCTCGAACCCTTTTTCTAGAAGATCAGGAATGCCTACATGGTGGGTACATGGGTAAGTCTGTGAATCCATTCCTCCTATGTTCTTTAGTACCCACCATATCCTCTTGAAACCGAGAGAGTTGTCAGAAAACCTTAACATTGGAAGGATTCCCTTGTTACCATACTGTGTAAACCTCTATACTGTGGCCACGACTATCTTTTCCAGAATTGTTTACGGCTGCATGCAAGAGTCGAACAAGCAGGCTCTCATGAAACTGTCTTTCCTTACACAGGAAAGACAGTTTTTCTATAGAACCGAAGCAGTTAGCAACGGCGGCCGTACGATCATGCTGATCCTTTCAAATACGCTGCAAAGCTAAATTTTCTCTTTCCAATTTCTTAAGTGAATTAAACACTTCAAGGTAGTCGTCCATCTGAGTCTGACAGGGATCGCTACGTGCCACATTTTCTCGTTTGATTCGACGCCTGTAATGCCGACTGTTCCATTTTGCGGGAGTACTTAGCGTCTGAGTAACTACCGCTGTTAAAAACCCTGCCCCACACTGTTAAAAAGGGTACCTAAAACCGCTATGTAACGACAGGCTAAAATTGGTAGTTACTACTCAAGATGGGTACCTCTCCCCAAAGATAGGGTTCTCCCTCTCAACAACGGGGAACCAGCCCTCAAAATCGGTAGCTGTAGCCCCCAAAGTGAGTGGGCACCCCTTATTATGAGTAATGCATACCTAATACGGGTAACCTTCCCCCAAAATTGTTTTTGACGAGAATGAATTTCGGTCTACCTAGTCCGCAACAGGAAAATTTCATTGTTGCCCAATAATGAATGTTCCCGTCTGCTAAAAGTTAGCCTGCAGACCCAAGCAGGCTTTTTTGTTCTATCGTTTCCCATCCTCGCTAACCGCTAGCCTGTCCGTTAATCTCGCAAAATTTCATTGCAGTAAAATCCCATAACAAAATATAGTCTTGATTAAGAGCCTCAGTGATTCATTTTCTGTGGATTTGTCTTTTCGCATCGCTTTTCATTTCATTTCGTTATGCAGATGCACAAAAATGCTGTTGCGCCAGACGGATTGAGAAGAAGAAAATCTGTGACAACTTATTATGTATTTTAAAAATGTAATGAACTGTCGAAGTGTATGTATGAGTATTTTATGGGATATGGTTGGTTTGTATGACGTGACTTTTGTTGTTGATTACTTTTGTAAAGTGATTGTTGATTAACCGTCTAGTGTGTGTATGAGTATTTTGTGGGTATATGGTTGGCTTGTATGACGATGACCTTTGAAAAGGGATTGTTGATTACTTATCTTTCTTGTATGTGTATTCTTACTATGGTTTTTGTGCATGTTTTTGCGCTTTTATATTTTGACTTATCCATGTTTTTGCATTTTGTCCCTTATATTTTGACTTGAGTGTTTTTTTTTTAATGTTTGACTGAATGTACGCTGAAGAGGAAGTTTTTAAAACAATACGAAAATCAACAAGTAAAATATACGGCTTCATATATACGGCTTTATACGGCTACCGATTTTGGGGGTTTATATATCCCGTTTTTAGGATTGAACCCCCATTAAAATTTTAGGGGCTTAAAGGAGCCCCTATATCTGGTGCCCCGGCTTTTGGGGGCCTTTTCCCCCCTATTAAAGGGGGAAATTTTTAACAGTGCATTGTAGTCAATATCCACATCAATGGTGAAAGCAGGGGCATCTATATTATTTGCTGCTGAGTGCCGACCCAGGTGACCCTTGAATTTCGTTGACTTCTTCGGATTGGGCAGGTGCACTAAAGGTCATGTCGGGTTTCTTTACAAAGTAACTTCTAACTGTATTGGGTTTGGTAGGGTTGCCTTTAACTTCACTGTTAAAAATTTCCCCCTTTAATAGGGGGAAAAAGGCCCCCAAAAGCGGAGGCACCAGATATAGGGGCTCCTTTAAGCCCCTAAAATTTTAATGGGGGCTCAATCCTAAAAACGGGGTATATAAACCCCAAAATCGGTAGTTTCTAACTTTCAAAAACGGGGGTATATATACCCCAAAAATCAGTAGCCGTATAAAGCCGTATATATGAAGCCGTATATTTTACTTATTGATTTTTGTATTGTTTTAAAAACTTCATCTCCTGCGTACATTCAGTCAAACATTAAAAAAAACACTCAAGACAAAATATAAGAGACAAAATGCAAAAACATGCACAAAAACCATAGTAAGAATACACATACAAGAAACATAAGTAATCAGCAATCACTTTTTAAAGGTCATCGTCATACAAGCCAACCATATACCCACAATACACACACTAGACAGTTAATCAACAATCACTTTACAAAAGTTACGTCATACAAGCCAACCATATACCCATAAAATACTCATACACACACTTAGATAGTTCGTTACATTTTTAAAATACATAATAAGTTGTCACAAATTTTCTTCTTCTCAATCCCGTCTGGCGCAACAGAATTTTTGTGCATCTGCATAATGAAATGAAATGAAAAGCGATGCGAAAAGACAAATCCACAGAAAGTGAATCACTGAGGCTCTTAATCAAGACTATATTTTGTTGTGGGATTTTACT
>JAGJRO010000808.1:0-21193 GCA_022832285.1 Lepidurus apus apus | reverse complement strand
TTAAGGTTAATTCTTTGGGGGATAATCATGCAATTTAAACTATTAGCTGTACTCTCTGTTATTAAGGAATGTTGAGCTCCGGGATCAAAGAGAATTTTAACTTGAGCTGTCCGTCCATTTGCTAATGCTTCGGCTTTAGCAGTTTGTAACAACGTGAGTTTGGGAGACTGTGAATTGACAGACGCAACTAACGGGTCAGATGAGGTTACTGCAAGCTCGACTGGTCCGGCTGTGTCAGTTTGATGAGAGGGGGATTTAGTAGTGTCGGGAGTTTCCGTATGAATGCTTGTGTGGTGTCGGCGTCCACATTTTCGGCATTTTCCTTTAGAGGGGCAGTTAATTGCTCGGTGTTGCCCAGATGAAGAGAGACAGTTGAAACATAGTTTCTTTTCGCGTACTACTGCGGAACGTTCTTCGGGGGTTTTGTAACGCGGACAATTTAGTGGGTTTCTGTACAAAAAGCGCATTTAGGGGTTTTCTGTTTCTGATCTTGGGAAATAAGAAGAGCGGAAGCAGTGCTATTTTCGTCTGGGGAGAGAGCTTGCTCCTTGGAAGTAACTTGTTTCCCAGATTCGTTGGAGTTTTTTGCCACAGGGACAGTAACTTCGGGCTTGTCGTTGATCTCTCGCATCTGTAGTTCACGAAATAGGGCTTGACGGAAGTTGTCAAGTGTCCAAATAGTTATATTATTTTCTCGACGCAAGGCTCGCCGTGTGTCGTTTGGCAGTTTGTCGAGTAGATTGCATACCAGAAGATCACCGTAAGAGTCGGTATTCTTACCAAGAGTCTCCAGGCTACGAATGTAGGATTGGATAGTATCGAAAAAGAGACGAAACGAGGATACATCGTATGAGGGGCTGGGAATGGTATGAAAAGCACGTAGAAACGTAGCGATTATTTTGTCCTCTTGCCCATAACGTTCTTTGAGCAAAGAGACAGCTTGAGGGTAGCTATCATTGTAGATAGTTAAGCCTTCAATTACGCGAGCGGGTTCAGGTCCAAGAAGCGAGTATATATAGTTAAACTTACTAATTGGAGTTAGGGTAGGGTTCGCGTCAATTTCGCTTGAGAAAGAGTCCCAGAATCGTTTCCATTGCATTAGATTTCCATCAAATGTAATGAGAGAGAGTTTGTGTAGTTTACTCGACATCTGATGGGGAAGAGGTGAAAACGGCGCTTGTGCATTTGTCAAGGATGGGTTTGGAGCATAAGTTCCAATGCTAGAGGGGGGAGAAACTGCTGGGGAGATTACTTGAGTCACCGCAGAGGAGTGATGTAAGGAGTACATTAGAGACGCCACTTCAAGACGAAGGTCTAGGCAGGCATCTCTGGTCCGAGCTTCGTGATCCTCATGGTCTTGAACGAGGGCTGCTATTTCGTCATCCTGGGCGATTTCTAGCAGCTGCAGGTAAAGCTGTTTGAGTCCGAGGAGTTTGCTTTCGATTTGCTGGTGGTGATCTTGAAGCAGTAAGAGTTGTTTCCGAGGCACGTCCACATTCTTGATAAGATCAGGTGTCTTGTTTACCAGTTTTGTCAGGGAACCACGTTGCCCGGTACGCTGTGCGATAAGGATATTCTTGTTGGAGGTTTCACCAGTGCGTTGAGTAGTAGGAGGGTTTCTGGATGATTCGGAAGCCATCCTGGTCACGGCACCAAAATGTCACGAATTTGTGTCCTGCGTTGTGTTTTGTAGGAGAGCAGACAACAGGATGGCTTACCAAAATCCTTCACCAATGTATTTGCTTGTTAACTCTACCACAATCAAACTACTACTACTACATCATCTAGGTTTGCATATTTATCAAGACATAGGGCAACGTAAGAAAAACGAAGTATTTCTCAGAAAAAAAGGGAAAGGCCACCACCGAAGGGAAAAGGAGTCAACAGGAATGTCAAAGGCAAAGGTCAAGGATAACCTTCTTAATTTTCGCCAAGACAGATTAGCTTCGCTACTAAATGCCATTTAATTGAATGACCTGTCCTTTAGTTGACTGGGGAGTTTAGAAGGGTTATAGTGTTGAGAGCCCTGCATAAGCGTAGTTGTGGTCTAGACACGACAGGATTGGTCCAAATGACGACAAGCACTGTCATTGGTCAATTTGAAAAGGCTATGGTGCGATACTTAGTTTGAGTACTGTACCAAGTGTATCATTTCCCTCAGACGTCCGACACGCTCTTTCGAGGCTACATCGAAACTTTCCTGAAAATCAAGCAAGAAAGCTCCGGCTGGCCGGCTCATTAACAACTCAAGCTTACCGTGACGCCTACGTGCAGGAGTACGACGAGCGCGAAGGAATTCAGTTAGATGTTTCAAAAATAGCCGTCAATCCTGGCCTACGGCAAGTTTCTAAACTGTGTCTGAACTCGTTCTGGGGACGTTTGGGCATGCGAGAAAACCAGCCTCAGACGCATTTCTTACGGTCGACCATCGATTTGAATCAACTGCTCGCGGATCACCGCTACGAACTGGATGACTTTAATATTATCAACGAATAAGTATTGGAAGTGAATTTTACTTTCAAGCGCGCATTCCAGGCGCAACGCAATGTGACCAACGTTTTTCTGGCTATATTCACCACCGCTCGTGCGCGTCTCTAGTTATACGGCGTTATGGCCTCACTTCACCGACGCGTACTCTACTATGACACTGACTCTGTTCTGTTTATAAGTCGGCCAGCCGAAGACCCAGATCCACCTTTAGGTGATTTCTTGGGAGAATTTACCAACGAACTTCAGGGTGATCATATCGTAACTTTTTCTGCGAGAGGTCCTGAAAATTACGCCTACCGCACGAGTAGAGGCAAAACGGTGGTCAAGATTCGAGGATTCACTTTAAACTATAATGCGCCGCAGTTGCTCAATTTTGACACGCTCTGTGGTATGGTGTTTCGTTTCGGAGAAAAGAAGCCAATCCTGACAGCCAAGATGAGGCCGACGGAACGGAAGACATCGATCCGGTGATCACGATTCGTGAACCCCATGGCCGGATCACCCACGATAAGAAAACCAAAAAGCTGGTCAACAAAGACTATACGAAACGGTATGGTATTACCTACGATAAACGAGTGGTTCTGCGCCGGGCGAGTGACGAGCGCTATAGGGTGCCTTATGATACGGTACTTTATGGTTTTCGTTCACCCGAGAACCCAGTACCGGTTGGACAGTGCTGAGAACACACTTTTGTGTATGCCTGACCCTTGTTGTTATTGTGTGTTTTTTCAAACAGAAAAAAAGAAAATACACAGTTTTTTTTATACCTTTTCATTTGTATTGCATTTAAAAAGAACACAAAAAAACAAGAAACACCGAAGACATGCGATGTTTTGTTTCATACAGAACGGATTTTTCGACGCTTGAAAGGGATGACCCTATTGGTTAAACTTTCCCAGCGGACCGTGAGAGGGTCTATGGAACGTTTTTGTCCTCGAATCCGTACCATGGGGCGAGTCTTAAGGCGCAGAGGTTGATCTAAACGAAGGGTTCAACTCCGAGCCAAGGTTTGGGGTAAACTGGCTATCAAAGAGGAGCGACTCCGTTTAGCCGGGACGGGGGCTTTCCTGAGGGTTTCCCAAGTCGTATAGGGATACGTTCGCTTGCGATCTGAAGCAGCAGCGAGAAACGAGGCGACATCGTCAGCAAAGGGTGGTGGTGCTGCTGTTGCTGCAGCTTCTTCTTCGTTGTCCTCTTCGACCTCATTCTTTTCTATTTTGATGGGCTTCTTTTCGCGTTTAAAAGGTACGGGAGTCGGACGCCGCTGCCGCTTTTGAGGGTCTTTGCCCTGGGCCGGTAGCAGGGGAGTACTTATTCGTGGCGAAGCTCGACGTTTTCGTCGGCGTCTTCGTTGAGAAGGAGGAATTCGGGGTCGCCTCGACGGTAACTCTGTGGCATAAGACCCTTCCAACTCGGCGCGTCCTCGTTTGCGAGCTGGAACACGGGTTAAGGTCCGTAGCGGTGGCGGTGGAAGCTCAGTCAGGAATGGTGGGGAACGAGTCCTGGAACGAGAAGGCGCTGGAGGAGGGGGAGACAACAGTGGATGGGGAAAAGGGCTAGTCTGGAGTTGCGTAGGGAAGCCCAGAGCCGAGGCTCGGGGTCTTTTCAAAGATTGACGGTTGCGTGAGGACCACGACAATGAAGAGGTCCAGGAGGCTAGACTTTTCATGGACGGTGTCGCCCCAAAGTCCGGGGGCTCAGGCGACGGTTACCGCGATGATGCAGGCAAACTGGTATATTCGCTGGGGTCCGAAACGGTGCGAAACGTCCAGTCCGGCTCGGCAGTCACGTCATGGGTCTCCGGCTCGGTATCCATAAAGTAGGTTTGACCCCGTTCCGTCGCAGCTGCTGGCTGTGACCACGGCGACCCCAGCGTTCTTCACTCCCTTTCAAGGGAGTCTGGCTACCTAGTTGTGTACGACAATAGAAGCGTAACAACTGGGCCAAGGCCGGTCCTCCGTAGCGTATTTTGGTTTGGGCATCCCAGTAGGGATGGATAAGAATTTGCCGTAAAATGCGATGAGTCCGCACGAGCCGCGTCAATTCAGGATCACGAAAGAGACGTTAGAGCCAAACTTCCTCATCATCCTGGTCGTGGTCATCCCGCCGAGTTGCCGCCGCCGCCGCCGCTGTTGACCCGGCCGAAGCCGGCATGGCAGTCGTAGGCATGCGGTGCTGCCAGCGCTCAGCCACCGAGGCGGGCACCAGAACCATTTCTTGGGCCATGATCAGGGGCTTTTTTCTTCTTTCTAGTCACCTACCACCCCGCGGCTCGGCCGATTGCTTTACCAGCCAAACCCCCTAAAAGGGACAAAATCGGAGGTAGGAGCAAAGGTAAAAACCCGCCGTGCGTAGAGAGCAGCTTCCGTTTCAGGCGCTGATTGGTTCTGACTCGCGCTAACTGCCACAATGGCTTTTTATAGCGGGCTAGCCGTCGTTTACGGGCGGGTGAGAGGGATATTGCTGTTGAGGACATTGAGACAACACTCGGCGATAGCTCGAATCAACTCGGCGTCGGCGGTGGATGCGATCACCCGCCGTTGGCGAGGCGTACGTACAGCAACTGAGACACCGTAGCCAGTGCCAGCAACGGCGGACCGTTGAAGACATGGCTGTTTTTTTTCCCTCCCTGCTGGCTTTAGGCTTGGTTCGGCTTGGTGGATGGTGTATAATAAATGGTCCGCTCGCCTGGTTTGGATGGAATGAGTCGTGTAAGGAGTCGTTGATATTCTGCTGTGTTAGGCTTGAGATCCACCATTAAATAGCCGTACGGCGGTTCCGTGGCTTTCCGATAGGCGTCAAGCACAAAGGCCAACTGACCTGACCCAGGGTACATTTGCCGAGCCAAGTGAACGATTTGGGAGCTATCCCGAGGGTTTTTGGAACACCACTAAATAGTGAGCATTCAAGCTAATGTTACGCATATGGGGCCCTTTCTGAAAGAGATTCTGCACCAAAAACAAAACGCTGCCACCACGATGGTGGCACCCGCGTGTAAACAGGTTAGCAATGTCCTCGGATTTCACCCCTTCTTGCATGACGTCTTCTAAAACGAGAAGCCAGGGACCTTTGACTTCATGGGGCTCAGGAACTTTGAGCGTCGAATGAAACTGAATATTGGGGCAGAAGAGCTTGAGTCGACTAAACAGCCTGGGTTGGGCTTCACCGTAACACCACACGATGGTATGAGGCACCGGTACCATGTACTGGTGACGAAACTGCAGTAAACGAGCGACGAATTTAGTCTTCCCGCAACCGGTGGGACCCGCCACGATTACTGTAAAAGGATGTTGCAGTTGCGTATCCGGCATGACTACTGAAAACCGTTCACGGAAAGGGCTGGGCTAAAATAGGAGTGGATCACCGTGCAGACCAGAGCGTCATTGATAGGCGGGGCGTTAGGAAAGCGAGCAATGATGGATTGCATTCTATGACCCCGACAACGGAGCAAAAGATAGTAGAGGCGGTAGTCACCACAGGTGTCACTGGTCCAATACTGTAAAGTAGAACCATTCTCCAGCACGGGTTTATGCTGATCTCGCAAGAAAGCGTCAAACCCATAGACAGGGCGGTAGACCGTACGAATCGAAAAACTCACAAACGAACGGACCCACGTAAACGGCCACCCAGTGAGAGCCGGGCTCTTCGACATGATCGGTATTGATGACGAAAGCCGCTGGATACGGTGTCACTGGTGAAGGGGGAAGATAATTAGCAGCATAGATACCATGGAATATTGGGCCAGTATAGGGATCGTTTCTCAACACGTTTTCTAATTGCCGCCCGTTCATGGTTCACACACTAACGGCCTGAGAGAGCGTTCATCAACCCATTATGAAGTCTCAATTGAGGAACCAATAAAAGAAACAAAAACCACGTCATTTTTTTTTGTTTGGAAAAAGGTAACAGAACAGTCTGTATTGGTCTAGCTACAGTTGTTGTTTTCTAGTTTACCATACAAAAAAGTCCAAGTACCGGAACCCCCATCAATGTTTTTCAACATACACACATTTACTGATTGAAATCAACCACCACTTGCCGATGGCCCGTGATTTCAATCATGTTATCAAATTTGGCATAGAGCAGCGCATTGACAGTGGAAGGCATCGTTTTGCCGAAATGCGCTTCAATGTCGACATTTCCTGTTTGAACTAAGTCATAGGTATTGGCACTGGTGCCGTCAGCCGTTAGATCGAAGGTATAAAGCGTATATCCCTTACAGTATTCTACGCGGGAGATATCAATGCCACTATCCCCCAACTTGGTACCAGTACGAAATAAGAAGTAGAAAGCCTGGACAAAACGCCCTGCGTTGAAATCAGGCGTCATCGCTTGATGTGGCTTCTGTTGACCGTCCACCGTTAGAGATAGGTAGTTGAGGTCGAAATGCTTAAAGTGAAAAGGAGTCTTTTGCCAGTGACCTAAAAAACGTCCGATTAGGTAAAGGCTACCACCATGCGTTTAGGAATATCCCCTAGAAAGAGGTTATAGGCCGAAAAGGTGGAACTACCCTGAGGTAGGGTCACCGTTTTCATAAGGACCCGGTCAATGGGATACTTTAAAGTATCCGTTTCCAAAGCTTTCACGAGACTTACCCAAGTAGCACACGCACATGTAAAAGACGTCTATTAGACGTCAAGACGTTTGGGAATATACGTTCGATTTCAGATGTAAAAACGGCTGACATGAAGCCCAAAAATAGATCTTTAAAATGCATTTTGAATATGTTTTTAAAAAACGTCTAATAGACGTTTAATTAAAGTTAGAAGACATTCATAAGACGTCTACTGAACGCAATACAAGTGTTGGTTTATGTGTTAAAGTATATCAATTATACGTTTATTTTGATTTGACTTGACGTATGTTAACCATTACGGAAACATGCATAGTGCCTTTATTATACGTCTATTTATCATCTAATGGCCCGAAATGTATATATGTTTCCAGCTTACCCTGGATACTCTAAATATGAAAAACGTTTTAAATACGAAATACCGTACATTTGGAAAACAGATTACAACGTTCGTGAAACAATACAGTAATTTCCCTTGTGTATTTGTATTCTCGTCAAATTTTTCCATCTTTCCACTAAGGTGTACATTTTCAACATTTTTCATGCGTTTTGGTTTTCAGAAATCTCTTAACATAAAATAAAGCAAGTAAAATTCAAATTGCTTTAAAAAATATTTAAAAAATGCGCACAGCGAAGAATTCTGAAATTTACAGGAAAGCGGTGCCACAACCCAGGAAGAATCATTTGTGGAAGAATTTGGTAGCATGATTGCTTTCCATTGCACGTTTTCTATTGGTTGGCAGTGAAAGCCTTCCGACAAGTCTTTAACTAAATAATTGTCTATGTTTTTCGAAGACAAAGGAAACGAAAAGAATTCGTTGTAATGTAAAAAAAAAATTGCCAATAAGGAATACCCTATCATTGCTATCCTGCAAGATATTGTATATACAAAAGATGGTCGAGTCTTGTAGAAAAACTACATTATTGGGTTTCTTTCTTTGAAGTTCGAAATGTTGCCAAGAAGCTTTAGTGTACTGTCTTCCAAAAATACCAGGCCATATAGGCCCGTCGTTATGTTCCTGTGACAGAATTAGATTACTTTCCGACATTTTTGTCCAAGCGTTATTGCCGTTGGCAAGTTCGTTCAGGCGCTTTACTACTTGTTCAAGCATTGATTTTTTGGTTTTGACTAAGTTTTTAATAATTTGTAAATAGTTTTCAGCCCAATATCCACTCCACGTAGGGATTGGACCAAAAACTTCAACGTCATCTACAAAATGGATGAGGGAGTGCACGTTGTAGGATACAAAATGTTGACCATACAACTCTGAAGATGTTTTAATAAAACGTTTTAGTAATTCTCGACAATATGCAAAACTAATTTTTAAATTACTCGACGACTGACGGGAAATTGTTCTTGAAGCTACATACAAAAGCAAAAAATGTTTGTAAACACAGTCAGGCAAAATATCCTTAAAAACAACAATACCTAAATAGTCCCTAAACATTCGAAATTCATTGGCTTTCCAACGCTTTACTTCGTCTAAACCTCTTGGTTTTCTAGCAAACTCTATAGGAATGAAATTTTTTAACGATTTTAAGCTACTGGAGATTTCTCCAACTGCGTTCTTAGAAATATTTGCTGGGCTTTTAAATAAACTAAAAATTAAAAAGAGTATAAGCCTTTTTGTCACCCCGAGATCTAACAAGTGAAGTGACTCTCGCGGAAAATCCCTAACCATATCGATTTTCAATCGTTCTATTTCTGTACGCGCAAGATAGATGTGGTGTTCTTTCTGCGCTCTGTCACGGAACGACGAATCTGTGCGTTTTTGTGCATCTAATTCAGGGAAAATGGTTCGCTCACTTACCCCAGTACTACCAAAACGTACACCTTTTGTCGTGCACTTCTGACAAGAGAAGTACCCTCCGTGCGACTTGACCCCTTTAACTGATGCTGACGCTGGGGCGTCACAAATAAAAGCTTCGACTTTGATACCTAGCTTTACCCCTTGTTACATATGTGCAAGTCGTTCAAACTTATTCCACATACATAGGACTTGTTCTGTATTCCACGCTATCACTTTAGACAATCAAGCCAACATTTCGCAATATAAACGTCAATCAAACACACACGCAAAACCCGACTAAACCAGAAAATACTTTCGTCCGTAGTTCGTTGTCAACTTGCTCCTGCGACCACTTTCTTGCCCCCTCTCCGCTAGCTAACTAGCATTCCATCCAAAAGCGCCAAGGTCCGTTTTATCTAGTTCCCAGAAAAACGTCCAAAAAATGTATACTTCCCTCAGGCCCGTACCCAGGATTTTTTTTCGGGGGGGGGGTTTTAACCCGAGAACTTGAAATCCTATTTTTGTCGTATACCATTTTTCCGGTAAGGAAAGGGGGATACGAAAAAGGAGAAAAGTTATCGCGTTGTTCGAGCTTCAAAACGGTCAAACAAAACCAAAGCTCAATTTGAAATAAACTTCTGAAGTACCATATGCTAGAAAAACGTACATTTTTCATTTGTGGAAACTTTCGATGGGGGTTTAAACCCCCCGAACCCCCCCCCCCCTGGGTACGGGCCTGACTTCCCTATTTCCCCTAAACTAAACGTCATTTTGTCCAGAGTCGCATATGTCCCAGGGGTCAAGTCATTGGTCAGTCCCTTCCGGATGCGCCTTTATCCGGAACACCCCTTTTACGCACAAGCCTTTGCTTTCTAACTCACATGCTTCGTCAACAAAAAATTTTAAAAAGGCATTAAAATAATCTGTTTTTTTCTCTCCATAGAATAAGCCACAAACAAACGGAATTGAATCGGGTAAATTAGAAACTCTAATCAATATTGGCCAAAAACAGCTTCCAGTACTATTAGACATGGGCAGCCCATCCACATTTATATGGATTCGAAGAGTTGCGAGCAAATCATGATTCGCAATTTCATCAACGACACGAGCAAGCCCTACTGCTAGCTTGAAGTGGTAATATTTTCCCGGCGGTAAGTCTATTAAGTCGACGCGTCGCATTGAATTTAGAAACGATCTGTGGTCCGCTGGTAAAAACTTCAAACCTTCATCACCACGCAATACTTGCAATAGCTTGTCTACATGGGACCGCGGAATGTGGCATTCCAGAACCCAATTAGCAATAGCAGAAATTAGTCGCTCTTCACGTGTCGCTGGATTTTCTTCATTGTGGTTATCTACAACCAGATTTTCCCCGATCGCTTCTTCACAAAACGACAAACTGTCGTCGTCCGTGTCAGTCTCAGGCATAGAATCTACTCTTCATCGCTGTTTCCGAAATCGGAATCCGCCCCCTCCAATTCTTCTTTCGGGGTCTTCGACCGGTTGTCATTTTGCACGCTTTCCGGTAGGATCCGACGTACGTCTTGCTCATTCGCATAATCAAGGTGGGAAACTTCTTCGTTTGGAAGATTTCGGAAAGAAATGTCTACCGTGGTTTCGTCGAATTCAATGTATGTCTCTGCAAGTATTCGATTTACTTCTTCGGCGATTCTTCTTCTCTGTTGACGTTCCCCAACGACTTCTTTTAACCTACGCTTTGGCATTTTCCTAAAAATTAAATAACGACACTGTTACCAACAGTTATGGCCAAACACCGTTGGGCAATTGGCAATCAATGTTCAGGTTAAGGGAGACAAGAGAGATTAAATGTATTTAACTTAAAAACGCAACAACTTAAGTAACTCTTTCTAATGCACCTTCTACAGCGTTCTCTCTCACTGTTCAATCGCAACTGTTCTTTTTCCTCTTTCGAGAAAACCGCAAGCTCACTTTTCTCCCCCTTTCCCTTTCCTTTCCTTCCCCCTTTCCCTTTCCGAACTGTACTTGTTCGGAACAACGCCGGCCCAGGTTTTGTTCCAAAAACTTATTAAGCAGCCGAATCTTCTGGGGGTGGCGTCTTCAGCTTCTTCAAGTAGGTATAGTTTTGCATATTCACATATTCACCGCTCACAGTCTTGATGACCGCTGTGAGGACGACACCGTCCTGTCCAGGAATGGTTTCCGTAATACGGCCTAAAAGCCTCCGACCTCGGGGACTATTGTTGTCCACTACAATCACGACGTCTCCCGGTCGTAAATTTCGCCGAGCCTTAAGCCATGTCCGACGCTCGATCAAGGTGGGAACGTATTTCCTTAACCAGCGTCGCCAAAATTCATTAGCAATGGTTTGTGACGAACGCCAACGCTTCCTGGAGCTAACCACCCCGCGAAAGGTGTCGGGGGGAGTGTTGAGATTAGCCATTCCCAAGAGAAAGCGGTTCGGAGTTAGCGGCTGACTCTTTGCCATCCGACAAGTTACACACTTCCGTGTCATGCTCCGTACTGTTGACCATCCACGTAACACCCAATATGTCTGCTGTAATTCGCGGAGCGTGCGTTCAGTAGAGGCATGCAATAAACGCTTGTGGATGTCGCGGATTGTTGTTGTGAGCGGATGTTTCGGGCTTAAAAGAATCGGGTTGTGAGTATCCGAGTCGACTTGGGCGTGCTGAATTCTTCTGTCCTATCGGATCAGCCAATCGTGGTCTATGACTGGGTTCAGCTTTGAGAGACGCGAGCTGACCTTGATTAGATTGCCGTCTTGTAAGGCCTTATGCTCTTCGGCAAAAGAAGAAAGCTGAGCCGCCTTCAGGTATACTATCGTAGCCCGTTTCAGCTCCACAGCGTCAGGGCATCAGCGTCAGCGTCAGTTTTCGGATTTTACCAGGCAATTTCGGGCAAAGCGAAGAATGTAAGCGATAACACGTTTGATTCGTGTGAGACGAGATGATGTCTCAAACAAGTCGTCCATCTCCTTTATGGGTTCCTCTATAGGTTGAGCCCATTTCGCTAGGACGACTTCCGGATCATGAATCGGGTTTTGCTCGGGCGCGTCTTGATTCGGCCAGGTGATTTGCGGGGTAGGCAAGAAGTCGGGACCGCTAAGCCAACGTCTCCCATTAACGAAGTCTCGAGCCAATAGTCCACGGCTGCATTCGTCAGCTGGGTTCTGGTTCCCGGCATTGTGATGCCACTGTGTAGGGTTCGCGAGCTCTAGGATCTCTCCCACCCTGTTGGCCACGAAAGTAGTAAAGCGATGGATTGAACGCAACCACTTTAGTACCGTCGCGGAGTCGGTCTAGGGGTAAGACTCTTGCACGGGCATCTTGAGCACCTCCAAAACAATGCACGACAGCCGTGCCGCCACCAGTGCTCCAATAAATTCGGGTAAACTAATGATGAAATCGGGACCTCGAAGTAGGCAGCAATTCAGCAGTGTATTGGACTTCAGTGGTCTTCTGGTGAATTCGGGGTCCTCAGCAAATCTCCTCTCCATCGTGAATAAACGCTTTCGGGCGGAATTTCTATTGTTAGGTAAAGTAAACTCCGGAGGTTTCCATGGCAAGCCTATCTCGAAGCGTTTTCCGTCATGACGAAGTGGACCCTCGAAGATTTGCAAGGCCGTCGTGTCTTCTGGACTAGCTGGGATGTCCTCTGTTGAAATCCCTAACGTTTCGGTTGTCCATAATTTATCCACCAATCCGTGGAGTTCTTGTAGTTCGGATGAGGGTTCACACCTAATCATGTTACAGTGGCCAGGACGCGAGTCCGGAGTCCCAAGAGGGTAGCACCCAACAACAGACCAACCAAAACGTGTCAACATGGCGGTTGGGGCCGATACACCTGGAGATGGTTCGCGCCAATCGAGCAGTTTGTGTGCTCTAGTCGCATCATGGCTTACGAGCACCGTAACCTGGGACGCGTCGACTTCAGGTAGGTCGAGATCTGCCAAGTGAGACCATTTCTTCTTTTCTTCGGGCCAATTAATGTACCATCGCGAAACGTTCACTCGGGGAACGGAGAGTGCCTTGAGAATTTCGATCTTCGTCGTCCGGTCTACTGATTCGATGGAAAAGTTCACCTTTTGCGCATCTATTTCCGGATCTTAACCATGATATGTTCCGAGTTGCAGGCGTACCGGATCTCCTCGTAGTCCAAGCTGTGTTGCTGCGTCGTTTCGGATTAGGGTGACCTCACTGCCAGGTTCAAATAAGGCGAAGGTGTCGAGGTGCCTGCCTTCTGCCTTGAGTCTCACGGGCGTTATGTTGAGCAGAGTTCGGCCTAATGCCCTATTAGACGAAACAGCGTTGACCATCGGGGCGACTGGTGTCTCTTCACTACTCGGTGACCTTCCATTTCGGCTGGACGTTTCGGAATTTGTTTCATGACTGCTTCGGGGTGCGCCGTGCAGAAGCCCGTGGTGCAAGGAGTTGCAGCCATTTACTTCGCAAGTGTCCTTTCGCTTGAATTGTCTGCCTAGGTGCCCACTGCGGAGGCACTTAAAACAGAGACCCTTGCTCTTCGCCAGTGAAATCCGTTCAGTTGGCGAAAGACCTGCGAAATTTCCACAGTCTTCGATTGGGTGCGGTTCGTTGCAGGCAATGCATTCATTCGTCGTACTATCGCGATTGTCGATACTTGTTGACAGTACGGTCGGGGAGACACGCGGGTTCATTACGTTGGGAGTCTTTGGACAGCTCCCTTCTCGTCTCGTTTGTTCTGGCATGAACGAAGGTCGTACCAGCTTCTCTGCCATGACTTGATCATCCAACCATGCGTCAAAATCAAGAAGCGTCGGTGAGCGTGGCCGTAGGCGAAGCATATGGTGTCCCCACTTGCTTCACAAACGCAGAGGTAACTTTTGAACCAACTGCTCAAGTGTCGCCACAGAAGAAAGCTCTTGACTATATCCACTGTAATGCAGAGTGTTAATGGACCCGCGAATCTTACGAGAGAAGGATTGAATGGCTTCAAATTCCTCGCTTCTGAGCGGTAGAATCTCCAGCATGGTTCGTATGTAGGCGCGGGCGATTAACTGGGGATGTCCATAGTTCTTGCGGAGTTCCTGGAGCGCTTGTCGATATAACAACGGGCTGTGTAGGCATTCAGCAATACTCTCTCTGATCTCGGGAGTCAGCATTTCTCGGAGCATGGCAATCCTTTGCGCGTCATTGGGTATGACGTCATGCACCAGACTCTTGAAGTTGTCGATAAAGAGCATCCAGTTTTTCGGGTCACCGTTGACAGGTTTCAATTCCAGTTTGGGCATGACCCCCATAATCCAGGGTGCGTACGTAAAGGTGAAGGGAGGCGGAGCAATGCTGTTGGTGCTGTCGTGTTGAGTAATCCATGGCGTGAAGTCGTCCTTCTGTCGCGTGTGGTTCGGACCTCAGGTTGTCGATCCACCGGTCTGGTCGAGCAGCTGACGTCACGGGTTCGGGTAAGACGGCCGGCCCGTTTAGTGTCGCACCGAAGAGGTCGTCCTGTGCTGCCTGAGGCATAGTCTCCAACCAAACTGTTCGAGGCTTCGGGGGTATGAGTGTAACGTGTCGTCTCATACCGTTTGCCACTGAGGCAGCCTCGTCGGGGTAATCTTCGGCTTCAATGGTCTGCAGGTGCTCGATTTCGGCCCTCTTCTGTTCCACCTCGGCAGCAGCCTTGCGTATTTCGCGGTTGCGCTCCACCTGCGTACGAAGCTGCACGATTTCATGATGATTTCTTTGTGTTGTTAGGATGAGCTCGTGAAGTCTTCGGGCAGTCTGAACTTCTTCTTCTGCTGCCATCTTCAACTCCTGAAGCCTTATGGCTCCTTGGTCGTGTTCGAGTTTGGCTTCCTGAAGGCGTATGCTAACGGCTGATTTCGCGGACGTAGAGGAAGAGGAAACTTCGGAGGGGGGTCGGTTCTTCAGGTGTTCGTCGACTTTGTCCAGGCAATCGTGCAGTTCTTTCCGTAAGTTTTCAGCCCAAGTGGTTTGCGAAAGCTGTGTAACCTCTTCGATCCGCTTATTCAGCCGGAGGCATTGCTCGTGCACAGAGATGAAGCGAGCGCGCTCGAATTTTTGCGAGCGATGAGCGCGATTGCTCTTTTCGTTATTTTGAGAGCGCGAGCGCAGACCAATGAGCGCACGCTCGCGATTGTGGCGCCACCTTACAATAAATACGCGAACTACATAGGCGATGATTAATTCTTTACATCAAGAACTGGAACGTTGTCTTTCCCATGTTTCGTTGTTGGTAAGAATGAATTTTGTACCCCACGTATCCCGCAACGGGAAGATTTAAATGTTGCCCAACAGCGAATGTAAATGTCTCCCCGACCGAAATTCCTTTATCGTCGTATTCTTCGCAAGGCAAAGGAAAAAGGGTTGCCTATACAACGAAGATATTTACTCCAACTACAGCAAGCAGTAGTTTGTCAGAGCCTGAGGAGCCGGTAGAAGAAAACGAGGAAATTTGCAATGACGCCACATCATCCCCTCGGCTATACATTGATTCAAATTTGCCCCCTCGCAAACGCATCCTAACATTTGGTAATATTCCAACGTATTACGCTACATTTAATTATTGTAAATTGGATTTTTTTATAACATTCGCCTATTGAAGCTGAACCTCCCTCGACGGAATGTGCGAGACCTTCCGGCCGCGTATTAAGCCGAGCATTGCAAATAGACGGTAAATTATCCCTTTTGTAAATATTTTAATTGAACTCCCTAAATCTTTAGGTGAAAGCAAACAGGAAGTCTTTCAACCACCATCAACGAGCCAGGTCACCCAGGACGGAAATAACGAGAAAAAAAGTACGTTGTGCGCATAAGTAAAAACCAATTTGTTTATTAACTACAAATTTTATTATAGGCACTGTAAGAGTGTGGATTTACCAATAGCAGCCTTTATTCCACGCACCGGTGTAAGCAGTTAACTTACGAATTTAGGATTTTAGAGTTTATGTATTTAACTGGGCCTGAAGGGCTGAACGTGGTCGGAAATGAATTTACAATGGTGTGCTGAGAACAGGGTGGACTAGGTTGGTCTAGATCAGGTTGAATATGGACTGGATGGTCAGAATAACAGGAGATAATGATCAGAAGGATAAAGGAACACGAGGTCTGGATTTGGACACGGACACGGAACACGAGGGCAAGATATACACGAATATACATGGAGTTCACAGGTTACCGAGGAGAGAACTGGGGGGAAAGAGAGGTCTGAATGACAAGAGCCAGGGAGATCTGAAGGACGAGAGCGCGAGTGAACGAGAGAAGTACAGGTGAGGTCTGGTGGGCGAGAGCCGGAAGTTCAAGAGAGGTCTGGTGGACAGGAGAGGTCTAGGACAAGAGAGGTCTGGTGGGCGAGAGAGCGAGTTCACGACCTGTTGCCCCCTTTTATAGGGGCATCCAGAGTTGCGAACGTGGCTTGTGGATTGCGAATCCGGTTTGGTCTGGTGGTCGAGAGTCGGCTGGTTGTCAGAGTTTTTAACAGAGAAAAGCACTTTCTCACAGGCACCGTCAATGCAATTTTCGGTTGCTTCAAGCAAATTATGACATCAATGTCAGAAATAAAATCAGACCAGAAGGAACTGCACCGAAAAGTTGCCCGTATTGAAGCAAGCGGTGATGGGGTACAATTCGAAGAGCAATTACCCGCTATGGATAGGCTGCCAGTCCAGTCACTAGAAGAACTTAACAACTTGGAAAAAGACTTGCTGAACGTGGAGCTTCAAAAAAGTTTTTGTCAGTAGCTCTTACGAATTTTTAAAATTATTTACCTTATTACTTAATTATAAAAGTGTAATGTCTGTTTTTTTTAAATCTTTGCAGGAAGCGACTATTCGATTGGTAGGCGGCAATAATATAGAAAGTGCCATCCGAAACGCCTGGAGAGCTGTTGGTAGCGATGCCGTGTGGAAAGACTTCAATTGGGAAGGCCGGCTACATAGTGGACGCGAAATTAATAAACCGGGCATTCGTAACTCAGTTGTCACTAACTTAGTACAAAGTAAGCCAGTTTTATACTTATTTAAAACACTTTTATGCGAATACCATCGTTACGCCCGTTGATGCCGGTTTCGTATATTGGCAGTTTTGAACACATATTTATTGTATTTCAGATGGCCTACGAGCTAATCCAAAACTTAAGACAATGGAAAAGCAAACCTTCAAGCTTGTAACCTGCTCTTTTTTTCGTCAAGCCCCAGCACGTTGGAAGGCACAAAATAAAAGGAACGAGCCATTTTTGTGATTTTTTGCGCTTTGTAATTTATTAATCGGGCTTGTACCATTTCTCATTTATATTTGCTTATTGGGTTTTCTACATTTTCTTTTTCCATTTGTATGTTTACTTAATTTGTGTCAATATGTATTACTATACTATTGCAATATGTATTACTATGAAATTACTCAGTAAAATTTGGATGAAAATAAATCAAAATTTAAGTATAAACAAAATGTCATTGTTTTTAGAAAATAATAGCCACAATAAATCATGAAAAAATTGACCATATATTAGGCAACTAAAATTCATCCAATATACGTCTTTTAGACTCAATTTTTGCGTATTCTTTAACCAATAAATATGATGAAGAAGACGTCTACTAGTTATCAGTATCAAGTTTCAAGACATCTGTATTTTAAACGTATAGATATAGACGTTCGCAGCGAGGACATTACAACAAAGAAAAGACGTCTTTAAGGCCACGATATACTCCAACCTCTTATGGCGCTATAGCATGGGAAATTTTGATTTGAAATTTATAAGTTTCTGTGCAACTTAACGAAATTGTGTTGTGACAGTAATGCATGCGATTTTTAAATCTATCGAGCCTGCATGCTTACATTTTTAATATCGTTTTCACTAATTTTTCCCATGTGTTAAAATTTTAAATAAGTCATTTATCAAAATTTCNAATCTATCGAGCCTGCATGCTTACATTTTTAATATCGTTTTCACTAATTTTTCCCATGTGTTAAAATTTTAAATAAGTCATTTATCAAAATTTCACGATGCAGGCTCGGTAGATTTTGATATTAGGATATTTTTAGATTTTTTTTTCAATTACCTCTTTCTGTTAATTTTATACTAATTTTGTAAGTTTATGAAATTAGGATGAGAAATTGTGTTGCCACTCAGAATATAACGGTCAGGCAGGAAACCACGTAGTTTGTGTAGATCTCAAGAATCTGTGCGTAACTCAAGAATGACCATGAAAAGGAGAAGACCGTAAAAGTAAGGGGAAGGATATGGTAAGTCACTAATTGGATTTGCTCGAGCCTAGGGCACAAATACCTTGTGGCGTTTTACCCTTTTCTTTTATTCTGAATGATTTTGTCTTGTGGCAACTGGCAGGAACAGCATAGGATTTTTACGCACTACTACAACTCTTACGAACTATTTATAGGCCGAATTACATTGAAGGGAAAATGATTTTTCTTACATTCCTTACGTGCAGGTTTCAAAATGAAAAAAAATGTCATAAAACAGACCAAGTTATTTATTCTGGATGACGAACCCCTGTCAATTATTCATAATTTACAAGACCAATCACAAAGGCAAAACGGACTTTTACTTCGCGCCGTGAGTTGCGAGCTCCGCTGCACAGCACAAGGGGTTCGAAACTCAGTTTCCAGGTGTACGAATGTTACAAAAAATTGCGTAACCCTGACAAATTGCAGAGTTACAAGGGTTATAAATAGGTTACAATGTTACAAACCACGGTTACAAAATATAAAGTTTCAAAGCTACGCATATTATAAATAGCTATATTATAAAATTAGAATCTCGCTTACATAACAACAGTATATGTTGTAGATTTCGATACCTGTTAAAAATAAAAACTGTGAAGCATAATTGCAAGTACATACTGGAAAAACGGGTCCCTAAAGTAGGGGCATCTAAAATCGGTAGTTGCCACTAAAAAAGCTGTACCTCTATCAAGAGATGCTTTGTTCCTTCTAAATGATGGGCATTCTTCACTTAAAACCGGTAGGTATTTCCCGAAGTCGGCAAGCATCCCCCAGTTATTGGCAAGGCATTCTAAATTTTGGTAACCTTTCACAAAACACAGTAACTAATTCCTTAAATCAGTAGCACATTCCCCATAATTTGACATTCATATTTTCCAAATTTCAGTATGCCCGAGGTTTGCATAGTTGACTTTGTACGACTTCAATACGTTTCCCGCTTCCTATTCTAATGTTTCTGACTTCGAACGTCTGACAACGTTTGTTTCTGACTAACTGACTCCTAACGTGATATCGACAGGAACAATGACCCGACTCTACGTCTCTACGTGGTAGTCTAGATACAACCGAACAGACAGACGCACAAGTGAGCAGAGTTTTTATCTTGGTTTTGTTTGTGAATTGTTTTAATCTTTGCTGAAACTTTGAAATGATGGGAAAACAACGTGATTCCCTATATGTGCAAACTTAACGAGTGTTGAAGTCTCCCGAGTTTCGCTAATGCAAACTGCGTTGTCATATGCATGTGACTAATGTTCGCATAGGAACATCTTAGGCTGTGGTCACACTGTTCGGGAACTATGACCCTGTGTATAGGGGAAAAGGGATTTGAAGTCTGGGAATAAAATCCAGCAGGTCACATCTGTCTAATACCCCAAGGTTATCGCCCATAAGTCGATAATCTCGACATATCGATACTGAGCGCTAATTTCCATCAGTTTGAACTCGGTATGCTATTTTTTCAGATAAATTCACGATTTTATGATTTTCTTATGTTAATGTTGGAGCTGTCGACGGTAGATTTTTAACCAACACTTTTACAACGCCAACCCTGAAAAAAAACAACTAGTATTATACCCATAAAAGGTTTTCCGCTCCTTTACATGCGTTCGGTAATTACATAACGAAGTGTACCCATACCTTTAAACACCTGGGCCTTTAGTACGTATCCAAACACATTGCAAAGCACAAGTTATATTCCATACATTACGTTCTACGTGTAACTTAAAATGTTACGTAATGTTACGTAACTTAAAAATGTTACGTACAAATTTTACTTTAAAATGTTACGTAACTTAAAATACGTAATGCGAAAGTACACGAAAAGGAAAATTTAGGAATTAGTTAAGTTATGCCAAGGTTAATACTACTTAACAGCAAGGTCAATACAACCATTACTATCATTCGTGTAAAAAAAATAACAAAACACTCATGAAAAAGTTTGTGTAAATATATGCTCATTTTACTGTATAAGGTAATTCTGTGTCAACGAACTTAAGAAAGTAGTACTTATTTGCGAACAGAAAGTTTTATTTCGTGGATGAGAGTAATTAGGTTGCACTGTTCGAAAATCGCGCGAAGGTAGAGTCAAGTGTAATACCCTGATCAGCTTTAAATAACCTTGCCTTCTTTCATGGGAATGTATATGCCCCAAGAATACCCTTACAATTCCCATGGTTTTTCCAGTGTGACCTCTGGTTGAAGGGAATGTATTCGAATTCCCTATGGTTTTTGGACAGTGTGACCACAGCCTTAGATAGGAATATCTTGTAATTGTAAGTACGTTTGAAATTAGTTCTTTTATTCTGCCTTTTCATCGGCAATAGGTGACCATCATCAAACACACACAATACGAAAACGCTTTGGATTACAAAAGGAATAAAACAGGTCAATCGTTAAAGAAGAAGAGAAATTGCAAATAGCAACGCTATTATTAAGAAATAGATTAAAGGGTACCAACATTGTACTAATTTTTTATTTCGAACCTGGGTAAAATTCAATAATACTTTCAGTCTGTTTATTTAACACAAATGATTATTGCCCGTTTTCTATCACTTCTCGCATCCTAATTAGATCCTCGGACGAGAAAAAAAGCATAGCATCGTCTTCGACTCTTTTAACTTCGGGTACTGGAATCGTGCACAAATAAGTTTTTAAGGGATGGTATCCATGATGTACATGGCATTCCCTAATCTCTCCATTTTTCATGTTAATTCGATGCCATGTACAGATGACCCCCACATTATGTTCATTCACCGGAAAAAAAGAGTCATTCAAGTTTTGAGTTTTCCTGCCTCCATGCAAAAGCCGAAAGCCCAGAATACGTCCCATTAGCAACACTGACAACTCTTTTAGCATTTCACCTTCCTTGTCTTTAAATGCACAGCAATCACCGACTTGAACATCATCTTCTCTTCGTGATGTCCTGCGTCTGTTATTTTCTCTGTGAATTAATCTGGATATTTGGCTTGCCTGAGTTACGCGGATAATCCTGTCGCTGCTTAGGCAAACTTGGTCACTTGCCAAATACCAACAAAGACTGCTCTTTCGAACCACTTTGAATCCGTCACCTACGGGAATCTTAATGAAGGGCGATCGAATGT
>JAGJRO010000794.1:0-13299 GCA_022832285.1 Lepidurus apus apus | reverse complement strand
GAAGAACAGCAGGATATACTGTATAACCTGAAAATCGAAGACGCAAAAGTTGTACTGGGAGGCGATGGAAGGGCTGATAGTCCTGGCCATTCAGCCAAGTACATGGCCTATACTTCGATGGATCTGGGGCAAAACAAGGTCTTAGATGTCCAGATTGTACAGGTAGTATTTGAAAGGCTTATTTTCTTCGTGAATGTGAACTGTAAATTTAGTGTAATGAGCCAGACGTCGGCCATAGTTGCAGAATGGAGCTGAAGGGCCTTGAACGCTCCTTGAACTACCTGCACAATGAGGGATTAGCCATTGCTCGATTAGTGACTGATCGCCATCCGCAGGTAGTCAAGTTCATGCGTGAGCAGTGGCCCGATGTAGCCCATAATTTTGATGTTTGGCACGTCGCCAAATGTAATCTGGTTCTGCTGTAGCTACGTAGCTCTGATGGCTTTTTTAGGTATACAAAAGAAGCTGCACAAGTTAGCTATGGATAAGATATATTCATCCCTTTCTGGGTGGGTTCGATCCACAGTAAACCACCTCTATTGGTCCGCTTCTTCAACGGATGACGATAGAGGTGATTTAGTCAGAGCTAAATGGATGTCGGTGGTGGACCACATTGCCGACATTCATGTGGATCACCCCAATCCACTCTTCCCTAAGTGTCTTCATGAAGACCTTGATGACA
Organism: Lepidurus apus apus; assembly: GCA_022832285.1. NCBI lineage: Eukaryota > Metazoa > Arthropoda > Branchiopoda > Notostraca > Triopsidae > Lepidurus > Lepidurus apus. The sequence continues at coordinate 12,617 of JAGJRO010000794.1, read as the reverse complement.
GACCAGAGGGAATGGAGAAAGACTGGGTTTCTATTGGTACGATTTGTCAAAATTCTAGGTTTCACGGTGTTGTCAATTGTATTGTAGACGTGGCACGCAGAGTAGAGACACTACTTCTGAATGAGAAACTGCTCAAAGACATTGAGAAGCTGGCGACGGGGCCCCAGACTTCGTCTGTTGAGTGTTTCAACAGCCTTGTTAATCAGTTTGCCCCAAAATCTTACCATTTTTCTAACAAGGGGATGTATGCTCGGTAAGACTGTTATTTGGATTAGTGCCCATTTACATTTGTCGTTTAGAGTGAAGATTGCTGCCTTGCATTATAATGCTAACGCCAATCGGAAAATAGCCCAAACCGCTTCGGGTTAGGAGCGTTATTCAATTCATTTTCCGAAAGGAAAAAAAGGGGGCCACGTCGTGCGACCTATAAAAGAAGAGCCGTCATTTGGTTAGTTTCGAAAATAGTTTTACCCTTTTTTGTTCTTACCCTTTCCTTTAGATTATCTGGAAAAGATAATGAAACGGGTATTTGCGTCAGTTGAAAGGCAGGAAGATGACAGCCTTGACGATTTGTATGTCCGTGCATTGGAAGGCAGACCGCGAGTTCCCCCACCCATGTGCAGCACATACTATCATCAGGACAAGCGGAAAGCTATAGAAGAAAAGGTTACTCGTTTCAAAAAACCGACGCAAAACAATTAGTAATAAAAGGCTTAGCTTGTGAAACGGTATTTTTTGTACTTCATCTGACCAAGACTGAGGGGATTAGCTTTCCGAATGGATTTTAGCCCTGAAAATAAATTAAAAGCTTAACTTATGAAACGGAAGTTTTTGTTGATTTCATATGACCTTAGCCCTGAAAAGGGCTCGGGCAAGGGTCGAAAGGCGTCACGCATCATCACGCATCACCACGCATCGTTATCAGGCGTCAGGCATCCACTCCGAGTATCCGACATACTGGCCAGTTGAATCTGGAAACTTGCTTTTGGTGTAATGTTCCACGCACGCAGGCAATGGCTTCCTCGTCCTCGCTCCCAGTATGTCGTACACGTGCGTGGTAACAGCAAGGTAGGCGCTAAACCTGTTCCTCCTCTTAACACAGAACATTTTACTTCAAAGATTGATTAGCCATACTCTATAAAAAAAATACCTGTTGAGATCTACATCATCAGCAATTGGCAACTGATTTTTTTTGGCACTAGCGTAAACACACCAGCTAAGGTACGTGTTACGCAGGCATGCCGGATGTAGCAAATGAGGAATAGCCTCCATTTCTGTAAAGCAGTTTGCCTGCTGATGTGGAAAGTCTTTGTTATTTACGTTGATCTTGGCTAGGAAGTGACGATTTCTCCTGCAACAGAAATTGTTGACAGGAAGAGGCATCCTTACACACTTCCCACAATCACACCTACAACATACTGTACAGTTAGAAGCACATGATGACAAAAGCCTGGTCCAATTCTGTCCCTTCATCCTCTACAAAGGGGCTTCTATCAAAATAATCGGTCTCGTCAAAACCTTCTGCCATTTTACTCTCTGGATATCACGATGACAGTTCGTACACAATACACGGTCAAATAAGACCGAGACACCCTTACAAGACGAGACAGAATGACGAGATAACTATAAACGGAGAAGAACTGGATTTACTCGTCGGAAACTTACCAAATATCAAGGCACCAGGAGTGGACGACATACAGCCTATCATTATTAAAAAGACATGGGAGACCATTGGCGAATATGTTACAAAGCTTTTCAATGCCAGTCTACGACTAAGCTATTTCCCGACCAGCTGGAAAACAGCAAAAATACTGATCCTCCCGAAACCGAACAAACCCAATTACTCCAACTACAAAAGCTTCCGCCCAATTTCCCTTTTAACGTGTCTAGGGAAGATTCTGGAAAAGGCTATTACTGTAAAATTGCTTCAACACCTCGAATCCCGCAATTACCCGTCAAGAAATCAATGGGGCTTTCGACCCAAACGCTCTACGACGAATGCTATGATGCAACTAACAGACACCATACTCACCGGTTTTGACAGCGGGAAAGTTACTACTGCGTTACTTCTCGATATTGAAGGAGCTTTTAATAACATTAACCATAATAAGCTTTACCATGAAGCCCGGAAGAAAAAAGTGCCCGCCACATTTGTCAACTGGCTCCAAAGTTTTCTGAGCAACAGGCGAGGTTTTATAGAGAATGCAGGAGTAAGAAGCGAAAATTTCACCCTAGAAAAGGGTGTCCCGCAGGGTCCGCCACTCTCACCAGTCCTGTTTTTAGTATACGTCGACGGTGCACTAACGTTATTAAAATCTAACCGCATACTGGTACAAGCCTTTGCAGATGATCTACTTCTAGTGGTGTTCGGGTCATCTGCGAAAGTCAACGTTAAACTTCTAAGCAATGCTCTCAAAAACATCGAGAAATGGGGAAGACTAAAATGAGTATGAGTTTTGCGAAGACTAAAACTGAACTCATCCATTTCTCGAGAAAACGAACCGAAGAACTAGCAGAGCTACAATGGGGAGAAGACATAATCCAACCTAAGGAAAGCGTGCGTTACCTTGGTTTGATTTACGATTCAAAACTGAACTGGAAAAAGCATGCTAACCATCTTGCTTCACAAGGTACCTGGATGCTCAATAGCCTCAAAAAACTTGTCACCTATGTTCCTAACATAAAAGTTAACCAACTACGAACGCTAGTCATAAGTACCATTTACTCAAAAATTATCTACGGTCTTCCTGCATGGGTGAACGTCAAACTAGACAAACTTAAACCTATATGCGCACTCCATAGGCAAGCGCTATTATGTATCACCGGCGCCCTAAAAACTACACCGACAACGTCGCTCGAAGTCGAAGCCGGAATACCCCCACTCGATCTTCTTACACTGGAGAAGCTCCTAAATTTTTGTCCAAGTTTACAAACTGTTGTGACAACCAAAGAAGCGAAACACAAAAGCTACGCCACGTGCTCCCAGATTCTAGCACACGCGAAAAACGCACACCTGACAGAAGACGCAATCGGCTCTCAAAAGAAAATCAAACAACAAATATACCAATTATGGCTAAACAGATGGTTATCCTCAAGATCTACGCTTCGCGACTTACAAGTAAAACCGACTTTAAACCTATTTGTAAGACACCTCAGGACAGGAGAATAATCTCGACAATGATCAGACTGAGGACGGCCCACTTCCCTACGAAATCATATCTCTGTAAGATACACAAGACAAATGACATGACATGCCCCTGCAATATTTACACAAAACAATACCTTATCCACATTTTCTTTAACTGCAGACTACTGAACAAAGAACGAGCCACATTACTAAGAGATCTTTCCCAAAAGAAACTCCACTTTAACGCTGACACATTACTGACTAACCCAAACTATTTCCTGCGGTTCATAAGTTCACATGTGCAACAATGAAAAAGCTGAATCCTTAGCGTAATGCGAATGTGTGTGAATGTGTTTGTATGTATGTATGTGATGTACCCGACCTCTTAAACGTAGCTATGTACCCCATCCATTGTACACATAGGATAGCAATGAGCTTTGCTCACGCTACGAAATATAAGAAAAAAATACACGGTCAACTGAGCGCCTAGGAATAATGGCGTGCGTACTTGACGTCACAGGGCCCACGTGACCGCGCTTAGCCAATGGCAAAATATGCCCGTTTGAATTTTAGACTTTTTATTTTCTTATTATCTAGTTTTTATTTTTCGAGTATGATAAAAGACACATAAAACTGGAAACTAGATTTTCTGCTCATTTTTAAAAGACAAAGTTGTTTTTTGGTGGCTATTGCCCTTTAAGAGTTCAACAACACAGAAATGGGTGCTGAGTACGGAAAACCTCAATGGCAGGTGGAGGAGTGTTAAAAACCGAAAGATGGTAGTGGCGATTAACCATATAAGACGTGGGCATGGGAAAATTGGTACATGGCTACACAGGTTCAAACTCATAGAAGACCCAAGCTGTAGAAACTGCGAGGATATGGAAGAAAGCATTCAACATCTAGTCGTGGAATGCAAAAAATTTAACAGTCAGAGGAAAACGTTATATGACAAATTGAAACGAAAAACAATGGGGTTAGGATCAAGAACTAGTCACGAACTGTTTCATGTACAAAACGCGTTATGAAAGTATTTAAAGGACACTGTTATAGTCGAGTTCATCTAGTCACTGTAGGGATGGAATCAGCAATTTTATTACCTTAGAAGCACCTTTAGAATGAAAGCCGTAGACGATAATATGTCGAAGGATCGACGTCATTCATCTTAAAACGTCAAACATAACATCAAACCTAACAAAAAGGGCAACTTTTAATGATTCTCATCAACGAAAGTTGACGAGAATACGATTCTAACCTATCCTAAGCTAACCTATACCCTCCTCCACCTCCTCTGCCTTATAATTGTCTCCAGCCCTTTGACGCGTTTCCGGTCACCGGTGTCTATTTTGCTGGTCCTCTTTCGTTTAACTTCCCAATAAGGAATCTGGAAAACGACACGTGTCTTTTCACATGCTCAGTCTCCCGTGCCGTTCACCTAGAAATACTTATGAGCATGGATGCTTCTAGTTTCCTTTTAGGATTTCGACGTTTCGTTAGTCGCAGAACCTTGCCCTCTCTTATGCTTTCGGATAACGCGCGTACTTTCGGAAGTATAGTGAAAGACCTGACTTCTCTTGCTGATGACCTTGAACTTCGCGAGTACTTAACAGACTTACGTGTAGAATGGAGGTATATTCATAAAAGAGCTCCCTGGTTTGGGGGCATGTGGGAACGCTTAATCGGTTTAACAAAGAATACCTTAAAGAAGGTCTTAGGTCTTCGAAAGTTTTTCCCTGAAGAGCTGGAAACTATAATAATTGAAGTAGAGTCAATCCTCAATGACCGCCCACTAACATATGTCTCCTCATCACTATATGACGAGTGTGCTATTACTTCTTCCCTACTTCTGTATGGAAAAATAACTAAACTATTTCCAGCCCTACCCCTTAGTGATCATCATGTTGTAACCTTTTCTGATGACCCTGAAACCTTTTCTCACCTTATTCGATACCGTCGAGAGACCCTTACTCTCGTATGGAATCGTTTCAGAAATTAATATCTAACCAGCCTTCGAGAGTTTCATCGACATCGTCAGAAGCCCTTTCAAGACGTCATAAATATCGGCGACATTGTACATGTTCATTCGAAAGAAAAAATAATTAAGTGGAAGTTGGCCAAGGTTTTAGAGTTGAAGAGTAGTCCTGACGGACATATTCGCACTCCAAACATTCAGATGGAAAATGGCGTTACTAATCGTCCTATTAGTAAACTATATCCACTGGAAGTAAACGAAGGGACCTACAACACAACTTCCTCGCAAGAACAATTGACACCATAGCAATCTGTTTCTTCAGTAAGACGTGTGCTTCGTTCAGCAGCTATCAAAGCCCGTGACAAATTACGTTTATGGACTGCTGAACGAGGCGAGACTTTGGCCGGGCCGCCAGGATGTCTTGGCGAAAACATGAAATAGACGTTTATCTTAACCTTTCGACCTCATATCGACACAGATGTTTGCCCTTAGTCTTTTATCTTCTATCGACCCCTTTTTCTCTTCGGTGGTGTCCCTTTTATTTTATTTTATTATTAATCTGTAGAATCCTACGTTGACCTTATGTCCTAATAAATAGACAAAATCTATAAAAGAGTGGTATTACACTGTTAAAAAGGGTACCTAAAACCGGTTTGTAAGGACATGCTAAATTAGTAGTTACTACTCAAAATGGGTACCTCTTCCCCCTAAGATGGGTTTCTTCCTCTCAACAACGGGGAACCAGAACTCAAAACAGGTAGCTGTAGCCCAAAGTGAGTGGGCACCCCCTATTATGAGTAACGCATTCCTAATACGGATAACCTTCCCCCAAAGTGAGTAGCTTGTTTCCCTAAATCGGTATTTCAAATCCCCCAAAATCGGTATTGTCCGAAACCCCAAAAATCGGTATTTTCCGAACCACAAAAATTGTTGTTGACAAGAATGAATTTCTGTCTACCTAGTCGGCAACAGGAAAATTGATGTGATGGTGAAGGTACATAGCACAACCCCCCCCCCCCTTTCCCCCCATGTGTCCCGGGTAAAAGGGCCCATCTCTCTCAGACTGGGTCAGTCGAGCGAGTTCCCTCAAGGGTGTAATACATTGGTTTTCTCTGTATGTTCAAACCTCCACGTGTGTTTGGTTTCAGTACATAACATTTGGCGCAGCCGGTTTGAACGTCCCTACAAATAACTCAAACGTCCCCACCCGAGGCCAACAGCACACACGTGCCTAACTGTTCCAAACGTTTTCAAGCAGTTTTTCTTTTGACATGTCCCACATTCCGGTGCCACTTGTGATTTCGTTTTGCGAGCATCCAGGCAGTGAACAAAAAAAACTGTCCACGTGGAAACATTAGATTGATATCTTGATTGAATTAACTAATTGCCAACGTCCAGTTGATCGTCAGCTAACAGATGTGGATAAGATCAACATCCTCTTCGCCCATTTGGGATCTGAAGGCATTCGCAATTTCGAACATAACCCCATTATGGCAAGAAGATCTCGGACCACATACAATGAATTCTACAAAGCGGTTGTTGCAACCTTCGAGCAACCCACCCCTCAGGCCGTGGCGTTTTACAAGCTCAGGACGTGCAAACAAGCGAATGACGAAACTGGAACCGAATTTTTAAGTCGTCTTCGTGCTCTTCAAGCCGATTGCAACTACGATAACTTTCACGCTGATATGGACCTGGCATACTGCTTAGCACAAAACTGTTTTAACACCGAAGCCCAGAAGCGTTTATACACTGCAACTACGATATCGTTGGAAACGTATCTCACCATCATCCAAGCGGTAGAGAACGCAGATGCGAGTACCTTAGCAGTTCGTGGCGGTACAACTACGGTTCAAACCATAAAGCATAACAACCAGCGTCAACGTAATCCGAATCGACGTCAACCTCAGCAAAACAACCGTCGTAGAGATCCGACGCTAAATGGAAACAAGGCTCCGTGTCGAGGATGTGGTTCTACCAAGCATGTCTACCGCTCAGACGATTGCCCGGTTAAAACCGCAAAATGCTACCATTGTCAGCGAACCGGTCATTTCTCCAAGCGATGCGAGTTCAATCGTCGCCAAGGTAACTAGTCCCATCAAGACCCTCCACCCAGCCAAGCCGAGCCAATTAAGTGCGTCACCCTGAAGACAATCAAGAAAGACACCCCTGCAGAGTACAGATGCGCCATCCAGGTCAGCGATGCCAAGCACCAAATCAGATCCATCGACGGATGTAACGACAGTGGGGCTCACGCTTCCATCATTCCCTGGTCCATCTTCAAGCACTCGTTCGGGGTACCACTCCAGAAGGCGATGGTTGAACTCACCAATTACGATGGCTCCCCAATCAAGAACCTCCGCAGATGTTTCGAAGCCAACATCACATATGGAGATCGTCAAGCACTAATCACCCTCTTGGTTTTGGATAGCATCGATGACGCAACGTGGGGCACTGATACGATTGAGGCTTTGGGCCTCATCATCAACGGTCGTGACCGACAAATTAACACAATCAAGGAGAAGCCTCCTCCCTGATTGCTCCGCCTCAAGCGCCTAACCCGGCAACTTCCGTTCCAAAGGTTCGACAAATCCTTGACGACTATCCTCAGTTGAAGAAGGGCGGAATTGGTATATTCCCCGAGTTTGAGCACCGTATCATTTTGGCCGACGATGCCCAGCCTATCGCTAGAGGTCCACGTCCTATTCCGATAGCGTACCGTGAAGCTGTCAATTCTGAGATCCAATCCATGGTTGACAACGACATCTGGGAGAAGGTCTGCAAGCCGTGCCAATCACCTCGTTTGCGGCCCAAAGGGTAATGGACAGATCCGAATTACCACCGATTTGTCTCCACTTAACAAATTTGTTATTCTGGAACACCATCCACTGCCCAGGATCAACGACCTTTACCTTCAACTGCAAGGCGCTACCGTCTTTTCCAAGATCGACCTCTCAAAAGGTTACTGGCACATCCCACTGGCACCGGACAGTCGTCCGTTAACCGCGACGATCACACCTGCCGGCATGTACCAGTACAAACGTCTTCCAATGGGGTTGACAGATGCCGCTTCCGTCTTCCAGCGACTGGTTAGCCAAACTCTCGTCAAGTGCCCTGGATGCGTAAATTACCAAGATGACATCTAGGTTTTTGGTTCAACTCAAGAGGAGCACGACGCCCGTCTACCCGAAGTCCTACGCCGACTTGCTGACAAAGGCTTTCGGGTTAACTTGGACAAATGTCGTTTTGCCGTTCCCGAAGTCAAGTTTTTGGGTCACATCGTCAGCAGCAAAGGTATCAAACCTGATCCTGCAAGCCTCGACGCAATCAGGAACGCTCCGCAACCAACGTCCATCACGGACGTCCGCAGATTCCTGGGATCCATCAACTACTTTCGCGAGTTCTTGCCCTCCTTAGCAGAATTCACCGATCCTCTTCAACGTCTCACTAGGACTACCGAAGTTACAACCTTCCAATGGTCCGAAGAATGCTCTACTGCTTTCAATAAGCTTAAGTCAATGCTGACCAATGACCTCAAGCTTAGCATTTTCGATCCCAATCAGCCAACCGTAGTCTCCACTGACGCGTCGAACATTGGCATTGGCGCCTGTTTATCACAACTTCAACATGGTCGATTGGTACCCATTGCTTTAGCCTCCAAGACCCTGACGCCTCGTGAACGCGTTTATGCAGAAAACGAACGCGAATCACTCGCTTGCGTCTGGGCCTGTAATCACTGGTCCAATTTCCTCCTGGGTCGCCGATTCACTCTCATAACAGACCACAAAGCATTGGTCTCCATCCTGGCTCAGTCCGGTGACGGTCGCAAAGCCCACAAATTTGATCGATGGTGCTTACAGCTAGCCGAGTTGGACTACGACATTCAGCATCGACCAGGGATCAGCAACACCGTTCCGGACATGCTATCTCGCCTTCCTCAAGCTGAATTAACGTCACTGGCAGTTAAATCCGTCACGAGTCCAGGATTGTCGGTCGAACAAATTGCAACAGAATCTGCGGGCGACAAGACTTGCCAAACCATCCTCAAGCTCATCACCAATGATACTTGGTCGAAGAAGCATAGAGACGACCCCAGCTTACGCCCCTTCTTCGCCGTTAGCAATGAACTGTCCGTCAACAATGGCTGCATCACTAAATGTGATCGTATCGTAATCCCGGTCAATTTACGTCGCCAATTACTCAGCGCTTCCCACATTGGACACCCTGGCATTGTTCGAGCAAAAATCAAGCTTCGAGAATCCTTCTGGTGGCCTGGCATGTCAACCACCATTGAAACTTTCATCAAGCACTGCGTCGGCTGTCAAAACTCGTCGAAGTCCGACCCTAAGAGTCGCGTCCCAACCGACAGTGTGCCACCACCATCCAGTCCGTGGGAGAAAGTCGCCATTGATGTAACAGGTCCCTTTGCAACCGCTTCATCTAAGCATCAATTCATCATAGTGCTTATCGACTATTTCTCTGGATTTCCCGAAATCATGTGTGCCGCTAACCACAACGCAACGACAGTAATGAACTTTCTAGACGATGTGTTCGCACGTTACGGCAATCCCAGCATTTTGGTCAGCGATAACGGACCCGAATTCATCAGCTCTGCCTTCGCCGACTTCCTCAGCAGCAGAGATATCAAACATCATCGGACGCCAGTCTATCATCCTCAAGCAAATGGGAAAGCTGAAGTGTTCAACCGAATAATCAAATTCCATTCCCGGGCGCTTTCCAGTGTCCCTTTCGATTTTAAAAAGGGATGACCGAAATGCTAGCTCGCTTTCGCACCGAACGTCCAGATCCAGACGTGAAATCACCCGCCGAGTTGATGTTTAACCGCCGTCAACGCCTGGCGTTCGAGCCCCGCAAAGAAGCCAAAGTAAGCCAACCGTCAGAGCCTGTCATACCCGTCAGAGCTCCTTGCCGTGTTAGTTTTGACGCACAAGTCATACGACAAAAATCATCACCCCTATTCAAAGTCGGAGAGCAGGTCCGAGTCCGTCGACCATCATCCATGGTCCGTAAGGGGCAATCTCCTTACAGCGACATCCTTACAGTGACCAAGGTCCTGGGGAATTATGTATTCGAGCTTTCAGACGGTCAAACTTGTAACGCCCGATGGATTCGCCGTTACTATCCGCCAGAGGTCATCGAAATCCCGCTAGATCTTGAAATTGATCCTCAACCACGTCGCTCCCGACGAACAAACTTGGGTCGCCCGCCACGTCAATACCCTGAGTATTAATCTTAAGTAAGGGATAATGATGTGATGGTGAAGGTAGCACAACCCCCCCCCCCTTCCCCCCCATGTGTCCCGGGTATAAAAAGGGCCCATCTCTCTCAGACTGGGTAAGTCGAGCGAGTTCCCTCAAGAGTGTAATACATTGGTTTTCTCTGTAAGTTCAAACCTCCACGTGTGTTTGGTTTCAGTACATAACATTCCACTGGTGCCAAATAATGAATGTTCACGTCTACTAAGTTAGCCTGCAGACTCAAGCAGGCATTTTTGTTCGCTTCCCATCCTCGCTAACCGCTAGTCGGTCCGTTAATCTCGCCAAATTGCATTGCAGTAAAAATCCCACAACAAAATACAGTCTTGATTAAATGCCTCAGTGATTCATTTTCTGTGGATTTGTCTTTTCGCGTCGCTTTTCGTTTCGTTATCGCTATTTGTCATTACAGACAAATATGATGCAAAAATATACTGTTGCGCAAGGCGGATTGAGAAGAAGAAAATTTGTGACAATGTATTTTTAAAATGTAATTAACTGTCTAGTGTGTGTATGAGAATTGTATGGGTATATGGTTGGCTTGTATGACGATGACTATTTTAAAGTGATTGTTGATTACCTATGTTTCTTGTAATATTGACTTAACTTTTGCAACAACGACATCCCTACCCTTCCTACGCCATTCGCTACTAAAGAACGACAATTTTATTAATGAGTCCGATCACGAAGCTGTTATTCATCTAGAGTTTAACTTTACAACTTATAACGATAATCCTTGGATTTGGAACCATAAAGAAGCCAAAAGGAGTAAGATAACTGAACACTCATCATCTATATTAGAAGAAAAATCTTCAATGTTCTCAGACATATGAAGCACAGAAAAAATCAACGAGACCACGATCTTGTTAACAACGGCAATTAGGGAAATACTGGGAAAACATGTACCAAAAGTCCTTTTTATCAAAAACGAAGTAACCCATGGTGGTCAAGCGAATTGTCTCACCTGCGCAAAGAAGTAGCAATGAAACTCAAATTTTACAAAAACTCCCACTCTCTGGAAAACGAACTAACTTGGAAAATGCAAGGAATATGTTTGCCCTAAAATGTAGACAAAGCAAGAATAGCTACTGGGAAAATAAACCTCGCAATCCAAAAAACAGGGTATTATGGAATTTAGATAGGCCTTAACCAATACAATTATCGATCCCCGTGGGGTATTTTGCAATGGTTAATAATTCCGGATATACCAATGCCCAGCTGGACTGAGAGTAATACCTAATTCCTGAAAATCCAGCGGTATAACGTTGCGAAAACCTGTATAACAGGTTTTCACAACTTTGACGTAATCAGCTTTCACAACCTCTCACCTTTGACCCTTCTCGACGGCAATGTACAGCGCTGAAAACTGTGAAGTAAAGATGAAGCAAAAGAGGAAAACGTTGACAATCGCCCAGCGCGTGGAAGTTTTAGCTTTACTGCAAATTCAAGTTTTAGCTTTACTGCTTTAGCTTTACTGCGTGGAAGTTTTAGCTTTGCTGCGGTCGCTGTTGTGTTTTATGCGAAAACAAAAATCTTGAGTTGAAACCTCCCAAGATTTGACAAGGAAGTCTACCAGCCCTAGAAAACAAACGTGCCGAATAATATTATCATTACAACATTCGTGTATCATACCTGTGCCCCTCTTCGCTATTGGTCTTCTGCTGCCGCTGCACGTTTCCGGGCGTACTCTTCGCGTTGTCTTTCCAGCCATTCTGCTGGAGATAACTCTGCCCCCACCGGGCAATAGCGTGCACCGTGAAACCGTGAATGTCCTCCGGTACTAACGGGCTGCCCACATTTGCTACAATTGTAAGTCCTAGGAATGTTGCCAGAAGAAGCATCGTCCGGTTCGGCAGCCGCCTTTTTTTGGTGCCTCCAAGCCGTCGTCCTTGACATCGGTGGCGGACACCGAAGGTGGTGGAGGCGGCGTAGATACTGGCCTGGAGGGGCCTTCACCAGGGTCTTCCACTGCGGGTGCAGCTTCTGTCCCCAATGGAGGCAACGTCACACGGCGACGTTTAACTTTTGCCTGACCAACCGTGTCTACTACTTCCTCAAAAACAAGCGGCTCGTGAGCGGATCGAGGCGCTGTTTGAGGAAGCTGGCGCGAGGGCAAAAGCGGTGTCGCACTTGTTAATGCGGGTTGGGGCAGGTTAATACCCTGCAGTAGCATACTGATGTCGCTAAAGCGGGTCTTATCCTGGTACCTAAGAGTTTAAAAGAAATGTGTTATTATTAACCT
>JAGJRO010000800.1:0-13482 GCA_022832285.1 Lepidurus apus apus | reverse complement strand
CGTGTTTAGGCCAGTTATTAGCACATTTTGTCATGGATTTAGCCAGGCTTATCAAGCTAGTTGTTATAGTAGCATTTATGTTGTCTGTCGAGGCCAATATGACGGCCTTTATAGGTGTTGAAAATGAAGGTAAAAAAAGAACAAAAAGAATGAGCTGCCTTGACAAAGGGATGAAAATTAAAACAAAGCTTGTGTTGTATTATAATTTATAACTATCCTTAATGTTGTTATTGATTTGTATTTTTTAAATGTATTCTAGCTCCCGGGAAGCCTGTAAATTTGACTGTTGGTGAAGTCACCGATTCCAGTGTTGATTTATCATGGATGGAACCTCCAGAGCGCAGTGGCATCATTCGAGGTTACCGAATCTATTACATGACCAACAATCACACGGATGTCAAAATTCTTAAATCACCATCTACTTTGGAATACGTCCTTATGAATCTCGGTAAGAAAGATAGAAAAATGTGAACCAGATCATTTTGTATAGTCATTTCTGAGATCTAAATTTTTTATTTTTTTGGCCTCCAGAACCCTATACAGAATACAAAATACTGGTAAGAGCTTACACGGGCAAAAACGATGGTGATCATTCGGATACAGTAATGGTGAAGACCGACGTGAGGGGCCCTAGTCCTCCCCGCATTGCGAATTTGTCTTGCCAGTCGGAAGATACTTTAATTTTGCATTTTCAACGACCGGCAACTTACTATCTTTCCATTGACCGCTATTTCATCTATTACCGTAACGAGCTGAACTATGACTTTGAAGAAATTCCTGTTGACACAAAGAATGAGAACTTGGAGCACATGGTAAGTTTAAAATCTGATGGGTTCTGTTACAATAGGCCTTTTTTATTGGTTTTTTATTTTTCTGCGTATTTTCTTTTTATTTTGGGCACAGCTGCTTATCCCGATTCCGAATTCGACAACGATTACACCCATAATGTTTGAAGTCAAAGTCCGTGGCTCGACAAGGAGCTTGTTGCACCCAGACAAAGTGGTACCACGGCAATTTTTCCGATCCTCGTAAAATCTTGCTTGCACCGGGGTGCGACCGTTTGCCGGTTTTTCCCAACGGAGGGACACAGGGCGGACAAGGCGGGTTTTTGTCAGACAAAGAGCTCAGCGCAGGAGTTATTGCTACCGTGGCTTGTGCTTCTTTTGCTATTCTCTTGTTGATTACATTTTCGATGAATTTTCTTAACATAGGGTTGAAAATGTATAAATAAAGAATGTCGAGCCTTTGGAAATGATGATGATGTTACATTTTCGGTGAATTTTCTTAACGTAGGGTTGAAAATGTATAAATAAAGAATGTCGAGTCTTTGGAAATCAGCAGTCAGCTTTTAGCTTTCGACCTACTATAAGACNCCTTTGGAAATGATGATGATGTTACATTTTCGGTGAATTTTCTTAACGTAGGGTTGAAAATGTATAAATAAAGAATGTCGAGTCTTTGGAAATCAGCAGTCAGCTTTTAGCTTTCGACCTACTATAAGACATTCAGTTTAAACTTTTTTTAAAATGAGTTCTATGACTGGATTTATCACAAAAATTAGTGGCGTGAGAGATTTTAAATACCGACCTGGTAGTTATTTTAATTTTTTACGTGCAAGTGGGGGATGATCGAAAGTTTGTACATGTTACATATACCGACTTAAAACATCGATTAACTCGATAGGTTGGAGTGGAGAGACAACGGCTGGTACATAAATTAAAAGCTATCATCCAGACTTTGCAGCTTGGTGTGGATTACATTTGTTGGAAAACTATCCATTAGCTCTACAACATCCTACATCGCGTGCTTGCGGACAGTGGTATCTTTAGGTGGCATTGCAGAGAGCTCGAAACCATTATTTGAAAACTATTCTAACCTCTTTTCGTAGACGTGGTGGTAAAGATCAACTCCTGCAGCAAGACCGTTGGGTGGAAAAATTTATTCAGAAAAGATATGGTTTACTGTTGAAACCACTGCAAATTTCATGTAAAGATCAAACGTGTCAAGCACTGTATGACGACAATGAATAAAAACACGGTTGGATTTTCAGTAAGAAATGTTTTTTTGTATTTTTTCCTGATAACCCATAACCTATACTACAATGGAAACTAAGCGTCTTTAGTTATAACTAAGCGTTATTAAACAAGCGGTTGACGACGACGACGATGACCAACAGAAGGTAGGACTGGAGTCTTTTTTTGTTGAGTTGTTGTTTTGCGTTTCTTGAATGTATCAACATGTTGAACATCCTCCTCCTCTTCTTCTTCTTCGGATTCGATTGCAACATCTTTTTCGGAGTTGTCCATGTACTGACGACGAAGGTGACGAAGTGAAGGTTGGGTTAGCATCTTTTTCAATTGGGCTGTTTCAACTTTCTTGAATACCTCAACAGTTTGAACCTCTTCTTCTTCTTCGGTTGAAAAAACTTCGGATTTGATTGCAACTTCTTTTTCTTGATCGTTGGTGTATTCTTTGATAACCAACAAAGAGCTGATGACATCGTCCAGATGGTCAGTTGGGAAACCGTATGTAGCCCCGTAAGTTGTTGGTTCTCCAGTGACACGCAACACTTTTACACCCACTACCCAACGTTTGGCGGGTTTGGTTAGGGTCGAGTACCAGTGGCCTTTAATGTGGACGACTTTCTCTTGAAAACATGAAGGGCTTTCCTCAGGATAGGTGGGTTGCTGCCGCGATTTAAAACCAGTGTTGTTGATGAAACCAACTTGACTATTTGATTGCGACATGGTGATCGAAATTCAGAAAGCCGACTGAATACTTGCACAAGTTTGGGTTGGAGCTTATAAAGGCGTTTGGCCGACCCTGAGGGCTTCCCGTTTTTAAAAAGTTCAACCTCTGCTACAAACAGATTCACATCAGTGGTATTCGGGGGTTTGACAATGGTGCATGCTCACCCTCCAAAAAGTTTTGTTACCATTTTGGGTAAATGTAATGTTTACATAGCGGCTGCAGACGGTTATCAAAGTGAAGTGACATGCGATAGTTCGAGTCAACCTTGCATTAAATTTACATGCAACGAAGATCCGATTGTATTTCACAACAACTTTAACGAAATTTGGGTTATCTCTCAATAAGCCGCTTTTCGATTTATACCAGAATCTTGCCAACAAAGGATGCTTGTGAACCTGTTTATCAATGGCGAACAAACTTCAATCCAATCCCTTAGCGGAAGCCTGCTTGATGATGGGTTGACCTGGTCGATCGAGGCTACTGATCATTTCGTATGGAATGATAAAATGCAATCCACATGGACTTCCACAGAATTTATTGAACCAATGTCTTTGTACACCTGCTCACTTAACAATGATGATTCTGTGAATATTTGTATGTTTTAAAATACATACATCACGTTGAAATTCATTGTGTTCATTGTTCTTTGTAATTGTATTTGGTGAAAGAAAATACATTTTGAATTGTTAAACTTACAAAAATTGTTTTTAACTTAAATGTATATTTTTGGAAAAGTGTCTTTAACTTAAATATATATCCTGAAAAGTGTCTTTAACTTAAATGTCTATTCTAAAAAAGTGTCTTTAACTTAAATATCTATTTTCGAAAAAGTGTCTTTAACTTAAATGTCTATTTTTGAAAAAGTGTCTTTAACTTAAATGTCTATTTTTGAAAAAGTGTCTTTAACTTAAATGTCTATTTTGGAAAAGTGTCTTTAACTTTAATGTCTATTTTTTGAAAAAGTGTCTTTAACTTAAATGTCTATTCTGAAAAAGTGTCCTTAACTTTAATGTCTTTTCCCTAGGGCGATGGGGTGAAGAGGGGGAGAGTGGGGTTGGGAGAAATGGAGGGGTTTGGGAGTAATGGTGGCTTACCATTGGTGCAGGAGTAAAAGGGGTGGGGCTTGGACAGTTTCCAATGGAGGGGAGAAATGGAGGCTTACCATTGGTGCAGGAGTAAAGGGGGAGGGGCTTGGGAGAAATGGAGGCTTCCTATTGGAGGCGCAGTAATTGGAGTCGGAGTAATGGCGGTACCTATACTACTGTCGCAACTATGGAATGTCGCAACTATGAAATATCGCAACTATGGACTGTCGCAACTATGAAATATCGCAACTATGAAAAGTCGCTATTATGAAATATCGCAACAATTAAATGTCGCAATTCTGATATTTGCACTGACGTCAGAAACGAGAATATTATAGAATGTTCGAGAATATGGCGTCAAAACGAGAATATTAACTTTTGCTGGCTATACTCCGGAACCACCAACTGAGCCGCGTTTGATTTGCATGGTGTCGTTCCAAACGGGCCTTCAAAGTTTTCGAAATTTATGCTTAGAGCCGTTATATTTAGCTTCACTTGGCAAGTCGTCGTCGTTGAAAGGTAGAAGGGGATTAAAAAACGGCTTTTAGCAAAGCGCAGGTTAACCACGCCTTTAATGTTACACTCACTCTTGTTGTTTACATGTCTTGTTTCTGAATTTGAGAACATATGCTTTGATTTCTGTTTTCTTTTTCTGTAGTCGCCGGTATTCTCACTGTTTATTTTAAAGTCTTACCATGGAATAAAAATAAAACTCTTACTAGTCCAATGCATTAAGTTGCTTCTGGAATCAACAAATTATATTGCCATGGTATTACACAATGTTGTCATTGCTTGATGAAGATGAAGATTTCGTAAATATTTTGAGTACTTTAATATAAAAGCTCATAGGTTTTCATTTCACCAACTATGTGCAGCAAACTCTCATTTTATACTCTTTCCTTGTATTTCCCTTTTACTCTTTCCTTTTACTCTTTCCTTTTTCATCTGTTCACTTTCTCCTTGGTTTTTACCGTCTCCCGTAGTTTTCAGGGGGAAAGCCATTTGGAGTTTTAGTTCGAGACCGCGTTCACGGTTCCCGTTTGCATTGCGCGTAAAATATAGGGCCGGAATTGCTTAACCGCATAAAGGAACCCCAGTGCTTCCTCTTCGAGAGTTGCATATTTGAGCTCGTTACAAGAAAGGTGTCGGCTGGCGTGATGACGACTTCGTTTTCCCCATGTCTTTGAGACAACACAGCTCCGATGGCGTAGTCGGAGGCATCCGTGTAGGGGAGAGTCGGGTACTTTGACACGAAAGGTGCTATGACACAGTGCTCTTATTTCTCAACTATTAAGAATTTACAGAAAAAACTTAGCCTGGCGAGAGACTTCTATTGTACCAATATCTCAACGTAGTCACAAAACATAAAGGTTGCATGGACGAAAGGTAAGAAATAAAAACTGTTTTTTCACATCTGCGACTTGGGTTTCATTCCCTCAACTGAACTCTGTCAAACCATCTGTATAGCCTACTACTTAAATTAACCAATACTTGAGAGGAGGTACATTTTGGTCTTAGGTACCTTGATGATTTTAGTAAAATTCACCGCCGACTTAAAGAAAACTGATGTTTAATTCAAGGTGGCGGTGTCGGCTATTATGACACCACTAAACGTCGTGTTTGACACGAAGACCACCGCTTAACGGAAGAAGACCACGCGTGCGAATCAACGGCTCATAGTCTTCGAGTGTCTCTTAAAAATTCGAGCTTTAACTTTTAAAATGTAATCCAGTGTCCCCTATTTGACTGCCCATGTTTGATTTTTACATTATAATGTTATTTTATGTTACAATACATTATTAACGGACGATATGAACACGGTTTCTTTCTGTGTCATAGCTCACCCGGGGTGTGTCATAGCACCCTCCAGGTTCGGGTGTTATGACACAGACGACTTTTCGGAAAAAAATTGTAACGCCTTAGAGTAGGCAAAAGAAAAAAAAAGGGTAAGTACCCCATTGAGTGCCCTCTAAAATGACCTTGAAATAATTAAAATATGTTCATAACTTTCGAAAGAAAAAAGGTTAAGTAAAAACTGTGTCAAAGCACCCGACTCTCCCCTATATAGTAAACGGTAAGGAAAAATCCGGGTAAGCAAGAATAGGTTTACTGGTCAGATGTTTCTTTAATTGCTGTAACGTGGTTTGTTCTGCAAAGCCCCAACGGAACTTAATTTCCTTCTTTGTAAGCTGCGTTAAAGGGTGCGCAATGCTTGCAAAGTTTCGCACGAACCTTCGGTAGTAGCTAGCAAGCCCCAGGAACGACCGAAATTGCTTCGAATTTCTTGGGGCCGGAAAAGTTCGGACCTTCTCTGATTTGGTCTCGTCAGGTCGGACACCATCCCTGGAGACAATGTGTCCAAGGTATGTCACTGGAGGTTTACAAAAACTTCCCTTTGACCATTTTAATTTTAAGCAAGCATTCTTTAAGGCGTCCGTACACATTGGAAGTTTTAGCGCAAGTCCCTTCCCGGAACTTCTTCCCGATTGAAATTTCAACGTGTAAGCGTTTAGGCATTTGTGCCTCTGAGACCCTAATCCCTTAGCCAAGGGTGCGCTTCTAGAAGCCATTTTACTTTTGAACAAAACGCGCTAAAAGTGAAGGTTGATTCTGATTGGCTGACGATTTAGAAAACTTCCTAGTAGATGGGAAAGTTACGCGTACACATCGCAAGTTGTTGGGACTCTGCCCCAGCGGACTAAAAACTTCCAATCCAAAGATAAATTATTTTTTTCTTCGAGGAAGCTCCAGAGGGAGCGTTTTTTCCCAGTCCTGACAGCGCGTACACATTGGAATTTCAATCGGGAAGGAAGTTTCGGCAAGGAGCTTGCTCTAAAATTTCCAATGTGTACGGACGCCTTTAGGCGTTCGAAGACTCCTTGAAGTGTGTCAGATGATTCTCGAAAGTGGCGCTGTACACGATGACATCGTCTAAGTAGACGAGCGCGAATTTGTGTATAGGATACCGACCGCTCAGAACTCGCTGCATCAGACTTTCCTTTTTCATCTGTTCACTTCCTTCTTGGGTTTTACCGTATATCTCCTGGTTTTCAGGGGAAAAGCCAGTTGGAGTTTTAGTTCGAGATCGCGTTCATGGTCCCCGTTTGTATTGCTCATAAAATAAAATCGTTACATATTTTTGGTGTCAGAAGTGGGATCATTCTGAGTGTGAAGCAAACGAATCCACCCCCCCATTTTTCTTTTCTCTTACCAAACATGGATACCCGCACACAGGTCAAACCAGTCGTGGTTGCTTCTGCCCCTGCTGGACCAAATCCGGCTCCGGAAGTATCAAACTTTTCCACTGATCAATTCATAATGGCCCTCACCCCACTTGTCGGAAGAAATACCTAATTTTACTGGCAAGGACGATACGCAATCGATCTCCGAATGGCTTGCTTTATTTAACCAAGGAAAGAGTAAAAGGAGAGTACAAGGAAAGAGTGTACAAGCCGGCGCGGGAGCCCCGGGATGGGTTGGCGTAGGTCGGTGTAGGTATAATAGAGGAGTTATGACTGTTTTTCTGTATCGGAATGTAATCGGACTGTACTTCTTCTCATATATACTGGTTAGAAAAAATGAACTATACAGAAATTGTTATGATAGTTTGGACAGTGAGAGTTCCAGTATGCAAAAGGTCGTTTTCCAGGCTATTGCGGGATTCCGAGGCGTTTGTGGATATGTTAGTGGACTTGTTTTTTCAAATATGGTGTTGGAATAGTTGGGGCTGCTAGCCATGGGAAAGGTCAACGTGTAGGATTGCGTCTGTAATATATGAAACAGAAGCGAAGAAATTTTGGGGAGTTTCGTATGTTCCATGTTGCGCGACTAAGGATTATTGTTGTTGTTGCGCGGAGGAGGTGGTGGATTTTTGATGACATAAACTGGGAAGAACCGAAGTTTGAATATGTCTATAACTTGCATGGGGATAGTGTATCCTAGCGTCTCTTCCCACGGAGAAGATGTTTGTGGAATTTTGTGGAGTGTCGCCTTGTTGTTAATGATACATTAGCAGCGTCAGCTCACGATGTACTACCGTTTAGTGAAGTGATATTGTAATACTATCCCGTGAAGGTATGGCTGGGGTCTACAGGAGTGGCATTCTTCTTCTGCAATATTCTTGATGTCTCCGCCGTTGAACTGTTTCCAGCTCGGAGTAAATCGATAGTGTGCTGTATGCAGGTTTTCATGTGTCTGTTGGTTGTTGTATTCCGTCTTGGATTGTAAGAGTCGATGGTATGGATTCCGTGGTGGGTGGACGTCCTTAGTAGAGGCCATGTGTAATGGGCCAACGTTGCAGGTGACTGTTCGTAAGGTTGTGAAGCACTTGGAGTTGATGTGTGGATGTGAAGAATGAACTGGGTATAGGTACGTTAGGGACCTTTGAATAGTAAGCATATACTGTTGTGATAAGTATAATAGGTTCGAGACACTCCATTTGCCAAAGAATGATTATGAAGGCAAGTACGATGAATGTAAATGTGGCAATAGCGCTGTTTGCATTGGATGTTGGAATGTAAGTCGGCATTCCGAGCCGTGGTAACGGCCGTCGTGTAGGATTGCGTCTGCGGTATATTGAACAGAATTCAGGAGATGTTGCGGAGTTTCGTGAAGATATTTCGTAGGGCTCTTTGCGGGACTGAGGATTGTTGTTGTTGCGTTGAGAATGTCGTCGTTTTTTGGCGACGTAAAGCGGGGAACACCTAAGTTTGAATATGTTTAATAAGTTGGACATGGAAAGAGTATCATACCGAATGGAATTTTTCGTAGCACAGGCTTATTGTTAATGATACATCAGGATCATCAGCTCATAATGTAGTAATTGTTCAGCGAACTGAAAGTGTAACGCCGTCCGGTGAAGGTAAGGCTGGAATGTAGAGGAGTGGCGTCGTTCTTCTGCAATGGTCTTGATGTTTCTGCCGTGAAACTGTTTACAGGTCCGAGTAAATCGATGGAGTGCTGTATGCAATAGTGGGGTATTGTTCGAAAATGGATTCGAATTATGCAATTATTACGCTATGTGCTCTTGCTGTTGGTCTGATATAAACCCCGATGACTAGCACATTGAAATAAGTTATAAGGGTGACGGTTTCTATATCTGTGAAGTTACGGAAGGAGACATTCTGAGTGTGAGATACATTTTTATAGAAAATAGCCAAACCAAGCACAGTGTGGGAAATGGGTGACTGTCTAAAGTATCCCGTAAAACCGGGTAGTGTTATGGTAAGTAATGCCTGAGAAGAATAGTCGTTGCGGGTTTCGGAAAATATAATAATATCAGCTGTAAGCAAATCGATATCATGACGAGCGTCATTAATATGGAATCTTAAAGGGGAAGTCAAGTGCAAAAAAAATGTGTTACAGAGGAGACCAAAAGAAATGTTCTGGCTGAAAGAACCCCTGTGTCAATTATGCATATTAACCGAGTAATTAATTATTTAGCGGTTTAAGCTCAGCCCCTTTCCGCCAAATTTCAAATTTTCCTATGCTTATAACAATGGGGGAAAGTTGGCCGGAGGCCTAGCGCCTTAACCTATAAGCGCATTCTAAATCGATCCCAGTTCTCATAAGGACAATTAACAATTTTTTTTACACTTGACTCCCCCCTTTAAATACCATTATCATTCACAAGACAGATACGATTAGAACAGGATATAGCTATGATTCACGTGTTAACTTTGTTAGAACTTAATGTTATCCTTCAAAGTTCCTTAGAAGAGGCAATTCTCCTAGAACACCTCCAATTCTTCCTCCATGCGAAATCGCGTGCCGTGACAGGCGTCGCGCATAGGCAAGAATCGGACAGCGTCGAAGTGCAGCAAGCATATATGTACAGTACGCAAACTAAGTATCGCACCATAGCCTTTTCAAATTGACCAATGACAGTGCTTGTCGTCATTTGGACCAATCCTGTCGTGTCTAGACCACAACTACGCTTATGCAGGGCTCTCAACACTATAACCCTTCTAAACTCCCCAGTCAACTAAAGGACAGGTCATTCAATTAAATGGCATTTAGTAGCAAAGCTAATCACAAGCTCGATCTCAAAAAACAGACTTTTTCTTCGCGCCATCGCGCGATCGCCGTAGCTCGCCGTCCTGCCTGGCCGAGACCCGCGCCTGAGAGCTTTTGGGCAAGTTTCGGGTCGGCTTCGCAGTCGACAGCCCATCTCCTGGCAATGGACTGGTTCCAACTATGTGAGTAACGCTCTCTTCATGGCGTTCAGCGAAGCCCGCAAGTCGCGGCGCGAAGAAAAAGTCCGCTTTTTATGATTGAGCTTGTAAATTAACCAAAGCACCTAAAGACTTGTTTGAGCATTCAAAAGAAAGGTAATGGTGACATTCCTATGAATAGAAGATTCTATTTTGAATGCGCTAATAGGTAAAGGCGCTAGGTCTCCGGCCAACTGTCCCCCCGTGTTATAAGGATGTGGAAATTTGAATTTTGGACCAAAGGGGCGGAGCTAAAACCACTAAATAATTAATTACTCGGTTAATATGCATAATTGCCATAGGGGTTCTTGAGCCAGAACATGTAGTTTGGTCTCTTCTATAATAAATATTTTTTCATTTTGAAACCTTACTCCCCCTTTAAGGATAGACACCTCATAGACACCAACACGTCTACCTGTCGTGAGCAGAAGGTAAAGGCGGGGACAAGGTAATTCGTAGGATGTGGCGAAAATAGTTTTCGTCCTAAGTCATGTGACTATACTCCCGTCATCCATTGGTCAAACACCCTTTTGTGACCCTGCCTCATTCAATTAACGGACTATCCATAGCTAGCGGCCGAAAAAGCCCACTGCCCGCTAATTGCAGATGCAGGTAAAGGACGTCATAGGCACTCTCTTAGGGACTTTAGGCCTCATAGGCACCCAGTGTGAGGCCACCCTTAGGATATATGGGTCTGTCGCCAGTGCCATCTTTTGACGGAAAATAGTCAACTACTTGAAGTATACCGTGGCCTTAAGTTCGTTACTATGTACTATGGTATCCCCAAAAATCGACTATAGGGAAACTATAGTAGTCTAATCCTTACCCGTGGGATTAATGAAAGATTGCTCACGAGAGAAAGGGAATGTTTTCTATAATTTGTGTGAATAGTCTATTGAAATGGAATTGTAATAACAGTAGCTAGTTTAGACTTTGATCACTGTGACAGCTATTAGAATGAAATAGTAAGAAAAGAACCACCGATTAGACAAAGAAGGCCTGCTGAAGCCAAACCAAGAAACCCAAATAGGAGATTAGAATTGGCAATTGAGCACTGTTTGCACAGGGACAGGTACGAAGTTTCTTCCCTACTTCAAAAGCACATGAACTATCTAGAACGACCAAATCTTGTTTGCATAGGACACTATTTGAACAGGGACACAGGAATGTGAAGTCCCATTTGAAATGCCCAGAGATTTTTATTTGCACAGGGACATCAGTAACGCCATTTGAAAAGCATAGAAGCTGTCTTAAACGACCGAGGCACGCTCACCGACGCTCACTAAAAGGTTGGCTTGCCCTAAGGGCAAAACGCCAACCCAATGCCGTGAGGCGCGGGTTTCGACCCGGCAGGATGGCAAGCTACGGCAATCGCGTGATGGCGAGAAGGAAAAGCCACTATACCAGGGGTTCTCAAACTTTTTCGTTCGCGGCGCCCCTCGGAACATATCCCAGCTCGCACGGCGCCCCTTAGAACATAGGCCTATACAATTGCTGCATCTATGAAATTATAGGAATCTTTCGCGGCGCCCCAGCAAGCCTACCGCGGCGCACCAGGGCGTCGCGGCGCACACTTTGAGAAACGCTGCACTATACAGTGAATTGGATCTGAGTAATAAGAACCAAGACTTTTTTAAACTAAGAAGCAGGTATACAAACGAAAGTTAGGGAGCTTGGAGTTTCGGGTGGAAGGAAGGTTACTGGGTTACAAAAGTACGGTTACTAAGCTACAAAGTAAGGTTACAAACAGGCCATGTAAAAGAAGGCGACTGCTTTTTGGTGAGGGAAAATTGGGATAATTGTTGAGGTCCTGCGTTGTGTTGAGTTAGTGGAGGCTTACCAACATTAATCACTACTGTATTTAAACAAAACAATCACTTCAAAAAGAGACAAAATGCGTGGATCCGTTCATTGTGTTTACTAAGGTCCAACTGTCTTCAACACTGCCCGATACTTCCATCCCATTCATTTTTATATCAGTCATCGTCATGTCAACGCTATATTCTTAGTATAGAGATCAGAGAGAGTATGTTCAAGGAAATGGAAACATATTCTTAGTATAAAGATCATAGAGAGAGAGAGTGTGTTCAAGGAAATGGAAACTCAGGAATCGTCAAGGGAGATGGAGCAGGTCAAGGGTTGGGAAGAAAGATCAAATTCAGTCTCTTCGTNCTCCCGCCCGCGAAATGAAGTTCACTCATTGTCCATCAAAGCGGAGGCCAATATTTTCGTTCGTGCGTCTCTTGCCGCTTTCCTTACAGGGCGCGTGTACGATGTCTGGTCTAGTTCTGTTGTTTCTTGAGAATCTTCTGGTGTAGACCGTAATTCCAAAGGATACAGTTTGGTAATCGGCCGATTGGTAATTCCATTGGTAGTTCTTAACTCCACGGCTCGCGTAATCCCGTCTTTACCAGGGAGGAGACGAGTTACTTGACCTAGTTTCCAAAAGAGCCGTTTTCCATCGTCATGGATATGGACTAGATCGCCCACTTGAATAAGCGGGTTCTTTAGACTCGAATTATTTCTATACGTTTCACGTAAGGCTGTGAGATAATCTTGTCGCCATCTATTCCAGATATGTTTTCGTAACAGGTGTAATCGCGAAAAATGACGTACGGTGTCGTGCGCAGTTCCGAAATCAGGGTCGAGAATATCATCTGAAGTTTCATGGTTGAATAAAGGCAACAAACGACCGTGAAGTAGATGAGAAGGGGTGAGGGGATTCAGATCGTTGATATCGGGGGAAACAATTGTTAGAGGGCGATTATTGATCATGGCTTCGACTTCTGTTATGAGGCTGCTGAGTTCTTCTAGACTTATCTTGGCTTTACCGACTACTTTCTTGAGGGTGGTCTTCGTAATGCCAATCATTCTCTCCCAAAATCCACCTTACCATGGAGCCCGCTTTGGGATATGCTTCCATTCAATGTTTTTGTTTTGGAGGAAGGAGTTGAAGACGGGTGCTGATTTAATCTGAGTCAAAAATTTGGCTGTGGCTTCGAAGGTGGTGGCATTGTCTGATATTAGTAATTTGGGGCAGCATCTTCGTCCAATAAATCGGCGTAAAGCATGTAGGAATGATGTCATGGACATGTCTCGGACGATTTCTAAGTGTATCGCACGGGTGCGTGCACATGTGAAAAGACAGAGGTATACCTTTTCTTCTTCCTTGCCGTTTAAAGTTTTAACATAGAGAACTCCAGTGAAATCAACTCCGGTGGCTTCGAAGGGTTCTCCATTGGAAACTCGAAAGTGTGGTAGAGGGGCCGACGGAGTTGCTTGAAAAGGCTTTCCAAGAAGTCTCTTACAAATTAGGCATGATCTAACGATGCTTCGTACTAAGGGTCGTGCTGCTGGTATCCAATAATGTTGCCGCAGTTGCGTCAAGAGATTGTTAGTGCCGGAATGTAAAGTTCGTATGTGAAAGTCCATGA
>JAGJRO010000789.1:0-13400 GCA_022832285.1 Lepidurus apus apus | reverse complement strand
ATGAGGGCAGTTATTTTTAACTTCTACCCATAACAAACATTGCTGATCATACTCAGTCGGCGATCAAAGTTACAGACTAGTAAATTTAGTTAAATACCCATCGGTATAGACTGGGTCACAAATTGGTGATCGGCACACAACAAGGTTATAAACCGGTATACTGGGATAAGCATCTATCAATAGCTGGCAGGAATCAATGTCGAATCACATTGGAGAGGAATAAGTGGACTAAATTACACTCGAACTTAATTTGCAAAATGCCACCGTTCCATCTTGTTGACCAGTGCTTCAAAATTGGGTGCAATGGGGGAGAGCGCACATCTCATATCGTATTCTGGATTCAACAAGGAGTTTCGCTTCGAGTTCTTTATGAAGGCAAGGGTAGAAAATCCTACCTCACACATGTAGGTGCTAGGAAACGGCAGTAATTGAGTCAGTGCCTCCTCTGCTATCAAGGGGTATTCTTCTTTAACTTTAGTCCAGAAAGCTTCCACCTGATCCTTTTTGTCGTCAAACAACATCTTCCAATGACTGCTGGAACGAAGCTCCAAAAATTGCTCATCAAAAGTAGTATCGCTGCCAGGAACTTCGGAAAGTTTACATAAAAATGGGTTAATAACCCACTGATATGCAGATATCTCTAGTTCAGAGAAGTATTCCTTAAAGCGCAAGCACAACCGCTTTAAGTGGCTGATCACGTCGTCTTTTATTTCAATGAAACCAATGTCATTTGCTTCTTCCAAGAACAAAGAAAGGGTCGGAATGAAGCAATTTTATCTTCTTTTGCCTTTGCCAGCCAAAACTCAAGTTTTTGTTGGAAAGCAGACACCTTTTCACGTGCAGAAATTCTGTTCACGGATTTTCTTTGAAGCTGCAGATTAAGTCCGTTCAAGTGGGAAAAGATAACTAATAACTACAAGATAACTAATCCGCGCTAACCATTGCTCGTCGGAAAACCTACCAGCGAGAACGTGTTTCTTGTCCATCAGAAACATCTCGATTTCACGTCTTAGCTCCCAAAAGCGATTCAGAACATTCCCTCGTGAAAGCCAACGGGTTTCTGCATAAAAAAAACAGATTCTTGTGGACTGAGTCGTTTTCAGAACACAAGTTTCTGAAGAGTCTGGTGTTTAAAGCACCTGCTTTAATGAAGTTCACCATTGTGATGACGTTTTCCATGACGACCTCAAGTACGGGAACGAGTCCTTTGACGGCCAGAGCTTGCCGATGAATCATACAGTGCGTTGTCACAACTTTTGGATTCTGTTCCTTTACATGAGCTGTAAATCCTGAACGCTGACCAAGCATTGAGGGAGCACCATCAGTGCTAACTCCCACTCAAAAACTCCACGATAAACCTTCGTCCTTGAAAAAAGCATCAACTTCTTTGAATACGTCAATTCCTTTACTAGTCGCCTGCAGAGGCTTGCAGTACAAAAGATCTTCTTCAATTTTAGACTTGTAACGGACGTAGACCATCAACTGAGTCGTTGGTGACATCCGTGGTTTCATCAAGCTGAATGGCAAATTTGCCACTGCAGATTATACGAAGAATAAGCTCAGATGTTATTTCTGCAGCAACGGTTTCAATCCGGCGACTTACAGTACAATCTGACAATGGTACGGAAGCCACCTTTGCTTGCTCAGACCCACACATTATTTCACTAATTCGAATAATTACTGGACGGATCAGCGTTTCACCAATTGTGTGTGGCATCTTGGATTTGGCAATCAGACATGCAACCTCGAAGCTGGCTTTCGCTGCGTCCTTTTGACACAACAATTTTTGAGTCTTGACCACTGAGCTTTTGATTTGTAATATTCTCTTCTAAACGCTGAAAATACGACGAGGGTTTGGATGACAGTGATGGGTGCATGCGCTTCAAATGATTTTGAATTTTACTCTTTTTCAACGACTCATTACACAAGACAGCAGAGCACACCACACATTGTGGTTTTACTACTCCTTTGTCTTCAATGTACGTAAATCCTTGTTCAATGAAGTCTGTCGAATACGTGCGTTTACTCGCATTCATATTTTGAGTAATTACTGATCTGCCTGACTATAAACACTAAAGGTAAAACACGAGTCTCGCCGTCTAAAAAATGGATTTCCGAACCTTGGTTTGAATGGATTCCCTTCTCGTCGTCTAGAGAGACAGGTCTGGGCATCACTCGCAAATCCTACTGAATTGGTGGGAAGGATACACATCATTGTAGCATTTTTAGTTCTCTCACAAGGAAAACTTTACCGTAGCTCACTTTTAATATTTAATAATACAATTTTCGGGGAGCTCCGTTACCCAAATTCAGGCGGCCGTTACCCAAATTTGGGTAATTTACCCGCTATTGAGAAGCACTGCTCTAATACGTTCAATTATGTTTTCAAAGTCTTCACATACTTCTACAGAGAACGTGATAGCAGCGATGCTGCTGTTTTCGCTGGTGTTTTCTAACGAAGGATCACCAGACAGCTTTCCCACAATCAGCTCTTCGGTTATAGAATCCCCCCCCCAAGATTCATTTCATTATTTGCGCTCTGTACCGGAGCTTGGGGGTAAACTGGTGTTTGTGTTGGTAGCTGAACTGGTGGTTGTGTTGACTGCACTGAGGGTTGTGTTGGCGGCTGATGTTGGGGTACGGCTTGCTGAACTTGGCATTGATACAGAGCCTGAGCATGCTGGGTAGACGACGGAACTTAAGGTGGACACGGTCTTTCGGGTTGGCCTAGCGGAACTTGGGGTCGATGTTGGAACGGGCAACTATGTATTTGATAATTTGGTATCTGGGGATGAGCATGGTGGCCAGCATAAACTTGGAAGCGTGCTAGTGGATGGAAGATCGAAGGTTGGGGTGGGGAGCGAGGCGCCGCTTGCCATGGCTGAACAGTCCACGGTTGTATGACTTCATGCCTATTCTCGTTAGGTAACCGCGGAACTCTTGCATCGTTGGTACTTGAACTCACCTCTACAGGACTTAATTTTGAGTACGAACCAAAACTTTCTTCCTTTGCCAGGCATGTTGAAAACTGGACTGGGGATGCTACAACATTTTGCTCGTTTATACACCCTTTTATGTTGGCTCATTTAAATTAGTTCTATACTGAAACAATAATAGTTGTTACTTGAATCGAAATGACACGTAGCGCAATACTCGATCTTCCTAATAAACTAAACGGGTTAACGTTAGCTGCGAGTGAAGTTGATATTGTTCAGTCAAAGGATGTCAGTCAAAAATCAGTCTCATCCAGGCGATAGTAAAACTCCCATGGAATTTGCTTTTCGATCTACTCGAACAGTTCCTTGGTTTATCGCAACTTCAGCTCACGTGAAAGTAAAAGATTGTTCGTAGCGATGGTACACCCGTTGACACGTGGGGGGAAGAACATATCAATCATTATCGTGAAAAGCACCCTTTGTACCTACGTTGCCTCTTCAGCTCCAATACTTCGGCCGATGCATCGCAGCAGCACGGTCGCTGTGTGACGGGGACTTCTGTGTGGGTATCCGACGAAGGATTGGATTGGCAGTCTTCATTGTCTGAAGGTGCTTGTGAACCTCCATTTTCCCGCTCATTGCCCACGTTGGTGCACCAAGTGGCAGTATTGGCTGCTGTTCCGATGAGCTTCCGGGTCACTTTCTTGGTAGAATCAATCTTCAGAATCGAACCGTAGGCCGAGGTTATGGCGGCCTTAAGGGTGGGCAGTCGGGCCCGGTCGTCGCGGACGTACGTCCCCAAGAACCAATTCGCAGCGGGCAGGTCGTCAAAAGGAGGGGGTTTCTGGTAGCACTCCTTTGGCTGCAACAAATCGATTACGCTATTGGAGTGACGCTGGCAGTCACTCAAGATGACTTGCGCTTCCATACCTCGGAATGCAGCTCCTGAAGATCATTCTGCAGGGCTCGTCCAAAGCGTGCGAGACCTGGCCATCGCAACAATGCCAATGTCGCATGCGTATTGTAGGACAGGATGGCGGGGAAGCGAGCTGCAAAGCCGTCATGTAGCTGCGCTAGTATGCGTTGATCGTACGCACTGAAGCTTCCTTTGTAGTCGCAAGCCAGGTAGTAGCTGTCCCCGAAATCAAGGACAGCCCCTTAGACCTGAGCTTCCTGCCGACCCCGCAGTTCGAACACGAAAAGTCCTCAGCCCACATTCTTCTGGGCATCCACAGGAAAAGCCGACGAAGAAAATACGCGTCAGGCTTGGGTAACGCTGTGCTGGGCCCTGGAACTGGTGGCGGGGTTGGACTCCAACAATTCATAAGGGAGGCCTTCAGGGTACCCTTGCTGTCAAAAAGGGCTGAGCTAATTCAGGCCTGGTCATCTGGCAAGATCGTCTTTTGCCACCCTTCGGGAAGGCCAACACGCGCAGCCACTTCCCTTGCTTGCCCAGCTGAGACAAAAATAAAGAATCAAGGCTTCTTTTCTAGCGAGAAATTTGTTTTACATTTAATCCTCCCCTCTACTTCTAAAGTTGTAGCGGGAAAAGAAGTAATCTACCTCAGGAACATGACTGAATATTGCAGTACTCGCGTTGGACTCAGTCGAAGCTTCCTGCTCAACAAGGTCAGCGCCAGGAAGTACTGGCTCGGAAGCTGGAGCCTGAACGGGCTTGGCAATGCTGGGGTTCACCATCGGTACCAAGAAACTGGAATGCCCGGGCTTTTAATAAAGCTTATCTATTAAGCTCTTGGAAATAAAAATGAAACAGTACGCAAGTGCCAACGTCGAAAACGGAGGGCAAGAGGGTAACGTCGATCAGTTGCTCCTGCGTTGGATGACCAGCAGCAGGAGGTTCTTGGATGACTGGCGTTTCTGCGCGTGGAGGCTGGGACTCCGGAGTAGTGGGTTTGGCAACTGTCGCTAGGGCAGTAGAGACACGGGGTACCCTGTTAAAGAGGGACAGGTGCGAATGTAAGGCCACGACATTTGGGCTGTCCACAGCTCCCGATTAGCAAATGCATACATGTATCAAGCGTTTTGGGTACGGCATAGGCGAATAATTTTGAGTGTAATAAATTAACTTTCGAGGGAATACTACGCGAGGTTGGGTGGTGGAATGTGCAGGTGCACTTATTGGGGTTGCCAAATAAGTCCTTGTCATTTGCGTGACGCTTTGGACACTTGTCAACTGTCGCAAAGCGACGACCCCACGGAGACGTCTTTGGTGGGCGTTGTCCTTTCGCAAATTTAAAATTCCCATCAAGGTACTGGCGCAAACGATCCTCCCATACCTTGTCGGATAAGGCTTCTTTAGGCATGATAATACAAGAAAAGCCTGCCAAGTTAAAGTGAATCTCACAACGCAATCAATTATTCATTACGATTCTTTTACCCTAAACGTCAGAAGAACTTGTTAAGTGATCAACCTACGGCACAAAAACGAACGTAAACTTGAAATCTCGCAAAAGAGAGCAAAGGTTAAAAGCTTCCGAACAGCGTGAAAGATGGTCAGTGTTGCCAGGTTTTTTAAAGATCGCTCGCCAAAATCTCTTGTAAAGTAGCCAAACTTATCGCCAAAATAAATACATAGACAATTTCATCGAAGCCAGATAGTAGTAGAACTATATTTCTAAAAGTAATGTTTCATACAATAGTCAGGGACAATACAACAAAATATTTATATAATATAATCAGATAAATCCTCATCGTTACTATTTTCGTACATATTGCTATTCATTTTCTCCAACATTTCCGGTGATGGCTCAAACAATTGGCAAATGCAAAATTTGCCTTAAAGTGGAACTAGACATCATTTTTCTCAGCTTTATAGTGTTAACATGACTAAAAACTCTCGCATGCAGCGTTACTAAACGGTAGTGAAAGAGACAGAGCAGTTAATGCTAACTCATCGAAGTGTTTTTTACCGATAGAATCGGTGTATGTAAACACTTTGGTCCAAAATTCCGAACTATCACACAAAACGTCTTCGCTGACATAATTTTGCCATTTAACACAAAAGAAAGTATATAAAGAAATAGCTTGAGTTAAACTTTTGTAAAAAAAAAAACATTTTTATATGTAGTTTGTAAACAGCTTATTTATCACTTGGCTAATCGGTAGTTAATTCAGTTATTTAAATTAGCTCTCAACAATGATTTTTTTAAAATTTAATTTAAAATCTCCTCCCATTCGCAACAATACGTTGAATAACAACCCGTCTCCGTCTCCTAGAAGCCAATTTGACTGTGCCTTGAGCTACAAAGAAGAAGAAGAAATCCGAATGCGGGGCAGTTCCGACCGGAATCACCTACGACAGACTGAAATTCCTCAAATTCCGTCCCTGAGTTACGCCTACAACAATCAAGCTGTTGGAGGAACGTCTATCTTGGATATTGACGGAGCTAGTAGCGTAGAAATGGACAACGGTTATCCAGGCGAAGAGTTAACAGCAGTTTGTCGGACAATCTATGGCCAATAAATGCTTCACCCCAGAACAAGGAACCGCACGAGAACGTTCCCTACCTATAGCAGCTCACTGAGAACACGTATATGATGCCTTATTAATGTTTTGATAACCCATACAACCGTCTAACTCCGCTCTCTTCATTGAAGATTCTCGGCCTCATAGAATCGAAGGTAGTTTTCATCATATCCGGCTTCACAGGCTGTGGCGAAACTGCCCAAGTGCCACAATACATCTTGGATCACTATGCGTCTATGGGCAAGCCATGCAAGATTGTAGTCACACAGCCGCGGCGTATTGCCGCCATCAGCGTAGCCAAACGCGTGTGCGAAGAAAGGCGTTGGAGTGTTGGCATTATCGTCGGGTACAAAGTGGGCTTGGCCAGTTAATACTCCATCGATACCCTGCTCACGTGCATGACGACTGGCTGTTTGCTGGAACGGCTGATCAAGGAGAAATCTCTGTCTTCCTACACGCACATTTTCGTCGACGAAGTTCATGAGCGAGACGAGGAAACCGATTTCCTGCTCATGATCATCCGCAAGCTTGTCGTGATGCAAGCAGCTAAGGTCAAAGTAGTTTTCCCTTCCAATTCTCAAATGTTGGACTAAATTATTATTTTTTATTTAAATTACATTTATTTTCCTTATTTAGATAGTGCTAATGTCAGCAATCAAGTTTCGCTATGCATGCAGTCTGTTGCAAAAAAAGGCAAGTCTTTGAATTTCGGAGGATTACTACTCAATATAGTGTGATAGTCAGTTTAAATGTAATGTATTTAATGCTGACTATCAGCTGGGCTGGTACAGGTTAAAGGACAGGGAGAGAGGAGGGGTCACTGGGAATATCATGGTAACGACGGTTAAGATACAGACTTGGGGAAGCGGGGATCAGGGAGCAGTCACTACGGGACCAGCACGTCCGGCTTCAACCCCTTCTAGGCTCCGCGTCTTAGGCTGGGGTTACAAGTGGGGTTTGGGATGCTGATACAGCCTAAGGCTATTTTGGGCTACGTGCAGACATTCACGAGATCTCCGGTCTAGGCACGCCGTAACTGCTGCTTCGTTTCCTGCGATTCCTACATGAGCTGGGACCCATTGCAACGTGATTACAAAATTATTTGTTTGTAAGGTCCGTATTATATTCTGGATTTCTTGTACTATCTCGAAGTAGGCCCTCCTTTCGTACGAAGCAATAGCACCGAGCGCCGCTTTCGAGTCCGAAAGTATAAGATAGTTGCTTGCGCTCGAGTTCTCAATAATTATTAATGCTTCTTTGATGGCGTGCAATTCCTCTGCCATTACTGACGACCACGAAGGGAGAGCGAAAGCGACAGAGTTATTTCCAGTTTCTATGTGTATCCCTGATCCCGAATCTTCATCTCTGGACCCATCGGTAAAAACTTTGGTGTGGTTGGAGAAACTTATTTATGTACTCGTACACAAGTTGTTTAGTCATTTAACAGTTATTTTTTCATGCTTAGTTCTGTATATGTTTGACTATATTCGTGGGATCAAAATCCCATGCTGGGATTAGGTTATCAAAGAAATCTCCTTTTGTTTCCGCAATTTCGAAGGACTCGTACATCGTTTAAACGACGTCCATGGCGAGGAATTACGTTTGTTGACAATCCTTTTGACTATTAGGCCGTGCTTGTGGCACTTGACCATTCAATCTTATTTGAATTGTACACATCGAACCAAACCAGGCGTAAACGATTCTGTGTTCTATTTTTGTTCATTAATCTGCACCGCAAGTTGTTGGCTTCTTTCTTCTTTTGATTCGCAATGGTTTCGGCCTCCTTGGCGAGCAGCAATTGTGCGCGTTCAAGATACAATTTGTCCATCAGTTTTTGGTGTCGATCTGCTTCGCTTTTTTTCGATTATCAATTTGTGGACGCTTGATTCTGCCATTTTTTTCTTCCACTTCATATAATCTTGATCTCTCCTGAATGAGGTGTTTTCTTTCAGTGAGGGCTCGTTGGAAGAATTTTGCTTTTACTGATTGGCTGGCCTCGGCGAGTTGTCTATTTGTTTGGGTTAGCTCGTCCTTAGTTTGTTTAAGCTGATCTATTTCGCGGACCATTTCTTCCTGCTGATTAAGGTCAGTTACGAAGGACTGGTATGGAATACAATCCATATGTTCGGTGATGGCCTCAACTGGTTGTTTTGTGGTTATAATGTCATGGACTACCTCCGGACTAAGCATGTAACTTAGTAGGGGCGGAACTTTCAGGTCTGGTCTGCTGGTTGCTGCATTGTCTTGTTGATTTTGAGCGAATCCCATATACGGTGTTGCGAATCCGTTTGGAGGCGCGTAGCCTATTGTTGGTGTTTTTACTTCAAAATCTAGCTCCATATATACGAAGTTCCTGTTGAATGCAATAACAGGGAACGTTTTGGCACGCCCCAGCTAGACTGAAAAGAAGAGAATTGCAACAATCACTATTTAGAGGATTTTTTTTAACAAATTGAAAGTATGTACTTACCACCAGAGCTCAAAATCGCTCGTTTTTCAACGAGCGCGGACTGAAATCCGCATCAGCTTCAGCGATGGACTCAGAAATTTTTTAATAGATCCTTGGCATAAAATGTAAAATCGAGACACCCGATGGTGCTATAATCGCGAGCGTGCGCTCATTGCGTTTGCGCTCGCAAATTCATGAATTGAGCAATCGCGCTCATCGCTCGCAAACTTTCGAGTGCGCTCGTTTTAGCTCTGCTTACCACTGTAAGAATGTGAATCGGAGTGGCGTTCCAACTCGAAATCGATGGGTGTATGCCATTTTTTTCGAGTGAGAAGTCACTGTTCAACCAATAAATGGGAGATGACTATGATAGACAGTGTACAGGCAGAGTTTATAGTGGTGAAGTTCCCAAAAATTTGCCGATCTAGAAGGAATGGACGCACTCACAAAACTCGTTTTTTCGTCTTTACCTTTCAAGTTCGGCTACTTTCCCAGCTAAAACGGTATCTTCATGAGCTTGAGCTGCCAGCAGTTAAGCAAAGGCGGTCACTGCACTCTGCAAAATCAGTTTGTTAATTTTTTTTCCGAGCAAAATTCTTATCAAACTTCTGTACAACGAAAAGAAAATACAGGAAATGAAAACACGTAATATCTTTCTTGACGCCTTTTTACCCCGAAAACGTGGCAGTTGCCATTGCCCGCAAGTTGCTTTGCTGCAAAACAAAACTTTATGATACCAATTCAGTAAATCCGAATGGCATTTTACAGTTTTATTTATTATTTATCTTCTCAAAAACCAAAGGCTGCTCGTCAAAACCCCATTTTGTTGCCTTCACGGTACATCTTGTTACCGTGGCAAGTGAGAGTTTGTTCCAGATGATAACACTCGTCTGCGGAGGTGTCCATTGGTTGTTTATCCATTATGGTGTCGTGACCTCCGAAGAAGAATGAGTCGATCTTCAGTTATCTTTGCCATTGACCGCAGGCGTAACCTTTAAAGGTTGTTGAAGCTTCCAAATCTTTAGTTGGGGTTTAGTTCACCGTGGCAGGTGGTAGGGCGCGTTCTCGAGGATTACACTGTGGTATGTTGTTAAAGTCGATGAAATTTAAGGTTGTCGGGTTGCAGATCTTGATGTAGATGGCTTGAGACGTGGAGAAAAATTGAGTGCACAGGACGAAGATGACGAAGACGAAAAATCGTGTGGGTGACATCGTCGGGTGTAGGGTCTGGGATTATTAAGTGAACAATTTCAATGAGGGGGGTGTTGGGGCTAGGGTTACGGTTGCAGAGCGGGATTACATATGGGAGTGTCTGGTATTCTGGCGTTTCGTTTTTGAAAATTAGCGGTAGGGGTTAAAAAGGGCTTGGGCGTGTAGAGGCCGGGATAGCGGAACTGACAGAAAAAGGTGGCATGGTCGAATGCGTCGCCATGGTGGATGTGGTGGAGTTTTGTGCGCGGGCACGGTAGGAACATGTCCTGTAGATTGGGGTGTCTGGTTATACATTCCTCCAGGTTCCTATCGTGTCCCTGGTGTCCACGTCGGCTTCATAATAGGGGCAGGTGAAAGGGTCTTTTTGCGTCGTCAAATCGGGTGGGGTGGGGTGAGTGATGGGTTTTTTGTACGTTTGTTCTGGCTCGGGGTATGCATCATTTTCGTCCCGGTGGGCCTTATCTGCTCCGATGTCTTGGGAGGTGAATGCTAGGATGCCCAGGTCGTTGGACAAACCGAAATGGTCAGGCCTTGGTAGTTCATGGTTTGGGAGTTCCTGCGGTTCGAACCCCTCCTGTCTTTGGGGTAGTGTTTCATCTAACACTGGGGTAGGGGTACTATAGAGTGGAGGTGGGAGTTCTGATGACCAAGGGCTAGTGTCGCGGCAAGGTTTTAGTCTATTTACGTGTACAACTTCGGTTTTCAGGGATTGTGTCCCTAATCCCTCCGCTGCCACCAGTGTGATAGTCAGTTTAAATATTGTATTTAAGTTTGCTATCAGCGGGGCTGGTACAGTTTAAGGGAGAGGGACAGGGGGAAAGATCTGGGGTAACGGGAATAGGACACTGACGTTACAGGTCAGGGATGGCGTTGGATAGTGGGTCTGGCTAGTGGCTCGAGTATCGGCGGCAGGCTTCGGTTGATGACTTCGGCTGGGCTTCTGGTGGTCTCGATAGACGGCGGTGGAAAAGCTGGAGCTTTTACTGCGGCTGATGAGAACTGTGGGAGTACTGGTGGAACTGGTAATGAACAGGGGTGAACTGATGCTCCTTGACGTTCGATGGGTCCGTATTTATAGGCCGGTTGGACATCGGAATCTGGGTGCGCCTCGGTCGCGTCTACCCTCTGTGGCCTCAATTGGTAACCCGTTTTTGCATTAGGTATGCTTGGGTTGCGTCTGATGGGCATTTCTGCTGACTTTCTACGGCGTCGTTGGGCCCCTGCTGTGTCCAGGTCGTTATCCCTGCGCTGGTTTAGGCTTGGGTTGCGAGGGGGGTTTGGGATACTGGTTTAACCTAAGATTACTTTGGACTACGTATTGACATTCACGAGGGTTCTGGCCTTGGCACGAGAGATGCCTTGACGTTGTCTTTTTTATGTTAGTTACATGTAGCTAGCGTTATGGTTATAAGCGTTTATCATATGATAAGTGTTAGTTTACTAACTCTTCCTATTATATCGTTATCGAGATTTAAATTTATACGTTTACTAATTCTGCTCCTTACAAAAGTTTACTAAGCTAGTAGCTTAGTAAAGAGTAGTAACTTATAACCATAAAAACAGGGTAGTGGTCTTTGAGGGAAAATTCCTATTAAAGTGCCTGGCCGATGACGTTTGTGAAGAAAAGTATTCTTTTGTTTATTCCTCCATAATCTGAGGTAGTTTTACTATGTATTTTGACCACTTTTGATTGCTGTTTTCATCCATAGCGAAAAACAAAGGGAAAGTTACGAACTAATCTACATTGAGCTTACGGGACTTTCCTCGGGTTTTCCACACCCTTCGCAATTATCCATGTCTTTTAGGTGAAATCTATGCAGCCATGCTCCCACTTTGGCATGGTTGCATATTCTTAGCAAAGCTAATGTGACTTCTGTTGGGATGGTCTAACCATGGAAGGGGTTTTAGCCTTCGTGCGTGTTGTACTATGATTTGTTGTGATTCTCCTTTCAATTATCTACTAATCCTCTATCCTTGCTATTCTTTATATTCCTTGTATGACAAGACGTTCGTTCGTCCGACAAGAAGAAATTGTTGGAAAGGTATGGGAATTTGAAGCCGGTAATGACATGCTTGTTTTTTCTTTCGACGAGTGACTGCCGCTTTTGCCAAAAAAAATATATTTGAATCACAACAACTTAGGTTTTTAAGAATCCACTAGTGTATTTTTCCATTGCCGTTCGCGAACTGCTCGAGTCCGTCCTTTTCGTACAATATATAGTCGAGCCCGACGTAAGTCATAAATCCAGTTTCGATAAAAAGAGACTACGTAGGTAAAACAAGAAAGAACAATACACGTGTGCAGAAGAAGAAAGGAATATAAGTACACATATAAGAAAAAGAAGAAAGAGAAAAGCAAAAGAGAATAATACAAATTAAAACATCCTCCCCCTTGTACGAGAAGCCGAGTACAATAAATCCAAATAACTCTAGATTACAATGAATTATAGTACACATTTTAATTCATAACTTCAAGTGGATAAAGACGGTTAATTGGGCGGCTAAGTAATCCATCCTTTGTTTTTAAGAGTACAGCTCGAGTTCGTCCATCTCGTCCGGGAAAAAGTTCCAGGACTCGGCCGATTTTCCAAGCATATAGCCCCTCAATCCTCTGCTCTTCGATTTCCTCTTTCGTAGCTCCATATATCAGGGCTTTTGGTTTAGTAACCCTACGTTCCACGTTCAGACCACCCAACATTTCGACTCTCAGTAACTTTTCCAGTTCTGATCGATTGTTTGGGAATACAAGCATTTCTCCCGTGCGTGTTATCTTTACTTTATTCTCCTTCAACTTTAGCTCTTGTACCATTTTATTCACCTTGAATGGACTGATTTTGGCGAAATTGTTCTCCTTGTTAGAGAAACTAAAAGCTACGGGTCGAATTTCTTCTTTATTCCACTCATCCCCTGAATCCGTTTCAGTAATTGAGGGTAATTGGGCTTGATCCCTCCTATATTTGCTACCTGGTTCCAGAGGTTGTCGGCTTTCATCGCTACTCCTGGCCTCTTCCGTTGTCTTTTTCACTTCCGTCAACTTGGCTTTCTTGATCTTATCT
This sequence comes from Lepidurus apus apus, assembly GCA_022832285.1. NCBI lineage: Eukaryota > Metazoa > Arthropoda > Branchiopoda > Notostraca > Triopsidae > Lepidurus > Lepidurus apus. The sequence goes on along the minus strand of JAGJRO010000789.1, from coordinate 260 downwards.
TTTTCCCTTCTTCCCATCACTGTTGTAAAACCATCCATACCCCGAACATCTGAATCCACTGGACTCACACTTTCGACTCTATTTGTTAGTCAGTCCAAACCCTCGAACACTGACTCCTCGTCTTCCTCAAGCGTAATTTCCACTGCAGGAGGCAGGAGGCAATTTCTGCCTCCTACAAGTGCTGCGCATGCGCAAAAGCCTCACCGGATTAGAGTGGATGGCAAGGAGGCAAGTTTGCCAGGAGTTGATCAGTGCTCAAC
>JAGJRO010000792.1:0-13402 GCA_022832285.1 Lepidurus apus apus | reverse complement strand
AGTAGATAGCCGCGCCGGTATAGCAGAGCTAAAACCAATGTCAACCCCATTTATTAAATAATGCTTCCAATTACAGGCCAAGTCCGAAGATACGTGATTTGACACGAAAAAACAAAAGTTTTCTACGTTTATTGGTGAAGAAGGAGCATGAAACCTCGCAGAAGAAGATATTGCAGGAGAACTGTGGAGAGGAAACCGAACGGGGCCCTGTTCCACGGAAACGTCCATTAGAAGGGGTTTGGGACGACTCTCCTTGACCACTGCATCTCCAACGACTGCCGAATGTCCAAGGCAAGAAATTTCCTTCGCCGAAATGGCTGTGTCAGCAAGATGTCCAAGATCAAAAATTTTCTTCGCCAAAATGGCTGAGTTAACAACAGATGAAGGCTGCTCGGTATCGCTGCTTAGTTTTTTGGATGCTTGTGAAAACGCGGCGGACTGTGCCTGGAAGCCGACCTCTTCCTACCACTTGAACGTGTGTGGCATTTTTGTGACCCGTGATTGGTACTCTTGCATTCCCCACATTCATGTCTGTAGCCGCAAGCACCCGGGCAGTTACCGCGATTGAAGGCACGGCAGATCTCGCCAGGCCCACGTACCCAAGATTTGCAAGAAGGACATTGGCGGCAACCTGGATGGCGAGGTTGTGAATCGGATGGGACGTCGATCTGCGAAGCTGAAACCGCGGCTTGGGTCGCAAACCAATTTTCGTCTTCAAAGGCTATGAAGCCTGTTGCTGCTGGAAGGGCGTCCGCCTTGGCTCGCACAGCGGCATCCAGATTGTTCCAAGCGACTGGAGTTAATTTGCTCCAAATGCTAGCCATGTTTCTTAGATGAACCAAGATGGCCGATGCAGTCCGAGCTTTCAAAATGGGCTCCTCGACCGAACTCAGCATATGGAGATAGAGCGTGGTTGAAGCAAATAACCACTGGTCCGACAACAGTGGCGACTGGCCACGATTGGCATTGAGAACGTCTAACGCCGTATTCTTAAGAAGCTCGTGAAGCGAAACACCAAAACGACTAGTGCCAGTTTTGGACAACAAATCGCCGGGAACTGGCGGTAGCGGCGGTGGCTGCGGAAGCGGAGCAGGCGGCGGAGGCGGCTGCGACGATTGCAACATGGACTGTGGCGGCGGCAAAGTGTGAAGTACGTTGGCTGGCGCGGCGGCAGATTGGGCCGCGGGTCCCCCGAGGTTGAACAGATGGGGCCAAGCTAGTTGATGGGATGACGTGTTCGATCTAGTCATCTGCGATATAAAATCGCGCAGTTCACCTATCTGCGATAAGATTGCAGCATAATCGGTTACGCTTGGAGAAGCTTCGGGTGGTGCTTGCAGAACCACGCGATGACTGGTGGCTGCAGATTGCTCTGTCGAAGGCTGCTACAACGACAAGCTTTGGGCGAGCGCTGGCTGGCTCATAACATCGTCTGACAGCTGAGTTGGAAGCAGAGACGTCGACGGAGCGGATGCAACTTCCATGGGGAGAGCGATGGGATGCGGAGGTCTAGTACGAGTCCTAACTGGCTGAGCTTCGGAACTGCTACGCGAACGTGAATGCTCCTTCCTTGACGACTTCCTTGAAGGGGGCGTAGAAGATGGCTGCGCAGATTCCTCTAACTCTGGAGAGGGCGAATACAGAGGCCGTAAAGCTTGCTTACCTGCCATGGCTACCAGCTGAAGAACACGGCACGGCACGGCAGAAAAGGAAGTCGCCGCTCGCAACGCTGGCTTTTGGGCTGGCAGAGCGATTTCCCAACTGATGACTGCCCAATGCCTATACCGACCTTATATACCAAGGTGAAAGGTTAAGTTGCTACGACGCCAAGGTTGGAAAAGCCGGAACAGCTAAGGCAATTAACTCAAAGCCTGGGAACGCCAGGGACCTAGAAAGGAGGATACGCATACTTTCGTAGCTAGCTCAGAACCCCCGAAGAGAAAGGAGACGGGTAAGCAAGCCCTTTCGCCCGCTAGGGACGGAGTGCCTATAGACCAACTAAAGTTTCTTAACCAGCCTAAGCCGGTGAAACTGCCATAATAAGTCATTTCAACATCTCACAACTGCAACTGACGACACTGCCGAGACAGGGCATCAGCATGTGGAATTGCCTTTCCGGCCTTATGCCGGATTTCGAAGTTATACTGTCCAAGCCATGTCATCCAACGAGCCAATCTCGGAGAACGTCCCCCTAACGTATTTCAATACCTTAAAGCCTGATGTTTGGTTAACATAACAAAGGCTCGGCCTAACAGAAAGTGCCTAAATTTTTCAATGCCACGTAATAGAGCTAGAATTTCCTGCTCAGTTGTGGTATAATTCCTTTTTGCAGGCTTCCACAACCCTGAAGCATAGGACACAGCAAACTCGTTGCCGGTCATTTCCTCCTGTGCTAATACGGCACCCCAACCTGATTGACATGCGTCAGTGGTCAATATGAATGGCTTTCCTAAATCTGGGTTCCTTAAAACAGGCTCTGCGCATAGCACTTGCTTAAGTGATTGAAGGATTTTATCGCACTGGTCCGACCATACGAAGGGCTCATCCTTTTTAGTGAGTCTAAACAATGGCTCAGCTAACTGTGCAAATAGTGGAACGAAATGCCTATAATACCCACAAAACCCTAAGAACTGTCTAACTTGCCTCAAGTCCCGCGGTTGGGACCACTGCTGGATCACTGCTGTCTTTTGATGAGTCGGCCTTATTCCACCGAGGCTCAATGTATATCCTAGGAACTCAACCTCGCTCGTAAAAAAATTACACTTTTTCGGATTCAATTTAATACCGCTGGCTTTCAAATGTTCTAGCACAACTTTTACGTCAGCTAAATGTTCTTGGAAAGAATCACTAAAGATGAGAACGTCCTCAAGATACACGAGAACTGAGTGCCAGGTCAAGCCCATGAGCACCCTATTCATTAATCGCTGGAACGTACAGTACCAGGCGCATTGCAAAGCCCAAACGGAAGTGCATTAAACTGATATAGATTCTCTCCCGTAGTAAATGCAGTTATATCCTTAGAATCCTCATCTAAATGCACTTGCCAATACCCACTCTTCTGATCTAAACTTGCAAGCCAAGTTGCACTTCCTACCGCTCCTAACAAATCGTCCATTCTGGGTAACGGAAAACTGTCTTTCTTGGTAACCTCGTTCACCTTCCTAAAATCCACACAGAACCGGTATGTACCTTCTTTCTTGCGTACTAGTACAAGGAGACTTGCCCAGGGGGAATTGCTGGGCTCGATAATCTTGCTTGCCATCATCTCCTTAATCTGAGTGTTCACCACCTCCTTTAAATACAACGGCAGCCGATACGGGGCCTGTTTAATGGGACCAGCTTTGGTTTTGATCTTGTGCGTAACCCCTGGAATACTTCCAACTTGCTCGCCTACTGCGAACACGTCTTTAAACCTACTAAGCAAATCACCGGCTTGTTGCAACTGTTCTCCTTCTAGCTCAGGAAGTGGCGGCATCCACCCCTGCTCTCCATCCAACTTGCGCGTCACGGGAGGAAGAATTTCATCAGTAAACATGGCGACAGAGACTTCTCCCAATAATTCACCTTCCTCAAGATTCACGGGTTTATCTCCTACATTACAAACAACTACCTGAACACTGTCATAGCATTCCAAAACGCACGTTCTTGCAACCAGAAAACCCTTCTCAAGGATTGCTAAACAGGGTCCCACCAACATGGTCTCACCCTCTACCAACCTGCGACTAATAAACGGCCGACGGATTGTGGCTGGGATAACCACTTCCGTCTCCGAATCTAACACGACAGTTTCTCTCACTTCCACCACCCCACTAAAATTGACATCGGGGACTACTTCCCCATTTAACTCCAGTAACCCCCCACCAACATCAATTTTCGCGGCACACACCTTTAGAAAATCCATTCCAATGATGACGTCATCAGTACAATCAACCACCAAGACGTCTATCCTTTCGCTACTTCGTCGCCCCCACCGAATCTCAACTGTGGCTTCCCCTATTGTTCTGAACGTCGTACTACGATTAGATGTGGTTACTTTACGGGGCGTCTCCTTAACTACTAATTTATCCAACCTATCAGCAAATTTCTCACTAATAAGGGAACTCTGACTACCCGTGTCGAACACGGCTTTATCATTCACTCCATTGATTTTAATTGAGAGGACAGGGCACGACTCCGCGACTACTCTATGAACCACCCCATGGTTGTTCTCCCCTTGCTTGGCGCAAGCCTTAGCTATGTGCCCTACCTGTTTACATTTACGACAACGGGTCCGGCAGTTACTCACCTCGTGACCCTTTAAACCACAACTGGTACAAACAACCGGGCAATTTTTACGGATATGCCCTTCTTTCTGACACCCATAACAACGAATGCTCGGGTTTCGACTTACAGTTTCGCTGCCACCCTCAACGCCATCACGTACGGAAACCTGCCGATTGGTAATCCCTGATGAAGCGAACGGCTTTGCGGTAGCACGGGAAACGCGGAACACGTTTAGCTTCTCAATATGCCCCTCCAAAGTCTCCAACTGAGCGTCGTAAAATCTAACCCGCCAATCTTCTGGTAATCCCTGTACGAACCGCTCAATGATCTTCTCGTCCATGATTTCGGGATTGGCCATCGTGAATAAATGCTTGAGGTCACTGGCGTACGCGCGGGCTGACTCGGTATGACGTAACGTGCGCTTGTTGAATTCCATAAGTCTCAGGCGTCGGGATACCTTCGGCTGAAAGATCTTCTCCAAACATTCCACTAAGGCTGCATACGTGCCGGGCTGCTCGCTGACTGTCTCCAACACACACCCCGCATCACCCACAAGCAAGGCTGCTAAAATCCGGAAACACTGGTTGTCAGTCCAACCATTCGCAGTAGCCACTTTGCGGAACTTTGCGATGAATTTACTAAAGTCAGCAACACCATCAAACTCGGGAGGACTTATCAGGGCTTTGGCCGTAGCCATCACGTCTAATTCCTCGTATTCCTCCACAAACGGTAGCAGGAGCCAAAAATTGCTCAAATCCATGGTAGCGTCTGGCAATCTCAACACTGGGGCACGACTGGGTTTCACGGATCTGTGATCATCCCACCGCTGAATGTTACGTTTCGTTGCAAACAGTGTCTTGGCGAAAATGAAGAAGGTTATCCTTGACCTTTGCCTTTGACATTCCTGTTGACTCCTTTTCCCTTCGGTGGTGGCCTTTCCCTTTTTTTCTGAGAAATACTTCGTTTTTCTTACGTTGCCCTATGTCTTGATAAATATGCAAACCTAGATTATGTAGTAGTAGTAGTAGTTTGATTGTGGTAGTGTTAACAAGCAAATACATTGGTGAATGATTTTGGTAAGCCATCCTGTTGTCTGCTCTCCTACAAAACACAACGCAGGACACAAAGTCGTGACAAACAGTTTGTATTCAATTACGGGACAATAGACAACGAATGGAGGGGGTGGAACTAACTATTGGGGTATACAGGGGTGATACTACTCAACTGTCAACCCAGCGAACCGCTCTTACGACTTGACTACCTCTCACTACCCTACTGAGCTACCACTCACCCTTTTATCACCTCGCTTTTCTTTTCAAAACACCAAACCTAACAACCAGAAACTGCCACAACTTCAAAACATAACAACACCAAACCCAACAACCAGAAACTGACACAACTTCAAAACGTAACACCTTTTTAGCTTCCGTTTTTTTCTTTTCTCTTTCTACCGGCGTAGGCTCGCGCCTATTGCCGTTCCCGTCGATTTCGTTCCCGTCCGTTATTAAAATGCTTCGTCACTGGCGTTATATCTACTTTATAATGAAACAATAGATAAGGAAATCTTTACGCGTAGCGTTCTTTTTAATGTGCACATAATGCTGAAAGAGCTCCAGAACGACTCCATTAGTTAAAACAGGTAATATATAGCTATAGGTCTTTCAAGGGAAGTGCAAGTAGTCAAACGTCTTATCGTTTTTTGTTCCTAATGTAATAGGTCTGTATAGTTTAACCTGGTGCTGTGTACAATTACGCTCTTCTCCTCCAAACACTCCGCAGCCAGCAATCCCCTACTTGTCCAAGAAACAAATAATTGTGTTAGATGTTTCAACAGATCTGATTGAGTTTTTACTCAATAAGACCTTTGAGTTTGCTTCTCTTTAAAATACAGATTTCGTCGAAGAATGGATCAATATTCTCATTATTAGAATTAGGGCCATTTGAAGCCATGATCTAGTCTACTGAGTAGATTACTAACTCTCATAGAATCAATGCGATAATGTTACGAGAGTTGTCAGTTGACTTACGGGTTTCTCTGCTCTGTTAGATCGGATGTCAGGATTGAATGGATTGAATTTGATGCTGAATTGTTTGATATTATGTTTGTTATCTTTATTTTTTCGTTGCGAATTGCATATTGGAACACAAGACACGGTGTCACAATGCAGCAAGATCATGCAAGAACAACAAAAAATCAAACTGTGTGAAGCTGATTAGGTCAGCTTAGCTTGGACAGGATGAAATTAGGGTTAAAATTAAGATGGGAGAGATCTATCCATTGTATATTGTTGCGACTTGAACGACGTTTCTCACACGTAACACTAAGGATTCAAAGTCGGGTTTTCGTGGGAATTAAACGCTTGTCTATTTTAATCGGCATAAAACAAAAAACTGAATAATTACTTTAAACTAAAGGGTAAACGTTGAGAAGAAGACAAAGATTGGTCGCTACGTAGTCTAACGTGTGGTCAGTGTTAGAGTCGGAAGGCAACGACCTTAATCAGAAACAGACAGTCGGTTAAATAGTCAAGAGTCACTGTCTGTTAGTTCCGTGCGAAACATGTCTTTCGCACATGTGTTTGCAGTTAGGTTTTTCATGCAACAAATCTTCTCAAAGGGTTCCATGCAAAAGGTACCCCTTGCCTAACTGTCAGTCGAAAGAATTCATTTTCATCCCAGTTTTACGACATAATAGACTATCACTGGGCCTCTGGTTCCAGCCTCCATGAGAACGGTCAGCAGCCGCTCCCAAATAGGCATACCAGTTCGACGGTCAAGCGATGGCTTGTCAAAGGGTAGGTCGTTCAGTCAAATAATTAGTTTTACTGAGTCACGGGTCAGAGATTAAATTCAAGCAACTCTATGTTCGTCCCTTCCGGAGTGATCCGGAACAGAGATTATAAACCTTCAAAGTGCAAACGGCAATGTACTTACTGCATATTGCATTGCATATTTTTCACGATTTACCCTTCCAGCAGTTTTGAGAACAAGAAATCTTTTTGTCTTTCTTGTCTTATAAACTTGAAGCGTGGAAAAAATAAAAACAACGGGCTAAATTGTTTTAATCAATCAAAATCATACATTTGAATTCAGGATTTTGTTTCGGGGTTTTGTTTTACAGAAACTCATTTTGGAGTAAATTTTTCCAGTGTATAACTCGTGAAGAAAAATATACATGTACGTTTGCCTGAAAAAATTTCGAGGGTGTTCAAGCACCCAAAACCACCCCCTAAATACGGCCTTGGCTCGGAGATGCAGTGACAAATACAGGAAAATTTCAGTTAAATAGCTCTGATGCTTTATTCCTTTACAAGTGTTTCACCGCTATTTCGATACTCAGAAGTATTTAAAAAAATCCAAACAGTACAGCGGAATACCACCCTTCAATGGCCCAGAAGCCAAATTAAAGGTTTTCTGTTTTTGCTGCACAGAGATAGAACAAAGATAGAACGAAGAAAAAGTTTCCTTAAAAGGATCATCCTTTGCAAAGTTATTTCGCTCTAAGCTAAGGGTGTTTTCCAACCGGCCAAAAAAAACGATAAGCCCGTAAAAGGATAAAAAGAGTACATATTTCAGTTATACACAGAATGCCACCACACTACTTTACTGTCCATACGAGCAGAGTAATATCGTCCAATCTTGACCCAACTAACTAACTGACTACCTTCTGGTAGGCCTTTTATATCAGACAAGGGATATGCGAACAGGTATAGGCTAGCAAACAATTCTTAGAAGAACAAGAGTAAAAGCTACTTGACTAAATTTCCAAGGAAGAAGCAAATGAAAACGTTTTAACACGATCTCGTAGAGCCAAGATCCCCTATATGCATCTTCATTGTAGTAGCCATCTATGCATGGTGATATCGTACAGTAAAAGAGAGATTTACCAATAACCCACTACTGACTACAACTGTTCCCTATTTCATTCTGCAAATTTAAATATCAACTACGACTAATGGGACCCGGCCTTTTTTGCTTCATTTTTTGCCCTTTTCTGCACGTGTGCAAAATTTGAAAAAGCACGTACGTATGTTCGTACATATCTACGTACGCATGCATGTATGTACCTACTTTCCTCGGTGTACATATGAAATGTTGCTGTCGTACAGTACTCAGACTAACTATCGCAGGGGTAGCCTTTTCAAATTGACCAATGACAGTGCTTGTCGTCATTCGGACCAATCCTGTCGTGCCCAGACCCCAACTACGCTTATGCAGGGCTCTCAACACTATAACCCTTCTAAACTTCCCAGTCACTTAAAAGCAGGTCATTCAATTAAATGGCATTTAGTAGTGAAGTTAATCCCTATACCTGTCAAAAAGGGAAAAACAAAGCCTTTGGCGAAAATGAATACAAAAATGTATTTTTGTTGTCGGAAAAAGTTGAACTTGACAAAAGTTTTCGGTATAACCTCGTTCGTTTCGATAGCCCACCCCTTCGCTGAAACATCAACTTCGGCAACAAAGCTCCATGACCTGCGAGCTTTTCCCCAGCCAGTTTGATTCCTAGTTTAGTATCTTTTTAAACGTGTGTCCTGTCAGTTTTTTTACGGCGTCTCTATTTTAACCAGCGACAATTATTTTCACAAATACAAACTATTTTTAAATTGAACGTATAACTCTTCTTATTAGGACAACTGTCAGGATTTATCCCCGTTTCCCCTACATTTTTGGTGCCGTGACTCAAGATATTCAAGAAGAACTAACTGCGGAAATACAGAGGTACTATTCGCGCAACTGTTATTCGAATTCAAAATAAGATGGACGCAGAGCTAGCAACCATAGTGGACCCGGCTGAGAAGTTAGCTTTGCTTGACAGTGTGTAGACTTTTATTCGCTCAGAATACAAGGAAATTCAAGATCTCGATCGACAAACTCTCAATCTCCTACATGTTGGTGACGATGCCTTTACCGACGAGGATTCGATCATCGACTACCTTGTTACCCTTGAAAGCTATAACATCGACCTTCAACGTAAAATCAACCTTCTACAAACTTAACAATCTATCCCGCAAGTTAGCCCTCGACCTTCGACTACTCTTACATTGGCTGGTTTTCCCGCAACGCCGTCAACCCCGATTCCTGCTCCAATTAACGTAAAGTTACCCCAAACATCACTTCCTATTTTCGATGGCATTGTATTGGAGTGGCAATCCTTTTGGGACACCTTTAAAGCACAAGATGATTCCGAACCAAGGATTTATAAGTACACAAGTTCCATTACCTACTAGGCAAACTTAAAGGAGAGGCTAAAGAAGTAATTGCTGGATTATCCCTAACCAATTATAACTACACCCGTGCGATCGACCTTCTGAAAGAACGATATGGCAAGCCGCAAAAAATTGTCCACGCTCATATGAAAGCCCTCTACGACCTGGAGAAACCCAAATACAACACATCCAGTCTCAACGTTTTCGCTTTGGCCCTTGACACTCATATTCGATCTTTAGAAGCGTTAAATCATTCAGCGGACTCCTTTGGCGACATCTTAATCTGTGTCCATTTGGAAAAATTACCTACGGAATTACGTCGAACTTTGAACAGAACCCATGGTACAACCAACTGTAAGGTTGATGCCCTACGGAAAGCACTTCAACAATAAATTGACGTTCTCGAAAGCTCTTTCCAAACCCCATTTCGTAACGGCAACGACGAAACGACCAAACCTCGATTTGTTCACCGAAATCCTTCGGCTTCAGCTCTAGTTATTTCCACGAAAGCTTAGCAATCCACGTGTCCCTTTTGTAAAGAATGACACAAACCAAACGAGTGTATCAAATACTCCACCCCGGACCAACGTAGATAAATCGCTTTGAAAAAAGGTTTATGGCTAAACTGCCTCACGAAAGCGGGTCACTGTAAAGCCTCGGACTGCAAGCCTTCGTTCAAATGTCGATTATGTGTGGGTGCAGTAAATCCCATCACACCAGTTTGCATCCAGCTCAACCCCCCTCCCCCGAAGCCTGCATTCCAAGTGGATAACACCTCGGTAGCACCTATCCCGGAAACCTACTTGTCCCTGGCAACTAGTCCCAAGATGAACGCTGTTTTGCTGCAAACGGCTGTCGCCCGGTCCAAATTAAGAACAAAACTGTTTCAGCAAGAATTCTTTTCGACAGCGGAGCCCAAAAGCCTTTTGCGACTCACAAGTTTTTACAGCGTATGGATAACAAACCCAAGTCGAAATTACTTATCGGAATTACTTCAGATGCTCAAGAAGATCAAACTTACCTCCAGAACTACCAAGCGACTCAAATCTCTCGTTTACCTGACGGAAGGTTTGGGGCCTGTTTCGCTGATGGCAGAATAGATCCGGCGAAGAAAAATACGGCTAGCGGGAATGCAAGCTGAAGCAAAACATAACTTGCCCACCAAGGATTCTAAGACTGACTTTCGAGCTGTTCTACGCGCCCCGAAATCGTTTAATTCTGTTAACAGCTCCTGCAGCTTATCGTCTGGGATGGAGATCGAATTCTGGACGGAATCGAGAACGAAACCCAACAGCGGCATCCGCGTTGAGGGTAGCACGGTTTTTTCGTTAGCCAACGGAATGCCGCACTCTCCACAAACCGTTTCCATAGTGTCCCATAGATGTTGGCAAGCGAGCCGGGACTCGGCGATAAAGTAAAAATCATCCAAATAATGATTAATGCCATCGTGTGAAGTCATACCGCGTACTATGTCTCTAAGCACCTCAGCGAACTGGCAAAATATGTTGGGAGAGGAACGACAACCAAAGGTTAGCCGAACGTCGCAAAAATACAAATTGCGCCAGCAAAAACCCAGCAGAGGCCACTGGGACTTGAGGACAGGCAGGAGCCTAAAAGCGCTCTTAATATCGCATTTTGCCATAAGTGCGGGCATGTCTGAAGCGGACATCCTTCTGACCAGATGCATAGCCACATCAATGCCGTGATATTGTACATGGGCTGCGGTGTCTGGAATCCCGTCGTTGACGCTCGAACCGCGAGGGCGCGAAAGGTCCATTATCAGTCGAGCTCCACTAGGTTTTTTCGGAACCAAACCAAGCGCATTGACGACAAAATCCTTGAAAGGGGGTGTGGAAAAGGGGCCGAGGACATGACCTTTCTGGACTTCAGCGGTGATAAGTTGGTCCACCGTGGTAGGGTCCCTGTGGGTCGAGGGTGAATTACTAGAAAAACGTGCGGTGCGTTTGCGGTAGAAACCGATGTCACAACCCCGGGAAAGTCGAGAGAACCAAATTTGTGCAACGTTTTTATTCGCGAACTTTTCTGCCAAATGGCAAAAGGCGGGAATGACGACAGGTGTGGAGGGCTTTGCGGAAGCAATGTCCGATGGAGTCGAGGCGCATGCCTCCCCCACAGCGAACGGAAATCCCACGAAGCCCATAAGGCAAGGAACATCCATAACATTCATAACGTCGGAAGGCGCAAAGGCAGAACAAGGTACATCCAACGAACCCGTCACCGAATTTCCATTACTAGCACTAGGAGAAATTGAACCAAGGGGACCATTACACGGGTGAGGCAAAGCGCAAGATGAAGGAGGCGGCTCTAGGACGGCAGATATTAGTTTTTTGGTGGGTTCTTCTGGCGACGCGGAGATCTGGAACGCGAGCGGTTGCGACCGTATGACCGATTACCAAAATGCGGTTTTTCTTTTTTGGGGCACCGGCGTCTGGGGTGGTAAGGGCTGTGGCAGATCGAACATTCGTGAAGGTATGAGCACAAAGGAGGGCCTTCGCAGAAGGTGTTGTTGAAGCGATGGCAGTAATCTCGGGAGCCCCGATTCCAGCTCTTGCAGTTCTGGCATTTGAAACAGGCTGGGAACTTGGAAGCTGCGGAAAGGCCCACCGCCGCTGGAGGCGAGCTGATAGCGGCCTGGGCAGCAAACCAACTTGGGTCATCAGGAAGCCAACCTGGATATGCGTCCGCGCGGCCTCGAATGGACAAGTCCAGGTTATTCCAAGCTACCGGGTGCATTTGTGCCCAAACCGAGGCCATGTTCCGAATATGACCCAAAAAGGCGACCGCTTTGGATGCCCGGAGGTCGGACGGAGAAGTAGCAACGGCGTGCATAAAAAGAGTAGAAACGCCAACTACCCACTGGTCCAACAATAGGGGCGAGGATCCCTTAGAGGCCGACGGCTGTTCAAGAGTCGTGTTCCTGATGAGATCTCCAAGAGGAAGGGCGATTAGACCTTTCAGGATCTTCTCTCCAGCATCCGGAAGGAGGGGTGGCAAATTCGCGAAGGATGCCGTTAGCACAGTAGAAGGGCACGGCGCAGTGGCGATGGGGGGCTGAACCCCCGATCCTAAATGGGCCCAAGCCGCAGCGTACGGCTTTGCTGCCGGACGCACGTCCGGATGGTTCGAAGGGACTTGAGTAGTTAGCCATGCTAGCAACGATTGAATGTCCCCTGGAGGAATACCTTGCTGCGGGTGTGAGGACGAGACCGACGTGACAGCTTGGGGTGTGGAAGGCATAGCAGCCTGGTAGGCGGGCGATGAGGCCGTCAAATAAGAGGCATGAGGCGTGGCATGAGGCGTCCACAACGAGGCAAAATGCGAAGTGGCCATCGGCGCCATAGGTGGAGCAGCAAGCGGTGCTACAGGCGGAGCAGCAGGCGGAGCAGCAGGCGGACCCGTAGACGGACCCGTAGACGGACCAGTAGACGCTACAGGCGGAGCGACTGGCAAAGTAAAAGGCGCTACAGGCGGAGCGACCGGCAAAGCAAGAGACGCTGCAGGCGGAGCGTCCAACGAAGCCGAAGGTGCAACAGGCGGACCAGTAGACGCTACAGGCAGAGCGACTGGCAAATTAAAAGGCGCTACATGCGGAGCGACCGGCAAAGCAATAGACGCTGCAGGCGAAGCCTTAAACGAGGTCGAAGGTGCGTGCGGCGTGGTCAACATGGTGACAAGTGGCGTGGCAGGCGGAGCGGCGTGCGAAGCAACCGGCAGAGCGACCAAGCGGGCACTGGACGAAGATGTAGAGGCGGAAGGCAAATGGACACTATCACCGCGACGCGATCGCGATGACGTAGTAGATGACTTGGCAGACTTACTCGAAGCGCCGCCAGCCGGCTTCCTTGCGTTCCGCGACGAACGCCGCGCCGACCCCGCAACGGATCGGGCCGAGCCTGGCTGGGAAGACG
>JAGJRO010000812.1:0-14656 GCA_022832285.1 Lepidurus apus apus | reverse complement strand
CGCTTTGGTTACTTCGCAAACTCAATCAAAGAAAATCCACCCTTTCTTCGCCCCACGACGGTAATGTTCCATTCTGCGGGTCAACGAACGTCAACCGGGCGTGCGTCTGGCTCGCATCTTGGGCCAGGGTATCCTGCCTTACAATTCAAGGTTAACATCTTGGCACAGGATGTGAGCCAGACGCTCGTCGTATAATTAACATAGGAGTTCTTCGGCCAGAACACTTCATTTGGCCTCTTCTATAACTTCTTTTTTTTTAAAAAAAATTTCAGACCTTACGCCTCCTTTAAATAAGCCCCAAGTTCTGATTATGTTATTAAAGGGGGTAAAAAGTCCGAAAAAAATATGTTATAGAGACCAAATGAAGTGTTCTGGCTGAATAACCCCTGTCAATTATACATATTAACCGAGTAATTAATTATTTAGCGGCTTATCTCCGCCCCTTTGGGTAATTCACAAGCTCAATCACAAAAAACGACGTTTTCTTCGCGCCATCGCGCGATCGCCGTCCTGCCGGGCCGAGACCCGCGCCTAAGAGCCTTTGGGCAAGCTTCGGGTCGGCTTCGCAGTCGAGAGCCCATCCCCTGGCAATGGGACCGAACGCGGCGGTTCTGACCATGCGGGTAACACTCGCTTCATGTCGTTCAGCGAAGCCCGCAAGTCGCGGCGCGAAGAAAAAGTCCGTTTCTTGTGATCGAGCTTGTAAATTAACCAAAGCACCTAAAGACTTGTTTGAGCATTCAAAAGAAAGGTCACGGTGACATCCCTATGAGATCAGGGATCGATTTTCAATGCGTTCATAGGTAAAGGCGCTAGGCTTCCGGCCAGCTGTCCCTCAATGTCATAAGCATTGGAAAATTTGAATTTTGGAGTAAAGGGGCGGAGCTTAAACGGCTAAATAGTTAATTACTCCGTTAATACGCATAATTGACGTAGGGGTTCTTCAGCCAGATCATTTCATTTGGTCTCCTCTATAACATATATTTTTTTTGCACCTGACTCCCCCTTTAAGGCCACGGCGGAGCCCCGGCATCGAACGCTTTGCTGGACATGACGTCACTTTACGCTCCGTGAACCAATCGTTTGAGTGCGTGACCTAATGGAAAGCGTGCATTGGCTGGTTATGCGACTCCATGCGGTTTGAAAGCCAAACATTCCATGTTTTGAAGCCCAAATTCAAGAATCGAACCCAAAAAAAGCCCAAGCAGATATTCTCCGGCTTTTTCTTTATTCAAAGACAGACATAAAATTTGCATGTTTTATTATTAATTTTTTTTTTACCGCTACCGATTACCGCTACCGCAACAAACTAAAAGTATCGCGGTAAATACCTACCGCGGTACGGTAATCGAAAATCTCTTTTACCGTTACCGGATAGCGGTAAAAAAATAAAATTACTGCTGTCAACCCTGGTTCTGAAGCATGAACAAGTTTTACTTTACAGTTCGCTATTGAATCGGATTGAAAGCCAATTTGCAGTCATTGTAGGTACATTATTTTAAAAGATCTTAATGTTTTAGCGCTACAAATCAAATGACATTAACCATGCCGCACAAATTTCCTGTCCTTATCGGAAAAGCTGCTTCCACGCAGTAACCTGTGCAACATGATTCTTTTTTGCATTTTATTGCACGGCTATTTTTAGTTTCAAGTATTTCTCGGAGTGTTTGAGCTGGTAAAGCGTCTATTAGGCAGGCCGGAGTAGAGCTAAGAAACCCGGGCAGGTCCCACTCTTTTCGCTCCGTCCATTATTTTTCATTGTTGAGCAACTGCGAGGCAGGCCGGATTAACGCTACAACTCCGGCATGACTCAAGTTGGTTTCCTACGTCTTTTGGGGGGAACTTACGGTACGATTCCAGTAGTGCAAAGAATCGAAGACGATGTTCTGCTTTCTTACTCGTCCGAAGAGCTAATTAGGATTATGAAAGCTGATAGAAAGTTGGTAATAATAGTTTCTTTAAAAAAGTAAACAGACTAATTTATCACTTATTATCACTTAATCTAATTTTTCACTTATTTGCCAAAAAAGTAGACGCAAAGGACGTGCATCCCTTTTTTGCTCCTTGTGATTTAACTTGCTGAGAAGAGTCAATAATTAACGATAACTCTAATTAACAATAATTACGTTAACAACCAATGCTAATTAATAGTGNAAAAAAGTAGACGCAAAGGACGTGCATCCCTTTTTTGCTCCTTGTGATTTAACTTGCTGAGAAGAGTCAATAATTAACGATAACTCTAATTAACAATAATTACGTTAACAACCAATGCTAATTAATAGTGCTTGAAGTAGTGTTTATAGCAAAGATATGGCAATGAATGTATAGCCTTTCTGGTGTCTATAGATTCTGATTTTCTGGAATCTGCCTTTGATTCTATGCTTAAAGTGGAATTAATCCTTGTCATGTAATGCTTGCATTGCAGAAAATCCTAAAATGGAAAGATCTCTACAAGCGAGTCTTTGAGTTATACTCCGTTAAATGTTATCATTCACTGCGCAGACAAGAACTTCTATTATAGCTGATGACAACAAACCAGATACCGATCCATTCTAAGAATGATTAAACAAATTTCCAACAGTTTGGAGGAAAGATCCGACTCCCTGAGGAAGGTGGCATATTCGTGATTCAGAAAGGGTTTTCAAGATAACGATAAAAGAGGAGGATAGATGGATAGATTTCCACCTTTTTTATCGTTGAATCAACAAGAGATAGATTAGAAGGGTTAGAAGGGTTAGAAGGTAGTACATAAAGCGACCACCTTAACGTGTTGTGTGGGATGTTAAGTGCCATTCTTATTTTCGTTTTTGTCGACATACGTAGTCTTTGCGTATTACCGAGCAGAGCTAACGAACGTTTTAGTTTAGCGAACCAAACAGTTCTTTGGAGCTTCATTTGGATCCTCTTAATTCATGTAAGTCTAACGACCGGAGTTTGTTCAAGTCATCTGAAATCCTATCATTAATACTACAGATTTAGTCATTAATTTAGCATCATTAATACTACAGATATTAGGAACCGACTACCATGTTCAGACGAAACTATGAATAGAGCAAATATGGTTAAGCAGTTCATAAAGCATTTTCATGTCCCAAAAAACTCTTCCCAATGGATTCCCGAGAGATCGCTTATCCATTTATTTTTTCTTGGCTTTTAAGGTGCTTTCAGATTGGTGGTCTAAGGTCATAAGCCATAGACCACTCTTAGACCTCAACATGACTATCGGTCGTCAGTTAGGAGGCTAGGCGGGGACGAAGTCATTAACACGCCATGGCGAAATTAGAAAGGGAGGGATATATATTTACTGTAAACAATCCGTCCTTGTAAGCACTCCAAGTCATTGTCGTGCCAAAAATGACTGATAATGATTTGGAAGCCATCGTTGTGATCCTTGGTTTGCGTATATTTTGATTCGGAGTAAAAAGAAGCGTGTGCGTCGAAAATCTTATGGTGGTGACTTGGTCAACCCCCTTTTGGTATGGTCCAGCCCCCTTTCTTTTTGCGTACTATCCATAGCTAACAGCAAAAAAAGTCCATTGTGGGTCAATTAGCTGCTGAGCCAGCCATAGTCCACTCATAAGCCCTGTTAGACCACCAATCTGAAAGCACCCTTACTGGCCTGCGAGTTTAAGCTTCTCGTTACTCCATTCTTGCGTGTCCAAACCAAACCGAACTCCTAAAGTGCGTTCAGACTAAGTCAAAATGTTATTTCCCTCATCCCATTCGATTCTACTCTTTTCAAGAGTTGTTTCAGGCATTTGAAAAGAATTCACGAAGAGTTGTAATGTGTAGCTATTGCAGTTCGACACTGACTTTCTCATTGCTTAGGCCCTTCGCCTTACAGTGAAATGAGTTAAAGCAAGAGAGAAAACTCTGGCTTATAGTCTGAACAAGCTTTAGGAGTTGAGTTTGCTTTGGACACGAAAGTAGGGACCGAAAGAGAAGTTTAAACCCGCTGGCCAGGAAAAGTGAAGAAAAAATAATTCCATTGGGTAGACGTTTTGGACATGATAGTGTAAGACAATTACAAACGAAGTGTAACTGAATATTTTCTAAATTTTACGAAAAAACCAAAGGTCCGCAACTTGCTTGTAGCCTCGTTAAGGTAAAAAAACAAGGCAGCGCAGGAAAGCAGGTTGGGCTGTGCCGGACTTGTAGCGTTACTACGGGGACTCTCTCGCAGTTCGACAATGAAATATGATGGGCCGAGCGAAACCAGAAGGACTTGCCTGGGTTTCTTAGCTCTGTTCCGGCATGCCTAATAGACGCTTCACATCCCAGGCTTTCCGAGAGAAATGGCTGGTTTTTATTCTTTATTTCTCGTCTGATATTTTGAACAATGAAACCAAATACGAATAAGTTACGCTAGGAATGTCTAAAACATCAACAGCTGCTAAATCTTACTTTTTAATACATTTTTACTGGAATTGCTTCTTTATTTTTTTTATTGTTACTCAACTGCGAGGCAGGCCGGAGTAACGCTACAAGTCCGGCCTGGCCTAACTTGCTTTCCTGCGTAACCTTTTTGGGGACCTTCTGGTACAGTACCCAGTGCCCATATTTTTATGGAATGCGCCCTTTATTCTGAAAGTTTGCATTCAAAGACATTTGTAGTAAAATGTTCAAATTTGGAAAGGATATTCTGTTTTTAAAAAATTGAAATCATAGGCGTTAGCTGATGCTCGTTTCCGTTCTTACATGTTTGGCGAGGAGATATTCTAGTTTATCTGTGTGGTTGAAAACTGCATTTTCTTTATTCCTTGTACGATACAAATCACCAGGGGGGGCGGAGGGCACGTTGTGAACTGATTGTTGCAAACGAAGACTTGGATACGAATTTTGCTACATTTATAGGAATCCATCCGATCGAGATATTTTAGCGCTACCGAGTGACATTAACCATAAAGCCACGTTATCTTGCCGCACCCTTTTTCCTGTCCTTATCGTAAAAGCTTCCCCGCAATATCCGTCACGGTAAACGTCCTAAATTATCCCCGCTTATAGCGCCACAGACTGGTTTTGAATTGTTTCCTTACGTCTTCTGATTAAATTTAAGACGTTTTTATAACATATTCAGAAAAGAATACTAATACCTTACTTATTGCTTATTATGTATAAACTCGTTGCCTAAGGACACATGATCCCCATGATTCAGTACTGTTTTCCAAGATGGCCGTAAAAGGGCACTTGGGTTCAATTATCTCCTGACGAGGGGATTCGAATTGTAGTAATTCCCTAGGGTGAGTTCAAAACCTTCAACCGAAGCAAATCACTATACTCCAATCCAGCCTTTTATATCCTGTACAACAGACCCTACTCCCAACGAAAAACCAACGTTCTCATACATTACTNACGAATAAATCTTTAACTTCCAAACCAAACTCAAATGAAATATAATTTCAAACTAGAACACTACACTTTCTTTCTGTTTGACCACTTCATCAACACACTCCTCACTTCTTCCACACTTCTTTTCATCCTTTCTCTTTCCCCAGTCCCTATTTCTGTTCTTTACTTTATCCTCTTATTCTCAGCGTTTTATTCTCATTTCTCAATCTCCTCCATTGTTCTCATCAGAGACTTCTCTATGACATTTAATTCCTCAGGCTAAGAACAAACTACTCCAAGTTTATCGACCTCGCCGCATAAAATCTCACATTCAAATCAGCCCGCTCCACAACTTCAGCCATATGTTGACAAAAAGTCTACATTCACACTCACACCTCCCAGCTCCGACTTGCCCAACTTATTCGACAGTTATTTCTGTCGTCTTGTTTATGTGTTGTGAATGCGTGTTTAAAACGAGCATAACATTTTCCTTAGTAAAAACTCAACCGATAAAGTGACATTATGGATAAGGAGCGGAAAATACTGCGGGCACGACGGAGAAAACCTCAAAGCTCGGAAGCTGTTGGAAGTAGGCAACTATACTTTACAAGGTTTAAAGGGTATCAGGTACTAAATACCGATGTCTCATTTTAGCTTCCCAGCCCCAACAACAAGTTAATAATGACATTGGTACAATTAATGTGCAAAATCCCGGTGTTGTAAACGTGGGTTGCGTCGTTGGAACCCACCGAAATGAAGTAAAAGATGGAAACATTTTACGAGTAACATAATTAACTTAACATTTTGATCATCTTGCACGGCCCAAGGAGAAAGAAGGCGCCCCAACTCAGAATTCTACTATCGGAGATGGTTGTAAGTGTATTCTAGAAAATGGGATCACCCAGTCGATTGATGTTTCTTAAAATTTTTGTGGCAGCTTCAAACAACACTGCAGTGCAGACCGGATCAATTACTGTGAGCGGTGCGGGTGCCACTGTCAACGTAAATTGCAAAGGTCCAGGAAGCCCTTCGCGAAAACGACCACTACCGGTGGACATCGATGATTTAGATGTAAATATTAGAATTAATTGAAGTAGCTATGTTAACAACTGTAAGCGTTTGTGTTTATAGTGCACAAGGCTTAAAACGTACTATAAGCATACCTTATGTGAAGCATCACCACTGCCATGGTACCCTGAGCACGCTTGGAACATCCATGAAGTCTACACGGAACTTGCCTTAGAAGGCTCAGAAAACAATTTCGGTGTGGATGAACTTTTTAAACAATGTCCCGTAAGTGTACTAGAAAACTTTAATTCTCTTAAAACTCATCTGGCGCACTCGATGGCCGTTTTAGGAACGTTTTCCGGAAGGTGTTAGCTACCGCATTCTTATCGAAGGAGACGCCGGCTACGGAAAATCAACCTTGATGCTTAAGATCGCTTCTGACTGGTCTAACAGTGACTCAAACGATAAAAAACATTACACCAGTCGTTTTAGTCTACTGATTGTAGTCAAGTTAGGCTACGTTGGTGAAGATGTAAGTCCCCTTAAGCGCACGTGCATAATTCAAGGCTTTAACTATTCCTAAATTTAAACCAGGGAAACCTCTTGAGTTTCA
The DNA here is from genome assembly GCA_022832285.1 of Lepidurus apus apus. Taxonomy (NCBI): domain Eukaryota; kingdom Metazoa; phylum Arthropoda; class Branchiopoda; order Notostraca; family Triopsidae; genus Lepidurus; species Lepidurus apus. The sequence goes on along the minus strand of JAGJRO010000812.1, from coordinate 7,707 downwards.
TGGAAAACATCTACACAAACAAGATAAAGAAGATGGACAATAAGCCACTAGAAGATGTATTAGAGAGTGAAGGAGCAGAAAAGGTTCTGATTCTGCTGGACGGGTACGATGAAGCCAATGCTAACACCCAGAAAGAGGTAGATAGGGTAATGAAGAAAGAAAAGATGATGGATTGTCACGTGGTGCTCACATCGAGATTCGGACATGTACCCGATGCTGTCAAAAGTAAGGCCCTGCGTGTAACAGTGAATGGCTTTGGCCGAAAACAAGTGATGGTGGCAGTTGGCAAGTTCTTCATCAAGGCACGTCACGTAACCAAAGCCGATGTTATAAGCTGCATAGATGAACTGAGTAAACTTAATAATGGATCACTATGGTTCCGTGAATCGATCGTACTTAATAGCGATGATTTCCAAAATGTTCAAGAAATATTCCCCCTACTGCCTGAAGGAAACCGACTCGGTCGGGATCAGTTCAAGCAATTCATAAAGAAGTTACAAGACGATAGTCCTTACAAAGAACTAGCTCGATGTCCACTGCTTTGCGTCATGCTGTGTTGTTTAGTCAGCGAGTGCCCGAACAGTGAACTACCAAAAACTTGTTCGGGTCTTTACTTTGCCATGATCAACCGTAACCTCTACCGTAACTTTTCCCATCCTCGCGACATCACCATTTTCATTAATAATTCATCACAACTGAACCTTGTTCATAGGAAGCAATCCTTTTTTACTCGTATTACAGGTTACTAGAATCAGCAAGTACGCGGTAAAGGAAAAATGTTCTCTGAAAAGTCTTCATCTTAAGGACATTGAACTGTACCTTGAAGGATCGCTTCCATTAGAAGATAAGTACAAAGAGCTCCTCCTTGGTTGGAGAAATGTGGCACTAAGCCTGGAGGAATTGACCATCGATCGGTTCTATTTTCCAGACGAATTGTTGAGTTGGTTGAACCTATCCGTACCTAATCTGCGGACCCTCTCCATCGGCAGAGTAGTAAAAAGAATGCCGAAAGATGACACGGATAATACGGATGGCGATGATGACACGTCTTCTTATGATGAATATGAAAGCGAATGGGAGGCCTTACTTTATTCCTATGCCAACGAATTGTTGGAGGCCTTAACCCGAAGCAGTGGAGAGAGTATTGAAGAGCTGTCATTATTAAGAGACTTTTGGGTAGATTTGCTTTGTGATTGTGGAGATTGTGAGAAATTGATGCTGCATCCCATCCGAGAAGCCCTTCAACGCTGTCCGAGGATGAGGAAAGTCAAACTGTTCATACATTTGTGTAATGAATTACGGGAATCCATAGGTCCTGGTCCTTCAACTCCATTATCCTCCAGTGATGAGGAAGCTTTGAAAAGCGATAATATGTGCTTGGCTTTGTTAAAAATAGTTTTAAGTGTTCCTATGCTTCAAACTTTAACTTCTGAGCCTTTCTTTAAGTACTGGGAAGAAATTGGTACATTTCGTGCTATTGCAGACAAGGCTAAAAAATGGCCGGGAAAAAGCTTTGACAGTGAATGTAATACGTTAACGCTGCATGGCTTATCTAATGAGAATGCATGTAATGCTATACATGTGTTCAGAGAACGAAAACTAGAATACCGCCTTAGGTACGTAGCAGATGAGGTGTACGAGCTTTGGTTCCCTGTGTAAATTGAATATTTAATTCTGTGGAAAGATCAATGACAACATAGAAAGCCATTATTCACAAGATTTATACCCTCGTGTATGTATGCCAACTCGCAGTAAGAAATTCCGGCCCTTTAAGTACCCCATTCAACTTTCTTTTCATTAATACAAAGCACTATAGTTCAATCGGTTTTCTACTATCTGAAACTCCCTTAAAGCAAACCATAAGCCAGCCCAAGAAAAGAATGGAGACGAAAAGCCACAGCAACTACAATCGGACGTCACACACGCGAACCTCGAAACTCCCAAAAACGTTTCTAACCTTGCACGCTTTCCTAACGCCTTAACAATTTCAGTTCTTGCTGTCTTCGCGATCCCAATTATTTCCGATCACTTCGTAATGTAACCCGAACACTATAACCTCTAAAACGCTGCAATAAAAATGGTAACCCTAGTTGTAACTTTGTAACCGAACTTTGGAGCTTTGTAATCCTGTATCCCTTCTTGTACCCGAAAACCCCAAGCTCCTTAAATTTTTTAGTACTTTTATACCTGCACTCCGGCAGAGCTGCAGATCGCTCGCTTTTTTCGAGCGCGCTTGCTCTTACGCTCGTCGCATATTTTCGAAAGCGGCTCGCTCATTCGCTCGAAATTCTAAAAATGAGCGTCTCGCGCTCTTCTTGAAACACCATCTATTGAATAGAGCTACAACTTCCAATAATAAAATGGAACTTGCAACAAACTTTGATTCCTTACTATGTTGGCTGTCGAACAATAGCCGAGAAAGTACTAAAAAATCACGAAAAATTCTTACACGCACCAAACACGGCCCCAACTGACGATGGCGTGATTCCGTTGTTCCCCCTCCCCGATCGAACAAGGGATCTTCCAAGATATCACCCCCACCACCGTATTTTAGAATTACCTGGTGTAAGTCCGGTGGAACAATGAGTTGGGATTCGTGCTGTCCAAAAGCTTGAATTTATGAGAGACAATCTTCCACACTATGTAGGTCCAACCTTCCCGCTCAAACACTCGTCCGACTGGAATGTTGTTTATGCAAAACAAACAGCCAAGCGGAACACAACTGTATTTACTATTAGTAGGTGGCGTTCACGTCGGAGAACCGCGGATTAAAAAGCGAACTCCCTAAACTTCGATATTTTCTTTACAGTACATACTCCTAAAATCATTTTTTAAATATGAGAGACATTAAGCATGCGTAAAATATTTAGGGCGATAAAAGTAGTTTAGTAAGCCTTTTTTAAGTAACTTAAAAAGTCTTCCCGTACTACGTTTCGCATGTGATTGGCTTGCTTTACTTCGCAGCTCTTTGTAACGGTGATGGGTAAAAGGCAGTTCGCTGTTCAAAGTTCGCCTTTTACCTGTCTGCACACTGGCGCCAGGCCAAAACGTCCAGGCCTTGGAGAAAACTGGGCTGTGATGTCATCCGCGCAAACAACTTTCGCAGAACAACGAACGGAAAAAGTTCCGTGACGTCATAAGAGCACTAGCCTTATGAACTGAACCTGATAGGCCCCGATTCGCCGTTTAGGATCGGATTTTTCAAGCCCCACCTATCGGTTTAGGGGTTGTTGTGGTTGTGAATATTTTTCGGGAGATTTAGACCTAAATTTTATTATTTTTGCATGGTAAGTTGCATACATGTTCTATTTTTTTTTTTAGATTTATTAAGGCGTAGGCTTTCGCCTGTTGCCTGTCTCGCATTTTTACAAAAATAAGTTGTCCAAATCACCGAAAGAACTAAACCCATCGAACTGATGGAGTGGTATAATAACCACTCGTGGGATGGGGGAGGGGGGAAGGGTTTATTCTATTGAGAGTACTGCCAACTAACAAATAAGGATGTTCTAATTTTAATTTGTATTACTAATTCAGGTTCCATTACTTGTATTTTCAAGATAAAACTGCGCTAATGATCTGGTAAACTAAATTAAAATAAGAGAAAAAATAACATTTTAATTTTTATTCTGAAGTAAATTATATTGTTATGGTACACAATTTATTTTACGACTAATTACGACTTAAAATTAACAGTAATTAATAGTAAATTCCATATTACACAAATTTGGAATTAAGATACGGTATTAGAGTTCTTTAGTGATAGAATCTGACTTAAATCCAATAAATGGGAAATTTGTTTAATAAATTCTAATTAATTTCATTTAGTGAGTAACCATGGCAGAAACGCCAGGTAAAGGAGACAAACTACTGAAAGTTGGCCAACGCGTTTTAATTTTGGGAAAAGATGAGCAATTGCAAGGGAAAGTTGCGTACGTGGGTACAACCCTTTTCAGTCCTGGCAAATGGGTGGGGGTGATTTTGGACCTCTCTAAAGGAAAAAATAATGGTACTGTCATGGGCAAAACTTACTTTTCGGTGAGACTATTAATTTAATTTTTTTTTAAACACTTAACAATTAATTTTGATCAGTTTTAGTGTAAAGACAGCCATGGTATGTTCGTCAGGCCCACGCAGTTGCAACCTATTGAAGAGGAAGCCGGAAGTACACAAGATTCGCTTCAATCCGACGATAAAACATCTAACGGGAAGAGCAGGTAAACGCAAGAAGAACAAGATAAGAGAGCGATACGAAAGTATTTAATAATCTTTAATTTAAACCATTTCGGAAGCTTGATAATAATTTTTAAAAATAGTTTAAGACGTTTGCGTGCTTTCAAAACGCGTTTTCCTTCGATAAATTACCCTGGAAAACAAATTAAAAATAACTAAAATGAAATTAAATTACCCTAAAAGAAGAAGAAAAAGGGTAAAATGAATCGAGAGTTAATTGCGTCGTGGATACTAATTTTTGCAAGATTGACTATAGTATTTCCAAACTATCAGGTTANAAATAACTAAAATGAAATTAAATTACCCTAAAAGAAGAAGAAAAAGGGTAAAATGAATCGAGAGTTAATTGCGTCGTGGATACTAATTTTTGCAAGATTGACTATAGTATTTCCAAACTATCAGGTTATTCAGCTTAATACTAAATGTTTTGAAAATTTAAATTAAATGTTATTTTTCTCATTTTGTGTGAATTTTTTTATTAAGTTTGCTGTCAAAGTTAGTCGAGTAATGTTGGTCTATTTTCAAATAGTGCTACCAAGGGAAAACTTTTCAGGCAAGTACTATGTTTAAGACGGTCTTTTGTGGAGCAATTTGAAGTAGAAACACAGTTTTTTAACCGCACTTAATTTATTTTCTGAAACATGGAAACTACAGTAGTGGCAAAAGGAAGCTGCCCATAGTTTCTCCCATGGCTAAAAGGCCACCCAGGTGGGGCTCTTAACGTCCAACGCACTCTCAATATTTGCCAGCAATTTTAGTTGTTATTTCACTCCATGTGATTTCTTTAGTTCCGTTATCGAGTTTTGGCTTAGTGTGCACGTGTTGTTGCCTCTCCGTGTTTCAATAAATTTTTCTTTTTTGTTTTTTTCAAAAAATATTTATTTTTGTAGGTTGCCGATACTGGCCAAAGCTGGTGAACCGGTCAACGTTAAGAAAGAACCCAAAGAGGAACCTGATTTTGAAGACAGGACTCCTACTCCGCAAGCAACCATGTCCAAACGTTCGTCTTTCATAGAGGTACGTACGTGTACTATTATATATATTATTTTTTTTTAAATTTAATAGCAGGCGTAGGCTTGAAAGCCTGTTGCCAACCTATGTATTTGTCATATCGTTGCAAGATATTATACATAGGAACAAAATAAAACTTAATAACAGGGTTGGGGGGATAGGATGGGGGTCAGGGAGATGGGTGTAGAAAGGGGGTAAATAAGTTCAGAAGTGAGTGGGTGAGGTTCTCATCATTGGCTGGTTGGGGAAATTGAAAATCTGTTTGGCCTCGTAAAGGAAAAGTTTCACAGCAGGGAAGAGTTTTGGGTCCGTGAGGAAGTTCTGAGGTTTAAAGTGCAGTCAGTGCTGCCAGACTTGGTGATTTCTCGCCAAAATTGGCGACTTGAAAACATGGAACAATTTTTGAGCACTTGGCGATGGCGATTTGTTTGGCGACTTTACTGTATCTTTGCTTTTTTGTTTTGATTAAATGAAAGTAAAGCAAACCTGTACAAACGCATTTTCTGCTCCACGGTCTCAACATAGTACATAGAGTAGGGACGGAGTAGAGTCGTAGAGATGTAGATATAGAGAGGGAACATGGAGGATGCAGCCCCTTCCTTATGGGCCTTTTGTAACCACTTTTCGAAGCTACAGGCTAGTTCACTGAGAGGACGTCATTGGTCAGACCTGTTTGATCAACGCCTTGCTCAAGGCGGGAAATATAAAAATGAGGTTCAAACGTAAATCGATAACAATATGGATAAGTATGTTTCGAGACGTTGGGAAATTGATGCAAACCTGTAGAAACACATTTTTTGCTCCCCAGTCTCAGTATAGTTATACGCTTGTTTTTCTGTTTCTGGATATTACGGGATAGCGAAGTTGCCCTGTCGACGGTTTCCAGGTGGGCCTTGACACTAAAATTCATCGGAAATAGCACAAAAGCACCACACATTCCATTCTTCTGCTCCAGTTCCAATTAGTTTATGTTTTTACATCCCTTCAACTTTGTCTACTTTCCGCTATTCTAAATGTTCTAAATTGTGCTTTCTTCCTCGACTGCCCAAGGTTGGGGCCTATTTTTCGAGCCGTTATAAAAAGGACACATTATAACATTCAAGAGGAACTCTCTTCAGTCAACCAGAAGAAATCCAAATATTGTCATGATCTTGTACAGTCTCCCAAGTACTTTTTTCTTTTATTTTTCTTCTTTTTGTCTCCCCCAACGCTTCGTCGTAGGCTAGTCGCGAAAATGAAAACGACTTTTCCTAGTATTCGTCAAAGGTACGTTGTTTATCAAAGCGGTATAAAAAGGCAAAGGGTTCGATTTCTAAGATACAGAGAGTGAACGTGTAGCCACGAGAGTTTTGTGTACAAGATAAAAATAGCTAAGTTTAAGCGGACTACTACAATATCCAACCTCAGTTACTAAACATTACGTGAATCTACGTACATGTACAGCAGTTTAGAGGATGAGAAAATACGCGAACGATAAAAGGCTTTATCGCAAGGAGTGGGAAACCTTTTCCGATCTTAAAGGTAAGATATTTCATCTTCCGTTTTAACGCGAGTTTCTGTGAGATTCGTGCGTGCACAGTTAGTTATAGGACTTCTTCTGAATCCTTATAGGATGGATTGCTCTAGTTGCGGACGATCCTACGCAGACTTTTTGCAGAGCTTGCTGGAAACAAAACAGCATAAATCAAATTTGGATCGGGCAAACGTAAATTCGCAGAGCCGCCTTGAACAATCCGGTTTTAGTCCGTTGCTTCAAAAGAATTGAAGACGATGGAAATAAAGCTTGCAGTTTTTGTGGTCACCCACTGCAGCATTAGGATTACGGACCACCTTACCGATCTTCTGAAGGCAAGCGGTTTGCTTAGCCCTACCGGTGAGGATTTACGCTTAAAACGCACCAAATGCACGGCAATAATTAAGCAGGTTGTTGCCCCTTGCCTTGAAAACGAACTTTTCAATGACATCGGTGACTCTATGTTTTCTTTGCTTCTTGACGAGTCTACCGACGTATCTGTGTCCAAATCGTTATGTTTATGTGTGCGATTCTTTTCAAAAACTGCACGCACTATTAAAACAACGTTTCTTGGTATTATTGACATGCCAGGTGGAACTAAGCCGACCTGTACACAGCCGTAACAGGTTTCTTATCCGAGAAGAGCTTGTCTTTGAAAAACCTTGTCGGGATAGGGACTGATGGTGCAAGTGCAATGTGTGGCGCAAATAATTCATTGTACACAAAGCTTCGAGAACAGGTTCCTGGCTTAATTTTGGTTAAGTGCGTTTGCCACTCTTTACATTTATCAGCCTCGAAAGCTAGTTTAGTTTTTCCAAAACATATTGAATTCATGATTAGAGAAACGTATAACTGGGGTCAAATAGTCCCATGCGCAGAACATTGTATCGGGAGGTCTACGATGTTATCGATGCCGGTGATTCTGATTCTGTCAATACCCCACTGACGTTTGT
>JAGJRO010000069.1:0-202050 GCA_022832285.1 Lepidurus apus apus | reverse complement strand
CCCCCCCCGAAATGTTTTTTCCCCATAACGATATCACATACTACCCCCCAAACCCCCCGAACCAAAATCCTGGGTACGGGCCTGCTTACGTCCAAACTTTAAGAAAATTTGAAATACATCATGTTAAGTTTCGAAAGGTACGGCTATGTATTGATCCCAGGGAATAATTAGCTTAGGGTAAAAAAATAAACATATTCCCAACTGGCCTCCTCTACAAGTTCGCAATATCTAGCAAGTTGCATAACGTTGCTTGCTAATGTAGCGTTAAATATGAAGTGTCCGATAATTCCATTGGTCTGCGGGGAAGCAGAATAGCCTTAGTATTTGTTAGCCTGGGAGTTGTAAGATCCTTGAAGACCAGTGTTGCCAGTAGAAGCATGGGCGAAAGCAGGAGATCCAAATCCAGCACTGGCAGCGAAACCTTGTTGCTGGTTATTGGAACCATAAGATGGAGCTGGGGCAGATGCGCCATAACCGGCGTTGTTGCTAGCGGGAGCTCCGTAAGAGGGCTGGGCAGCCTGGCCACCATAGCTGCTTTGTTGAGCGGCACCCGATGCCCCGTAACCGGCATTCTGTCCACGGTTGCTGTTGGCGTTGCCGTATTGGTTGTTGGATCCGGCACCTTGTACGTTATCGTAACGGGCTTCGCCTTCGTAGCTAACAGTGGCAACGTATCCAGAGTCACCTTCGACGCGGTACGACACAATTTGGGTACGTCCTAGAAAGTCAGGTTTCCAACTTTAGTCTTGAATTTCGAAAAAATACTGCGAAAAGTTACCATCAGGGAGGGCTACACGGTAAGAGCCAGACACGACCTTGCCATCGCTGGCTTCTTGGTGGTTGTAGTCGTTGGCAGAGGCTTGATCTTGAACGGCCCAGGCGAAGTTATACGGCATACGCGTTCCAGAGTTGGCGTTGTTGTTGTTGTTCTATGCAAGGAAGAAGCTTTCGATTAAAATCTGGTAATTTAGATATAGAAACGAGTTTTTGCGTGGTGATGAAACGATTAAAGTCTGGTACATTTGGTAGTTGTTTTTTTAGTTTTTTGTGGTTAGCTAACTATGGAAAATGGATTGGGAAAGCGCTTGGTTAGGGTGTTTCGCAAGTGCGGTGAGGAAAGAGGTCTGTTTTGGTAAGACTCAGGCATTCTAACTTACGTATTGCTGTTGTTGCTGACCATAGCTTGGGGTAGCTTGGGGACGTTGTTGGTTGTAGTTACCCGATGACTGAGGAGCGCCATGTCCAGCGTTGTTACCGCCAGCTTGACCGTAGTTGCCAGCACCTTGTTGACCGAACTGTTGAGGGGAAGTCGTTGCTGGTGCGTAGCTGCTGCTCGAAGCTCCTGCGAACTGGGGCGCAACCAAAGCCGGAGCCTGAGCAGCGCCGTAGTTAGACCCACCAGCCGAAGGATAGCTGGCACTTCCAGAAGAACCGTAGTTACTTCCTGCTGGGCTGCCTCCGTACTGAGCAGAAGCGATAGCAGCAAGGGTAGCAAGTACGATGAATACCTACAAAAGAAGAAAGGTTGAATACTTATCTTGCAATGTCATCTGAACGTCTTGCACGTTTAGTAAATAGTTGAAATCTTATTTTTACCTTCATGGTTAAGTCTGGTGAATTACTTCGAATACTACGAGAAGTTAAGGAGATGGATGCACAAGGGCTAAGAAGGAACTGGTGCTCTACTAGGACGCTATGATGGCCTTATATACCAACTTGACAAAAGGGAGAGGATGTGCTCTATAAGCCGAGAAACTATTTGTTCGTGAGAAGATCTTCTTTTAGGATTCACTGTTGGCAGGCGTGAGGAGTTGTGGGAGGGCTTTGTTAGGTGGACTTAGTCCTTTGCTTTGAGGTGGAAGGAGTGAGGGAAAGTTTTCGCGGGGGGAAGGTCAGATAACGACGTAAACGGATTTTTCGTGAGTTAGTTCCGTTCCTTATACGAAATAGAAGGATGTCCGGCCGATGGATTTCACGTCCAGGATGAGTTGAACCAATCACAAATTAGGTGTTTGCAGCCAAATCCTTATTGCTTAAAGAACCCCAAACCACGTATTAGCTATTGTGAAAAGGGTTTTCGTAGTCAACCTCCCACCCAACAAACACATTGTAAGCATGTCGGCTTTTATCCATTGCATGGAGTAAGTCATCATCATGGTCATCAGTTACAAGCAAGCCGAAGTGCGAGCGACAAGCGAAACAATAGCGCATCATCCTCTTTGATTTGGGGGTCCAAACTCACGGGGGTTTCGTTACATCCTTTTCCATAGCTCTCTATTCGCGAACGGCGAGGCGTTTAGAAAGGCAAATCAGATCGTGCGATGGCTAAAAGGCTGCATCTTCTGAAATACATACTGGAGTATTTGTTTTGTAATTTCAATCAGTCGGATTTAGGTCAGGCAGAAGATGAAAGTTGTTAGTAGCAAATGGTGGGGTGAAGGCCAGGGCATTTTCATTTTTTTTTAATTCTTTAAAATTAAAAGCTCTTGTTTAATTTGATTGACCTACAAATCCAACCTGTTTTTTATAAGTCGGGTTTATTTACCATGAAAATTGTTTGGTTTATGGTGTGAAGCTGGGTTTTTTAACTTCAGAGTTACTTGCCGAAACACGCTCGTCGAGGGTTTCCTTTCGGAGTTGTGATTACTTCCTATTCTTTGCTTTTTCGATCAAGGCTTCGATTTCTGAGTACTGTACTAGAGAGCGACGTAACCTTTTAAGCCTAGGTCATGTTCTTACTTTAAAATAAATAAAAACAATTAGTGTACGGTTAGGTACGGTGTTGTGACTGGTGAGAGACCCCTTTTTCACAAAGGACGGGATTGTTCGCATAGCCTCCAAATTTTCCAGCTCAGTGAGGAATTATTTGTAACGTTATCAAAAGCGTACACAACCTTGGAATTCATTTTATGCAGAAGAGTTACATATATAATTGCCACCTATTATTGCGGAACAAACCGTGTACATATCCGCAGCGGAATGAAAGGTACGTTTTGGTTGGCACAGCACGCAAGTTCCCACTTTGAACAGGAAATTCAATTGCGTTTCCTTTTCGGTCCGGGATAATTAGGGTCGCTGAAGAAAAGCCCGTGTTGTATGTTTCACATATTTTTTTTCATATTTTTTTCCAACCTAACAATCAGACTTGTTGGCTGGTGCTCAAAGCTCGTAAACTGAACCATTTTGTCTTTCCATCGCGTGTTTTCTACTTTCGATCTGTATCGTAAAGCGAAAGCTAAATTAAGAGCGGATGCCTCGAATGCTATCGTCCGATAAATAAAGAAAAGGAGAAGTAAAAAAAGTAAAACGGACATTTGTTACCGTCCGGTGTTGGTTTTGCTCCTAGCGTGTGTGCGCCTTATTCGAGCCATACACTTTCCCTTTCATTTACATCTTCCACTTCAATCTGTGTAAGCGTGACAGTCGTGCAATCATAAAACGAGAGCATTCTGCATCTGCTTAGGAATAACAAAAAAGGGCAAAACGGAGTCAGCTCAAGGTGCACTCTTCTGCGGACAGTTTTTTTATTATTTTTATTTCGTCGCTCCCCCCCTATTAAGTATATGTTAGCTACGAAGGGAAGATGTATGCCATGCGTTTGTCCTTGCTTCATTTTGAGAGTATCTGTGTCATTTCACACGAATTTTCGGTGGTGGCTGGGGTGGAAGGGATGGCACAAGCTTTGGAGTGCATAAAGGTTGCATTACGTATGTATTCGTGCGTGACGAAGCAAATTTTTCGAAGCTTCAGAGCGTGAAGTGATGAGCACATTGTGGTGGGTCGTATGATGATACTGTAAATGACCTAATTTGAATGCGAAGAATGATGGTATTAAAATTGGACTCGTATATCTTGATCAGATTAAAGCCAACATGTCAATGTAACCGAGGCTTTAATCTTAATACGTTAGGCCCAACAGGTTCTCCAGTTTCGGAACTCGGAGATAGAAATGACACTCGTGTGTATTAGTGTTTCAAAACGTTCTCGGAAAAAGAATGACAAACGGGTGTCACTCGAGTTCAAAATTGGTAGTTGGATTGGAAATGCATTAGTTTAGGTTAGGTTAGGTTAGTATAGGTTAGGATAGGTTACAGGTTAGGACAGGTTAGGTTAGGATAGGTTAGGTTTGTTAGATTAGGTTAGTTAGGTTAGTTTAGTTAGGTTAGGTTAGGTTAGGTTATTAAGTTAGGTTAAGTTATAGGTTAGGTTAGATTAGGTTAGGTTAACGATTCTCATCAACTTTCGTTGATGAGAGTCGTTAAAACTTGCACTTTCTTTCACTCCACTAGCTGAAAAAAGAAAAATTCATTGTTGGCCAGTGACACACTAGTGTCATTTTTGACTCCGGGATACATTGCGTACGTATGTAACTAAATCCGGAGAACGTGTTGGTTATAGACCACCTATTCGCTTTACGTTTGAAGGGAATTCGCTTTATGATTGAAGGGACAGCTTTAATCTCAATACGTTATAAACCATATTCGCTTTAGGTTTGAAGGGACAATCGTTCGCGTGACTAAGGAGTTACCTTTTCTACAAGCCTGGTAATACGGTAAAGACTTTCCGAATCAAGCCGTGGGGTTCTATTGTACTGTAATCTATTTATAGCACGTTTATGAAAGCCTTTATGTCAGAAGATAGGGCCTAAACTGTACCGGGCGTAAAGAGTTTGGGATTTGCCGTGCAATTTGACCATAACTTCTGCATTAGTTTCGGTTTGTCACGACTCGATGAGAAGGCTTGGGTTTTTGGCTGCGTTGGAAAGGAGAGCAATCACGTTATTGCCACCGACGTAAGCTTTCCCCCGATGTATAACATGGGAAAGGAAATTTGATTGACCTGATGCTCGACCCCTTTTCTATAACATCCCATATTTTCAGTTTTTTAACAGTTCTTTAAGACTCTGGAGCTTGTCTTAATCCTCTGGCAACCTTAGAACACGAGATCACGGTCTTCGTCAATGAAAGATTTTTCTTTTTCTTTTGAAAATTCGGGGGCTTATCTAGTAATGACATAAGTGATGTGGCTTTCTCATTTGCTGGAAGTATCCTATAAAAGTTTTACAACCAACTGTTAGGAGTCATTAGTAATAACACTATACCGGTTACAACTCTGCCGCGAGGTTTGCCTTGTGCGGCGTCTATCTCAAAATAGTGCTGGCTCCTCAAAAAAAAACGTACAGTGTAATGAGCATTTATCTCTCTATTGTGTTGTTTGTTTCTTTTTTTGCGGGAGCGTTTTTCCTTTGAAATTGCTCGAGATTGGCTTCGGAAGTGCGAAAAAACTTTTGCTTTAAGATCTGTCCGGGGCGGAAAGTGAGCGGTGCTTTCCAAAATCCGGTGCTACATGAAGTTCTTATTGATTCTTATAAGAGAGATTTAACCATCTGTTTTTGCTGGAAATGATATATAACTATCACACGGGCACCCACAATCCCATTGAAAAAAATATAAAAATACATACCGAGACGTTAGCTTTCATTTTGACTGTCTTTCGCAATAAGAGAAAGGTGATGAAAAGCTTACAATTGGCAAAATTTGCTTGTATTTCTCGTCGGCATCCGGGTTATTTTCTAACCCCAATATTACCGTTTGACGATAGGAGGTCTACTCGTATATAATGCCTCCCTAGTGTGTGACAGTCATTTTTTCTCTTAACCGCCCGTGCAGATAATAGCCGAGCCGGCAGGAACTCCATCGAGGAAGACAAACTTCTTTCGTGTACGTTATAGATGGCCGTGACAAAGAATTGTTCAAAGAGAATTAAAGGAATGCGGTGAACTTCGTGATCAACGCAGCGCGATTAACGACGCTGTCAGATAAAGAACAAGGATGCGAATGGCTATGAATTTATTGTTTACAGCAAATAGAAGGATTCCTTTCGTGGGATAGCGTCTTCCTTTTTTGTATATAGGCGGTATTTTGGGGCGTTCTCGTGGCTTTAATAAATAACCCGTGACGTCAGCGTTCCCCAAAGCTCCATTACTTCAGTTGGTGTGTATGCCAAGAGGCGAAGCTTTAAGAAGACCTTCACAGAAATGACGAAAAGGGGTGTTCGCTTGCGCAGTTTATCATTATATATTTTCCTGACTGCGTGTTATCATACTTGTGGAGCAGACAAATATGATTACATTTACCAACGTACCCTCCAAGGACTTTTGCTTTTTTGCACTATTGGGTTATCCATCACTTGTATTTTATCTCGAGGGTCATCCTCGTTACGCGGTCTTCTTTCCTTTTCTTATGGATAGCTTCATGATCGTTTAATATATTGGCATTCCTCTCGCTTGCGATTTTCCGTGGGTCGAAATACTATAGTTCAGTGGCGTATTACTAACCTATTTCAACTATTAGAAAGAAGGGACGCCGAGAGGAAAACAACCTGTTTAATTATCATGTTAACAGCGTCCTCTTCTACTTTCCCAAGTTTGTTTTTAATGGCATCTCGTCAATTCTCGGATATGGAGTCCTTCGGTTCTTGGAGGATACGAGCTTGTCCTTTCAGTTTTGTTCGAACGTACTTTCTTATCTAGAACGAAGGTAAAACCTCACGTTGTAGAGTTTTTGGGGATGTGGGCGGAATGTCTAAGACAAATGAAGACCGAATGAACGAACAAAGTGATTTGGTAAGGATATACTGTATTCAGTAGAAATATAAGTTTTAGAGCTTTTTGATATGCTCTCTAGATAGACCTAGAAAGCTAAAGATGATAGATATTCGTTATTTAGTAAACGGGTTTGTAAGCAGGGGCGACATAGGGACGGGGTGCGGTGTATGCAGCGGGAGCAGCATATTGAGCGGGGGCAGCATACTGAGCGGGGGCAGCATATTGGGCGGGTTTGTAGGCGGGGGCTGCGTATTGGGCGGGGGCAGCATATTGGGCGGGCTTGTAGGCGGGGGCAGCGTATTGGGCGGGGGCAGCATACTGGGCGGGGGCAGCATATTGGGCGGGCTTGTAGGCGGGTTTGTTATCGTATTTGGCTTCACCGGTGTACTGGACATCAGCAACGTAGCCGGAATAGCCATCGACGTAGTAGTTGACAATCTGACGACGACCATCGGGCAAAACTACGTTGTAGGATCCCTTGGTGTTGTCACCGTTGCGGGTTTCTTGTTGACCCATATCGACGTAGCTGTAGTCATCCTTGACGTTCCAGTCGAAGCTGTAGGAAGCAGGAGCCTATGTTGATACAAATAAGAAAAAATGAGCACATAAATCTTAAAAACGCGCTGAAAAGCGCAATAGCTCGTCTTTATTGTTAAGATATTTTAAGAACAATGAATTGCTTTTTGCAACTTTTTGAACGATCGTTCACGCATTATTTTGCTTGGAAATTTCGACAGTATCGTATGGAAAGCGACGTGGCGTTTTTCTGAAATATTTCTTTCTTACTGTCTACATTACTATACTCGCATGCAGGGAGAAAACGTATAACAAGAAACTAAATTTATTTTTATAAGTTTCGAAAACAAACTTGAATTTGCTGGCTATTGCTCTGTAATAAAGAAAAGTGAAAGTATCACGGCAACATAGCTCGTAAAAGATCTACGCCATCTGTAGTGGATAAAATGAACCATCACAGCGGGCGTATTTGAAATTCAAAAAAGAGCGCCAAAAAGTAACGGTTAATGACATTTCTAAAGCAATGGCTAAGTTCGGAAAGTTTCACTTACGTAGGCTTCTTGTTGGTAAGCTGGTTTGTAGGCGGGTTGTTGATAGGCCGGCTGGTAAGCGGGTTGTTGGTAAGCAGGCTTGTAGGCGGGTTGGTACGCCGGTTGTTGGTAGGCGGGTTTGGGAGCATAGCTGGCAACAGGGTACGCTTCTTCAGCGACAGCCAACGCTGCGAGGGCAAGAACGGCAACAAAGACCTTCGTAGGAAAAGCCAAAGAATTAGAATAAATTAATAAGAATTAATTTAAGTTTGGCAAAAGATAACATCACGTTGTTGGTAACTGAACTGATATTTCGGAAAAGCTTACACACCTTCATGTTTGTTGGAGGATTGTTTTTCGAGACACTGGAGAGGTGACTGTTACTATTTTGGCAGCTCAGCTTCCCTTTTTATACTTATTTTGTGTTCGTAATAGCCGCAATATCTCACTAGAAAAAACACCTATGAATCGTGTTCTAAGCGTCTAACCACGCCTTGCCCTCGTGGGGCGCGGTCCTTCTCCCACGAAAACGGCTGTTTTGCTTTTTTGGACCAGAAAGCGAGGCCCAGGGTTCTGCACGCATGTGATAAGTGCTCTGCATTAGAAAAATGGACCGGTCTCCAAGAGATTTCTAAAAGGGACGGTTTCTAACATTAGTAATGGAACACGTATCACTGAGGTTATACAAAATTAGAACCTTTTCCAAGAGCATGTATTTAAAAAATATTACGTAAAGAAAAAAATAATATATTTTCCCACTTTCTGGTAAAAATAAAGCATGAAGATAATACCTACCGATGATTCCATTGTACTGTGGTTCTGACGCCTTTTTCGCATTTTAGATATGAAAAGCTGTCAAGCTTAGTAAAGGACCGTTAGCTATCAAATCTGTCCTCTTACGTGAAGTTTTTTGCTGAAGAGAAAGTGTTAATGGTTTAGTCTCGTCAATAGAAAAACAACAATCAAAAGAAAAATCCCGAGTTTAAGAGACATGCGACAATACTGAACAGAAGTACCAGACCAGTTATTATTGGCACCCTGTTATTATTGTGTCTGACTTCCAATTTTGCAATCGCACTAAAGGCCTGGAATGGCATTCATCGCGAGCGTAAAGCGTGAAGGGAATCTTGAAATATATGTGCTAGTTTCACGCTGCAGAGAGCGATGCGATTGCCTCTTAAAGATTAATGCGGTAAAGCAAAGGTGCAAAGTAGACCGTGAACAAGGCTGCATGTCGTCTATGTTCACTCTCGATTTTTTTGTTATTTTCATCCTCGAAGGTAAAGCTTGCCCCGCTTGCTCTTACGTGGCGCAGCAAGTAAAATGACCTGGAAATACCGCGATTAAATTTCTACGAAAATAGCCGAGTTTCGTATAAAAGATAAGGCAACAGGATTGTAAAAGACAAAGAAAGTGAAAGTGTTTTTCTTATAAAGGGAGCAGTTTTTCTGGTTTGTTCAATCTAGAGCACCTCCGTGTTTTCTAACTTATTCCGAGCTCTTCGGAAAGGCATTTCCCGTTGGGTCATAAAGACCACTAGTCAAACTTGTTTTTCTTTTCTCGCTGCATTAAGTCCATTGGTGCCAAAGAATGCTAGTCCAGGAATGTAAAGTAAAATAAAAAAGTTCGCGTTTCCTTCTTTTCGCTTGAGAGAAAGCTTGCAATTCCGTTTTCAACGTGTTAAAACTAGAGCTTAGTAATTTAACTATAGCGTAACGTACAAATAATTTTATCATAACAACATTTTTTATTATTAAATTATGAAAATATGATAAGAATTAAAAGTGCAGTCAAAATTGAAAAAAATAACTGACAGCCTGGATAGTTGAAGAATTTCACTGAAGGATTTCCTATTTAAGGTTAATTACCAAGACCTGACTTAACCGAACTTTAATTCTCCCTAATTCTCGCAAGATGGCGAAGGCGATTTGTATGTATGGTATGAACGAACGCGCATGACATCTGCGCATAGAGCGGCGCAGGCGTGCACGAGCGCTTGAAAACGGAATGAAACTTGTTATAGTCATTTTTGTTCAATATGGTTTGTTAAAGAATAATACGTTAATTATAATGCCAGTTACCAGATCTTTTTATAATATTATACGTTGCAACCTAATTACTGTATTTTATATTGTAATATTACCGTCTTGTATCTTTCTTATGTCATCGTCCAATATACAGCACAACAAGGAGCTTTAAGGATAATACTGTTTATTGAGTCTACAAGAATAGGAATCACTTTTTTTCATTAATAGTATCGTAACATGTTTTTTATAATTTTTTGCGCATCAACGCACGAAGTTAGGGTGCCGTGTAAAATAAATCCTTTCAAAATTAATCCCTTTAGTAAGGTGCGGGAGCATATTTGGATGGCTGTTTGTAGCTTTCAGCTGGTGCAGCATTATTGTAACCTTGTGCTGGATGCTTGGCTTCACCGACATATTCGACGTTGGCGTTAAAGCCCGAGTAGTTATCTTGGACGTTGTAGGTGGTGATCTGTGTACGCCCGTCAGGTAAAGCTACGGTATATGAACCTGAGGTTTTATCGTTATCACGACTTTCTTGATGGCCGAAGCTGTTATAGCTGGCGTCGTCCTTGACCGCGTAGTTGAATTCGTACTTCGGAGGAACCTATATATTGATAACAATCGAAGGCCGTATTGTCAGTATTTAGTAGTTTTAAATCAAAGTAAGGAGTCTTCGAAGATTTCACTTACATCTGGGTAGTTCGATTCCGTCTTATAACCTTGGGCTGGTTGTTGATACTGGGGAGCTGCGTACTGTTGCTGTTGAGGTGCTGCTGGAACTGCGTAGTTTTGAGCTGGCTTCGGAGCGTATTGTTGTGGAAAGGCTACTGCAAGGGCCAACAGCGATGTGAATACAACGACCTATAGAAAAGTATTAACATTGGTTATTCAGATTGTATAACCGTATTTTGCCCAAAAATAGTGGATTTAACTTACTTTGAACATTATGCTGGAATCAAATAGGCTACTTAGCGATTCAGTATTGTTGACTGGGAAGACAAGAGCGAACTGATGATCTGAGAGGTAGGATGGAGGCTTTTTATACCTCAAACTTTCGTAATATATGGTACACCGAAATGGAAGACGAACAACAGATGTCGACATATTTTCTACTTTTTTATTAAAATATTGGAATAATCCTCACCTATAGTCCTTTTTGGACAAAAAAATTCTTTTCACACTTTCCCCCACTTCGGTCAACGTACCGGTTTGCGGGCTTCCTGGAGTAAGTTCGTGCTATTTCTTGGAGCTTATTGGCCATTTTGTTGCTAAAATTCATAAGTAGCAAAAACTCGGTCAGGTGAATGAAAGCTTTCTGCGGTTTTACGGTAATATCTGTTTAATATGGCGTTGCACACCAAAAATTGGTCTCGCCGATGGCGTAAAAAGCTGGCTTCCGTAAACTATTGACTTAAGGCAAACTCGAAATCTTGGTAAATTGTGACTTATCGGATTATGCAGGCTTTTCTATTGGTAATGGTTACGCTAACGGGTGAATGAATGAAAGAAGTAAGAAATATTGTATTGGCATATTCAAAGGTACAGTAGTGTGTTTAGTAAGAGAATTAGTCTAATGGTTACTTATAATGTTATTTTTAATAAACTAAAAGTACCTGTCGCACAGAAAGGATTGAATTTTAAGCTTTGCAGTTTGAAAAGATTTAAGGGTTTAGCTAATAAAAGAAGAATGTTGAATATTTATTTGTACATGGGGATATTACAGGTAAAGTATATGGATTTGGGTTAACGATTGAAAAGGAAACGCAGATAAGCATCTGTAGAAGTGTTGGCAACGCGAACAAACTCCTCGTAAAATTGACATTATTGGAGATTTAAGATTCACATTCCTCTGCGATGTGACATTTATTTTTGAAGTTTAGTATTAAAAATGCAGTTAAAGACCGCGCATGTATTGTACATATTAATACTCACATTAATAAAACTAAGCTTGTATTTGTAAAAGGAAAAAGTACGGAGCCACTATGATTTAATAAGTGCCGCCGAATTCGGAATCTGCTTCGAAAATGTGAAAGCGATAGAAAGGTACCAGAAAGAAACTCTAGATGTCACAGAATTTTGGGAGCTTCCTTCGAATACGAGATTGTACCGCACTGCTCGAATTGCAGCGCGAATTTCAAAAAGATTTTTTTCAAAACCCAGTTCGGCTAGATAACGTTCTCCAATTTGACTGTCAAACGGAATGCCGGGCAATTGTTTCGTAATAATCGCAGTGTTTGTTGTCCTCGGAGGTCAGAAGCAAGATAACCTGGAAAGTCAGGTACGTAAAGCATTTAAATTATCCCAATAAAACAGATAAAGTCAGTCTGCCACCCCTTGCGTTACAATATGAACTGTTAGCTTCTGGGAACTGGAGTGGCAAGAAAAGGTTTAAACGCTTAGTGATATACACCTGTGTATTTAAATCGTTGTTCTCACACATTAAAAAAGGGTAGGTTAGTTTTATGTATGTACAGTAGAATCACAAGTATACTTCAGAGCGTTAGCGACAGAGAGAGATTAGTAAGCTGATTTGTGCCATCAGGTTTGGGGACTTGGTTTTGTTTTAGTAAGCCTTGCCAGCGTGTCCAGCACTGTGGTAGGTTACTTTGGGAAGGTAACCCGATTTTCCAGCTACGACGTACTCAGTTTTTTGCAGACGACCATCGGGCAAATGAACGTAGTAGACGCCTAAAAAACGGTCCATTTGACATTATGACATTGTGATTTACAGTCGTGTTTATTAGAAAACATAAGCTTTGTTATACCTTGAGTCTTGTCTCCATCTCGTTGTTCCTTGTGTCCCATGTTGACATAAGATTTCTGATCAGCAACGTCGTATCCAAATTTATAGGATGCGGGAGCCTAGCAACAATATATTAAACATTCTTATGACTAGCCAATCACCAAGCTGCTTACATAGTGGTCATCGTGACCTGCTCCGCCGTGTCCGTAATAACCGTTAGCGGCCACACAAGCCACAGTCAAAGCCAAAATAATAGCGACCTATAAAAAGAGTATTTTGGTGATCAGTCTCTAAATTCTAAATTATACTTTATTTTTCTAACAGTTAAACCTTACCTTCATGTTAATTGTGGATTAAAATTCACTGCTGTGAGCTGGAAGTTGCTTGAATGATTGTAGGTTAACGAATTGATACCGTTGGCTGTTCTGGCTGTCCTTTATATACAGTTTAACATTGTCGTATGCCCGTGACAATTTCGAGAAACGGAGGTATGCAAAGGGTTAATTACGCGGAACAGATTTTTTTTATTATTTTCATAGAAGCCGTGGAATTTCGTACAAAAAATCTAGTACTTTCACCCTTTTTTCACCTCCTCAACAGTTGCTGTGTAATTCGAGCGTATTGATACGTTAAATTGAGAGATTTTCCATGGGTTGTTGACAAGAAGGTGAACAATTAACCAAATTAGTCCATGGAAGGCGAGCTTCGAGGGAAGTAGAATACTGTAAAAAGCGCTGTCAACGTTAGGAGGAGTGGAACAATTCACATTATAGTAGTTAAAAGCCTTTTTAGAACGGTGGGAACGTGTCGTTTTGGGTGTTGCTGTTGCGTACTTATATTTGTTATGGCCTGACTTTTCCAGTTCATGGTATACTTTTTGCGTGAAGCTCTTTCACATTTTTCTTAAATATCATTTCGTATTATTTTTATTTAGTCAATTTTTTGCTTCACAAGGAAATCTATTAGTATAAAGGGTTGCGTTTTTGAGGAGAAAATGGGTCTGGGGCGAAGGCGAACCCAAGTTTTTTCTTTGAAAATGAGTTTTCTGACTAATGTCTGCAGAACTCGAGCGTGTCTAACGGGCTGGTAATAGTGAAAGTCTGGTTCATTGTTTTTACGGTCGATTGGCTTCAAGTGTCAAGTCTTCTAGTTTCCGTTTGACAGGGTGCATTTCATACGCGGAAATGTCCTATGTACTCTTTTTTGGTCGGGGTTATGTCAGCCGGAAAAAGGCAAAGGGTTCCTGGCCAACCGGTCTCCCGTTTCCCCTTTCTCTTCCTCTCTCTCCCCGTTGAGCATTTGAGATATATAAGAGTCGTGATTGTTGTGAGTAATTCAGTTGTGGTGTAACAATCTGACTAGCAGGAAGCAACCATGAAGCTGGTAGGTGGTGAACTTAAGGTCGCTGGATACTTTATAAATGAATGTTTTTTTCTAGATTTGCGCAACATTAGCGTTAATTGCAGTGGTAACTGCTGCTCCTACGAGTGACTACGAAGATGAATACTCCTCCAAGCCGGTGGTGGACGCTTACAACGATCGCCCGCAAAGATTAGACAGTGTGTACGTTGCTAGTGCCCAATCAGCACCCTCAAATTCGTATGTCCAGCCCAGACAGCAAGCTGCGAGACCTGCCCAATACGCAGCACCCAGCAAATCTTCTCAAGGAAACTCATACAAAGACGAATCGTATTCAGCGGTAAGAATCTTCATAATCAAAACCTACGATGCGGAAAATTTCAAGTTCACTTCTAAATTCTGTTTGGAATTATAGATCCCAGCCAAGTATAACTACGATTTTGATGTCAAGGATGACGATGGTTACTCCCAGTACTCCAAGTCTGAGAACCGCGATGGGGATAGCCTTACTGGTTCCTATTCCGTGAAGTTGCCCGACTCCCGTACCCAGATCGTAACCTACACAGCCGATCCTGAGAAAGGGTTCATTGCTGATGTCAGGTACGAGGGCGAGGCTGTGTACCCGGAAGAAAAGCCTAAAGCTGCCGTTAGTCCCAAGTTGAATGACCAATATGACGCCCCTGCCTACAAGTCAGCTCCCGCACCCAGGCCGAAGGCAACTTACAGGGCACCTGAAGCTTACCCTGAACAAGAATCTAACAGCAATTCCCGTCCCAGTTACTCGTCTTACCCTTACTAAAATCTTCATAAGCAAAGAAAATGATGAAAATTCCGCAAAATTGAGCTTGCTTAATTTTGTCGGAACCATCACCAAAGTCAAGTTGAGGTGTTTTATATGTGGTAAAGAATTGATTTCAATAAAACACCCTCGTTCGAAACTAATATTACCTTATTTTTTAAAAATACTCTTGGAGATTCAAAATATTGGAATTCCTTGTCCATTTAACTGTTGCAATCCGAACTATCTAAGGTTCTGAAGCAAACTCAGAGATCTTGTAAGAGGCAAAGGTCAAACGTGAAGAAAATAAAAAGAACGGGAGCAGGCTTGGGAAATAGGAGATGCGAAAGTTGAGAAGGCATTGTACTTGGGATTGGGATAAACTAAGAAACGGATTTTGACTTTTGTATCTTTGTAGAAGGAAAGTTTTGAATTCTCTTGGTTTGTCTTTTCTTGGTTTGTTTTTTTGGTTTGGTTTTAAGAAAGAAAAACAATTCAGGCGTCGAAACAGATAACGAGTAGGAAATCAATTGCAACATTGACGGTTTACCTCTTATGTTAAACCTTTTATCTGAAAGTGCAATGACAAGCAAAGTATAATTTACAATTACGTTTTAATTGATTCCTATATGTATGTTATGTTAAGGATAAATAATTGATTTGCACGTTCTTTCTGAGTAATCTTTCCCGAGTTATTAACTTGCAAAAATTTGGCCGTGACGTAGCAAAAGTTGATCTGGTGTGGCTTATCGATATTTCTTGGAAGAGGCATTGATCCTAAAATGCCACGGATTGCCATTAGGTCACTGAGACGATTTTCTTATAATTTTTTCTAGCAGATTAAGTACTTTCGGTATTTTTCGTTCTTTATTTATTATTGAATTATAACGATTAGTCTGATTTTTCTAAATTTTATTAAGAATTTCTCATTTTATTGTGCGATTATTGTTTAATGATTATTGTCCTAACTCAATTGGTGAATAAGTATTGTCTATCTATCCTATTATTATAACTAATTTTTACAACTCGATTTTTTGTAATTGCTCTGCGACGTCAAGTAATTTATAAAAAGACAGTAATTTTGGACAATAAAACTTTCGTTTATTTTTCACAGGTAGGTTATATTATACAATTCACTTGACTCCCAAAGCACATGCATTTGGCAAGAAGTAGTATAGGGGACTTTAAACGTCTTGAACGTTTTTGAAGAAGAGCTCCCATGAACAATGTCAAACTGCGGGCCTCTTCTCCAAATCATCTTTTGATCATGTAACACCTAGTACTCACTGGGGGCTTCGTATTTAGGGGCTTCGTATTTAGGAGCCTCATAGGATTCCACCTTGTATTGGGGCTGGCGGTATTCAGCTTCGTACTGTGCACGAGGCTTTGTTTCGGGGTACTTGGCTTCACCTTCGTAGGTAACATCAGCGGTGAATCCTTCTAAAGCATCGGCTTTGTAGACTACGGTTTGTTTCCTTCCATCAGGCAAGTAGACATGGTAGGATCCAGTGACTACCTTACCGTCGCTGGTTTCTTGTCTGGCGTGATTGTCGTACTCGTCCTTAACTTCGTATCCGAAGCTGTAAGGTCGGGGAGGAATTGGGGCCTATTTGTGCAAAACAATACAAAATAAGTTATTAAATATGATTTTACGTTGAGATTTAAAAACTTACATATGAGCTTGTTTCATAGTTGGAAGGTTCGTACGATCTAGGACGGGGTGCGTAGGATCCTGTGGGTTGAGCGGGTTGCGCGTATTGGTCAGAGCTGCGGTAATCTCTGTCCTTCTGTTGGTAGTCCGCAGCAGGGGGAGAATAAGGTCTGGGGGTTGGTGTGTATTTCACTTCCTCGTTGTAGGCAGCAGGGGTCGGGGTGTACTTGACTTCTTCTTTGTAAGGTGCTGGGGTAGGATAAGCTTGGGGAGCGGCGTACTTGGGTTCCTCTTTGTAAGGTGCAGGGGTAGAATAGGTTTGGGGAGCGTTGTAAGGTGCCGGGGTAGAATAGGTTTGGGGAGCGTTGTACTTAGGCTCCTCCTTGTAAGGGGCGGGAGTAGGGTAAGCTTGAGGAGCTACGTACTTTTGTTCCTCTTTGTAAGGAGCAGGGGTGGGGTAAGCTTGAGGAGAGGGATACTTAGGTTCTTGCTTGTATGGGGCGGGGGTAGAATAGGTTTGGGGAGCGTTGTATTTAGGCTCCTCCTTGTAAGGGGCAGGAGTAGGGTAGGCTTGAGGTGCTACGTACTTTTGTTCCTCTTTGTAAGGAGCAGGGGTGGGGTAAGCTTGGGGAGCGGCGTATTTAGGCTCTTGCTTGT
Source organism: Lepidurus apus apus (assembly GCA_022832285.1). Classification (NCBI taxonomy): domain Eukaryota; kingdom Metazoa; phylum Arthropoda; class Branchiopoda; order Notostraca; family Triopsidae; genus Lepidurus; species Lepidurus apus. The sequence continues at coordinate 185,182 of JAGJRO010000069.1, read as the reverse complement.
ATGGAGCGGGCGTAGAATAGGTCTGGGGAGGGTTATATTGAGGCTCCTCCCTGTAAGGGGCAGGAGTAGGGTAGGCTTGAGGTGCTACGTACTTTTGTTCCTCTTTGTAAGGAGCAGGGGTTGGGTAAGCTTGGGGAGCGGGATACTTAGACTCTTGCTTATAAGGGGCGGGGGTAGAATAGGTTTGGGGAGCGTTGTATTTAGGCTCCTCCTTGTATGGGGCTGGAGTAGGGTAGACTTGAGGTGCTACGTACTTTTGTTCCTCTTTGTAAGGAGCAGGGGTTGGGTAAGCTTGGGGAGAGGGATATTTAGGCTCTTGCTTGTAAGGGGCGGGGGTAGAATAGGTTTGGGGAGCGTTGTATTTAGGCTCCTCCTTGTATGGGGCAGGAGTAGGATAGGCTTGAGGCGCTACGTACTTTTGTTCCTCTTTGTAAGGAGCAGGGGTTGGGTAAGCTTGGGGAGAGGGATATTTGGGCTCTTGCTTGTATGGGGCGGGCGTAGAATAGGTTTGGGGAGCGTTGTATTTAGGCTCCTCCTTGTATGGGGCTGGAGTAGGGTAGACTTGAGGTGCTACGTACTTTTGTTCCTCTTTGTAAGGAGCAGGGGTTGGGTAAGCTTGGGGAGAGGGATATTTGGGCTCTTGCTTGTATGGGGCGGGCGTAGAATAGGCTTGGGGAGCGTTGTATTTAGGCTCCTCCTTGTAAGGAGCAGGAGTAGGGTAAGCTTGAGGTGCTACGTACTTTTGTTCCTCTTTATAAGGAGCAGGGGTGGGGTAAGCTTGGGGAGAGGGATATCTGGGTTCTTGTTTGTATGGGGCGGGGGTAGAATAAATCCGGGAAGTGGTATATTTGGGCTCCTCTTTGTAAGGGGCAGGGGTAGGGTAGGCTTGAGGCGCTACGTACTTTTGTTCCTCTTTGTAAGGTGCAGGGGTTGGGTAAGCTTGGGGAGCGTTGTATGTTGGTTCAGGTCTGTATGGGGCTTGAACTGGGGCAGAGTAAGTCTGGGGAGCGGTGTACTTAGGCTCTTCTCTGTATTGAGCAGGGGCAGGGTAAGCTTGAGGAGCGGCATATTTGGGCTCTTCTTTGTATGGGGCAGGAGTAGGGTAGGCTTCGGAAGCTACGTACTTTTGTTCTTCTTTGTAAGGAGCAGGGGCTGGGTACGCTTGGGGAGCGGTGTATTTAGGCTCTTCTCTGTATTGAGTAGGAGTAGGGTAGGCTTGGGGAGCTACGTACTTCGGTTCCTCCTTATAAGGTGCAGGAGTAGAGTATGTTTGAGGGGCGGCATATTTGGGCTCTTCTCTGTAGGAGACAGGGCTTGGGTAAGCTTGGGGAGCTACGTACTTTTGTTCCTGCTTGTAAGGTGTAGGCGCTGGGTAAGTTTGGGGAGCGGCGTACTGGGGTGTCTCCCTGTATGGGGCAGGGGTAGGATAGGCTTGAGGCGCGGCGTATTTAGGTTCCTCTTTGTAGGGAGCTGGAGCAGGGTAAGCTTGTGGTGCTTGGTATTGAGCTGGACGGTATTCCTCTGCCTGTTGGTAGGGCTTTGGGGCAGCACTGTACGGTGTGTCATTTGCTGACGAAGCAGCCAAGGCACAAGCCGCTACGGCTACCAAAACGAAGAACTATTTTGAAAGAAAAAAAGGTTAAATATTTTTCGCGACAATTACACTTTATGGCACAATTAAACGGCTTTGGAAGTTCTGCTTACCTTCATATTAGTTTTGATTAACTGGTTCTTTTCACTAGTCCACTTGCTCTAGTATTGCACTGGACAACTGGATCACCCCAAGTGTGCTGTTGGACACTTTGGAACGTGGGTTTTATACCCAACCGACTTCCCGACCCGTTTATCGAGGCTTGGAGAAAGGTGACCGCTAAACCTGTAGGGCACTTGGTAGACTCATTATACGGAGGAGAAAGTAAATTTTTTCTTGTATGGGTTTTTCATATGAGCAACTTTTCTTTCCGGACTCGGTCACATGTGCCCTATATAGTGTGATAGTTTTTAGGAGCTATCCACTAAATTAGTTCACTTAGGACAAATATGGCTTTTTGCCATTTGGCTAGACCATAAGCTAGCTTATGGTCTAGCCAAATGACAAAAAGCTTAAGCTTAACCTCCTGCACGTATTTATTCCTTACTTGAAAAGTGGGTATTCAAATGAAAAGTTAGACGAGCCTACTTTACTTTTTCTAAAACGTGGAAAATGAGTAAGCGTTTTCATGTCAACTATTATCTAGTCCATCACTTTTATTCCAAATCGTAATCGCTACGATCTAAGTCGTAGTAGTTTGCGATGTTGAACAGGATTTAACCTCGTACTGGTGAGACAGTTGTGAAAGCCCTTAGAAGCGTGTTCTCGTTTGCAATAGCACTGAAAGTGAGAGACTATTATTCGCTTGAGGGGAAAACGAAGACTTTTCTTGATTGTTGATTTGTCGCCTGCGCTGCAAGTTCTGTGGTACTTGGTTTTTCTGTACCAATAAAATAAATAGAAAGAACAATAAACTACGATTAAACAGTATTAGAACGTGCAACTTTGACTTGAAGGTGGTTTATTATTTGAAGTTTTAAAATTACAAAAATACATTGTAAACATCGTTACAATTAGGAAATCGTTACGAAAAGTTACATACATTTATTGTAAGATTGATGGAACTTTTTTTTACAATGTATACGTTAACCAAATTTTGGATAGGTTAACCCTCAGCGAATATTTAGAGATATCAAGTTCGTGTTTTTCTCAATGTAGCCCTGACTTGCACTGTAGAGTAGTCTTCTCAATTTTCATAACAATGATAAACAGTTGTTTTTTTTACTAATACAGGTTGAATTCTTTGAATGGTTCAAATTGGTGTTTAAAGCTTGATGGTTAGATTATTTGGCATTCAAATTTTTTACAAAAAGATTTTTATTTTTTATTCATCATCATTGTAGTTTATTTATTACTGTTATTCGCTCGCCGTAGAACTCCCACGCAGTACATCTTTACTTTTGCTGTCATCAGTCCAGGTAAAATTTGCTCTACTTTTACAACGCATATCGTGAAGGGATGGTGAAGAATTGTTTGACAGGAAACTTCGTTTATTTTTCACAGAAAGATAGTTTGATATATTATACAATACACTTTTCAACCCAAAACACGAGGTTTTGGGAAAATAGTCGTATTCTAACTTGTAAACGTTACAGATGTTCTGAAGAATAATGCCAAATTATAGAACTGTTCTCCAGATCATCCTTGGCGTCGACATACTATTTGGCATTTAATACTTGGTGGGGTACTTGGGAGTCTCGTATTTGGGAGCTTCGTATTTGGGAGCTTCGTATTTGGGAGCTTCGTATTTGGGAGACTCGTATTTGGGAGACTCGTATTTAGGAGACTCGTATTTGGGGGCTTCGTATTTGGGAGATTCGTATTTAGGGGACTCGTAGGATTCCGCCTTGTATTGAGGCTGACGGTACTCAGACTCGTACTTGGGGCGGGGCTTCTCTTCGGGGTATTTAGCTTCACCTTCGTAACTGACATCAGCGGTGAATCCTGTATCAGGATCGGCCTTGTAGACTACGGTTTGCTTTCTTCCATCGGGCAAGTAGACGTGGTAGGATCCAGTGATGGTTTTACCGTCGCTGGTTTCTTGTCTGGAGTGATCATCGTATTCGTCTTTTACGACGTATCCGAAGCTGTAGGGTTTAGGGGGAGCTGGGGCCTATAAAATGGGATCAAAATTAAGATGAATTAAGTCAGATGTTTTTCTTAGAACAATTAAGTAGAACTTACATAAGTGGTTGCTTCGTAGGCTGGTTGGTACTGCTTGGGACGAGGAGCATAAGCAGGGGTGGCTTGGGGGTATTGAGCGGGTTTGGGGTATTCGGGCTCCTTGGGCTTGTAGGCGGGAGCAGGGGCGGAGTAAGGACGGGGAGCAGGGGCAGGTGCGTATTTAACCTCTTCTTTGTAGGGGGCGGGGGCAGGGGCGTATTTGACTTCCTCCTTGTAAGGTGCGGGGGCAGGGTAAGCTGCAGGGGTAGTGTATTTAGGGGTGGTGTATTCGGTTCTCTTGGGTTCGTAGGAGGGTACATAAGAAGTGGGTTGCTTGTACTCAACCTTCTGGGGATACGCAGGCTCTTCCTTGTAGGATTGGGTAGGGTAAGCGGGTTGTTCTTCTTGGTATTCTACCTTCTGGGGGTAAGCAGGGGCAGCGTATTTAGGTTCCTCCTTGTATGGGGCTGGGCTAGGGTAAGCTTGGGGAGCTTGGTATCTTTGCTCCTCTTTGTATTGAGCCGGTCGGTATTCCTCAGCCGGTTGGTAGGGCTTAGGAGCAGCACGGTACTGTGTGTCATATGCTGGTGGAGCAGCCAAGGCACAAGCCGTTACGGCAAGCAAAATGAAGAACTGAAAAAAATAAAAGAAAAACTTTAGTAAAATTGTAAACCCAAAACTTTTGCACGGTACTTATCCATGTTCGTAGACTGAACGAATTGTTTGGTAGGAAAGTTATTGCCTTACCTTCATGGTTGTTCTGGTAAGCTGGTTCTTCACTGGACTGTTGGATAACTCCAAGTGTACTGCTGGAAAGAGTGAGCACCGGTTTTATACCAAATACCCCAAATGGCCTCCAGGTCGAGCAACAGGAAAGGTGGGCGGGTGGCTTACCACGAAGACCTGTAGGGCTCTTGCCGGAACCCAGGCTAACTAATTATACACGGCAGAGAAAGGGACTGTGTTACTCGTGTGTGGAGCTTCTTCTGAACAACTCTTTTTTGTTTTTCAAAGGCTCGGTTGGACCGCGCCTAATGCCTATAGCTTGTAGGTTTATAAAACAGCCACAGAAAAGGAAAAATTGATTCCGAAAACCCTTGGTCGTGCACGACATTTTCCCTTTCTCCTGTCGTTTTACCAATTGAGGTCCCGTTTCAGTTTTCTACGATTGAACCTGTTCCAAGGTTTAGTAAAGTGGTAGTACGAATAGCTGATTTAGGATTGAGATAGAACTTCTTTTTAACCATATCTGGAAGGATGTTTTGAAGTAGGAAATTGCATTACGCATTCTATGGTAGTAGTGGTCGGACCCTTTCTCCGTGAAATAGTTCTCGTTTACTTCTGTAGAGCGAAACTACCTAAAAGACCACACCCATGGAGCCAGGCGAATAGGTTTTCCCACGAAAGAATTTTTCCTTGTATTTGCTGATCGGATTGTGGGGATTGTTAGTCAAAAAGTAGGTTGAAGAAACGTTTGCTTCGCTTTCTGTCAACTTGTTGTCTATACAAATAGACAAGCAAGGATTTTTAAAATTATTTATTATATTAGTTTCCCATTTATACATTTATACTAGGAACAACAGTAAAGCTAAGAATAAAATAAGATTATGAAACGATGTTAAAGATGGCTAAAAATCAAAGAAATATCGTACTTGAAATATTATTCATCAATTTATTATTTGCAACGAAAACCCTGTTATGATCAATATATTGAATATAGTCAGGGCTTAAAATATAAAAAAAGTTAACAAAGAGTGCTAAGGAATAAAATCCTCAGCATTGCAAAGTATTTGCAATAATAGTCTGTGCGCTTTAAGCTAAAAACCGCAAACGTAGCGCTTGAATATACCAGACAGTCGGTCATTGAGCATTCGTCATAGACACATTGCAATGCCGTTCAGTCCATTGACGTTACTTCTAAGAAGCTCCTTGTCATTGGCAACGCATTCGCATTCGCAAAAGAAAAATGATCTACTTTAGCTTTCGCAAGAACGTGCGACCTTTGCAATGTTATGATAGCCCGCTTTACCGTAGGAACCTATTACTTGGGGTGTGGCTCGTGGTGCTGCCCAGGAGAAAGTAGCATAATCACGGCGGGAATGATGAGAGCGTGACTGTGGATCCACTATAATAATCATGCCAAGGCCTCGTACAAGAACCGTAGGAAACATTTGAGGAAGCCCGAATTCTCAGGTATAAAGATGCTGTCAAGAGGCCGGGCAAAAGGCATTTTCTTTCCTGAAGTTTATGAGTTCGGGCCGCAAGTTCAGGCAAGATTAACTGACCACAGAAAAGGAAAGGGAAAGTAGAGTATATGGGGCAAAAGCTTGAGGGTAAAAGACCTACCCAAGGGACAAGTGGTACCAGTTTTTTGGGTGCGAAGGAAAAGGAATTTAACGACTGGAATTTTGAGTTACAAAAGTATTGTGTATTTGTTAATCTCTCTCTCTGTAGTTTTAAATAATACAAGGGTTATATTTCCTGGAAACACAAGTATAGAATAATTTGCTGGCCAAGTTCTGTGCAAGTCGATAGTGTCGAATAAGAATTCTCTGCTAAATCCGGAGTTTTGTTTTAATACTCATATCCGTATTTTGGTGTGCTGTAAGCTTCATATTGAGGAGCCGGGTAGCTTGGCTTCTTGGGCTCGTAGTGGGGAACGTAAGAAGCGGGTTTGTACGCAGGTTGTTGGTATTGGTAATCATCGCCATAGCCTTTCGCTTTGGGTGCGTAAGTGGTGCTGCTGTAGGAGTATTCGTCATAACCCTTAGCTTTGACAGGGTAGGAAGGAGTATAATAAGAATACTCCTCGTAACCCTTAGATTTAGTGGGGTAAGCCGGGGTGGAGTAGGAATAGTCATCCTTGTATCCCTTAGCCTTGGGGTAAGCAGGGGTGGAGTAAGTATATTCGTCATACGCCTTAGGCTTTACTGGGTAGGCCGGAGTGGAGTAAGAATATTCCTCGTATCCCTTGGACTTGACGGGGTATGATGCAGTAGAGTAAGTTTCTTCGTATTGTGGCTTCTTGCCGTAGGCGGGGGTAGAGTAGATATCGTACGATGGGACGTACTGATCAGGCTTGGAGTATTTGGGCGTAGATTCGTAACTGGGCGTGTAGCTTTGTTGGTAACCCTTTGGGGCTACAGGTTTTTGGTATGTGGGGTACGCAGGAGCTTTCGCTTTGTAAGCTGGAGCCGGGACGTATGGCTTGAAGGATTCTTCGTATTCAGCTTTCTTGGGGTATTCCGGTTTGTATTCTGCTGGCTTGTATTCCGGCTTATATTCTGCTGGCTTGTATTCAGGCTTGTATTCCTGCTTGTATTCCACAGGCTTGTATTCCGGCTTGTATTCAGGCTTATACTCGGGCTTGTATTCGGGTTTGTATTCCACAGGCTTGTACTCGGGTTTGTATTCCACAGGCTTGTACTCGGGCTGGTAGGCTTTGGTGGGTGTGTAAGGCTTGGGTGTGCTGTAGCTCACTGCGTAGGAAGGAGTTTGGTAAGACGGGTACTTGGGTGCTTGGTAAGTCGTGGCTTTGGGTTTGTAGTCGTAAGATGGTTGTTGGTACTTTTGTGGCTGTTGGTAACCAGTGGAGTATTCCTCTTGATAAGCAGGACGAGGCTGTTGGTAAGCGTCGTGTCCGTATTCTTCTTTGACTGAGTATTCCACGTAAGGGGTTTCGACCTCCTAAACCGGGTAAATTTCGAATAAATAGATCTCCTCTTACTGCTTCTTTTATTGTCCTTGAAACTTACGTATTCTTGGGCGTATCCTTTCTGCTTACTAGGTTGATAACTGGGCTGATAACTGGGTTGGTAACTGGGTTGATAGGATTGCCGGTACGGATCCTTGGGATAACTGTACGGATCATTTGCCACCACAATAGCGAGGATCGCCGCCAAATAAGCTACGCACTGTTCAAAGAATTCGGTAAGATTAAAATAAAATAATTTGATGAATTAAATTGGATTAAATCTCTGGCTTTTTTTAAAAGAAAAAGTAAAGTTAGGAGACACTTGCCTTCATGTTTGTTGTCGGATGGTAGCCGAGTGTATGGTGATGCTTCGGTCTCTCTTTGGATCCTTATATACTGGATGAGAAGCACGGTAAAGTGTCACGACGTCGTCGACGCCGTCCGATGCTTGGCTGCTCTAGTGAAGGTTTAACTCCCAGTCGAAAAGAGGGGCTGGGATCGTAAATCTTCTTTCATCAAAGGCAACACTATAGTGCCCATCGAGCTCTTTACTTTGATAGTCCTTGCAGTTTATGGTGACTGCGACAAGTAACACTCAGTGAAAAGAGAGGCTAGCTCGTCACGCGAGAGTGAGAAATTTACTCGAGCGCAAGCAACGGACGCATTATGACTCTTTCATCTCGTTCGTCTCTCTCTATCTCTCCCCCTTTTTTCTTTCTTAGTGCGTTTCTTTTTCTTCTTTGAGTAGTTGAGGTAGGCAAAATTACGAAATCGGTTCTATTAAGGAAAAGTGTTGCGTGGGCGTGTAAGAAATTTTGATCACACAAGGAGACCCACCCTTGGGGAACTACACGATTTTGGCATAAATTGAACCAGAATTGGAGCGTTATTTTTTATATTTTTTATTCCATGTTTTCGCTTCTGCCAAAACTCCAAGGTGTCTGGTCTTTCCTTTCTTCTCTCTTTCTTCGTTTTTTTTAACAAAATTTGTTAAATAGTCAATATAGACGTCATTTTTTTTCTTGATGTGGGTTTCATTCAATCGGCGAGTCACGCTTTCGTCCGTGCTTCGCATACTTTTGGAAGAAAGTCAACTGCTGGCGTCTTATGAATGTAACAGTGGTCTAGTCTGGTTAGCAATTTTTTGTTTACTATTACGATTTCACGCTTATTAAACTCCGATAGAACTCAACATGACCGCGGTTTCTTTCTCCATTTAGAAAAGGCAAAGCCGTGACTCTGTGCCAAGTTTCACTTTGTTTTGATGAAATGCAAATGTATGCCCAGGTGCGTTTGAAGAATCGAGAAAGTTGCGACTTAAAAAAAAATGGGATCGTATAAGCTGTGACCCGAACACGTAAAGTAATGCTATGCCGGTAATCTGGTTTTACCCTATTATGCGCACCCGGGTGTGAATTACATACCTAAGAGGTATTGTCTAAGTATATAGGGCAACAGCAGCACTTCAGCACAAGCTGAGTCGTGATGGTATGTTTTTTTCTGACTTAATTGAGTACACGCTGAGCGAAGGGCGTGTCACTTCAATGGTTTCCAATTTTTAAAAGAGATAATTGCATTGCGAATTGACACGCAGTACAGCAATTGTTTGAAAGAAGGATTCTTTTTTTATTCAGGCTTGGAAACTAGTTCAGGGCCAAAAGTGTAGCTAACTTTTTTTTTACGACGCCCGCAATCACGACGACGCGTCGCAGCGTGGGAATAAGAAGCAAAGATAATAACTGTTTGCCCAGTCCCCGCATGCATGGCTTTCCTTGGGCACACGCTTTGTCCGGCTAGATTGGAAAGCGAAAGTTGTGTCTGTTAGGGTGGAAATTCTTTAGTTACACCTTGTCGCTCTATCATTAAAACTTCAGTCAACTGCAAATGTCAAGTCCCGTCCTTTATTTTTAGCCTTGTCGCTGTCGTCGTACGAAAGAAATCAACAATGATTCAATGCGTAAAAGGGGCGAAAAGTCCTTGAACACTAGCTTCAACAGATAAATAACGAGCAAAAAGAGTCTTTCGTAATAATAATGCATCTGCTGCAAGTCATCTCAGAAAAGCTGTGTTCGTTTTTAATAAATACTGAAATATCCAAAATTCAAAAACCCAGGAAATAAATTCCTTTGTTTTTGAATTCTTCCATTAATTATAAAGCTGGATCCTTTCCTCAGTGTATCCTACTTTTAAAAAAAAAATACATGATGCATGTTAGAAATTGGTTTTCCAATTAAATTCGTAGTTGCAAGCTGATGAATATACGCAGTCCGGCTTTACCTGTTGGAATTCGTAGCATCATAGGCGATTTCGTAATCTCAGACGAAGAGTAGTGTGGCAAAAAAACGAAGTAAACCGTTGGGGATCAGATTATTTTATTTATTTTTTAAAAATTAAGAGCGTTGAAAATTGGTTGCTTGCTTAAAAATTAAGAGCGGAATCAGGTGTCAAGGGTTTTCAACTTTTTTTTTTATTTTTTCACTCATTGCAAGCACAGTAAAAAGATTATATACTGTGATCTGGTGTTCCGTTTCTTCCATGCCATTGCACAAGTTTGATTTTAACTTGCTTAACTTCCGTTGATATGGTTGCGGTTCACAACTTATGTGGTACCTCAGTTTTGTCTCTGTTACACTCGTGTTAGCCTTCGGTCAATTGGCACAGTAGTAAAACCGCAGTAAACTCAAGTGTTACTTCTATACAAAGAAGTTATACTTAGGTTTCTAGTTGCCTTGTTACCTCAGTCTCACTGCTGTTGTACGGTTTGCCAACAATTAGCACATGCATGCATGAGTATTCCAGTTTATCCAGATTAAGCTGTGTCATGCTTGAACGAAGTACTCAGTTCAAGGTTGTATTGCGAACGTTAGTAGACGACATCTCTGAAAATCTCGAAGTTTCTAAATTTTCCTCCTATTTTTCATAGGTTCGCTCGGCAATAAAATGTTTGACAGTTGTTGATAATTATATTCTTTTAAAATCTGTTTGTAAAAATTAATATGAAAGCAGCGTAATAAATTCGTCTCTTTTATGCACGGTTCGTTTTGGGGGAAATTGTGGCCTCGGTTGATCTGGCTACTCGCAACAGTGTACGTCCAAAATTAGTATTACTTAGAAAAGTGACTAAACTTATGTTTGTTCTGTTTTGAAACAAATAAATACATATGTGAACACTCTGAAAAACAGCGCTTGTTCGGGGTGTATGTTGAAAACTTTCAGAGCGCAATTAGTTTGCTACCGGATGCAAGGCAAATTTATTTCTACGCGAAGAAAGTACCTATCCGCCCTGCAAGGATGTGAACGGATGTAATTATATTGATGTCGAGCTCTTTTCGAGCGATATTCATTCATGAACTACCTACCACTTCATTCGTAACTACTAAAGAAACTGTAGTTATCGGGAGATTTCTCTTGGAAACCACACAGCTATACGAACTGTGATAAAATTCGTACTTATGTACTTTTTAAGCACTGAAGTTTGCAAAATAAGCGTAGGTGGAAAACCATTGGGATGGTTTTCTCTTCGGTTGTTGACGCTTTCGAGGTACAGCATTCCTTTCCTACCTTTCCTTGACATTTGTTGACATATTAATAAGATAATCCGGTCCCAAGGGTTTTCATCTACAGATTTAATGAAAAAAATACGAAAACAACAACAAAGAAACAAAGAAAAAAACATACATATAAATCCTAGGGGACTTTGTTCGTTTTGTGAGATTTTTCAGATATTGCTTCCCTATAGGAAGAGATAAATATCTGTCTTTCTTTTTTTTCTACTTAAAAATTAACAGGATTATTGGATCCCGAGGGTTTCCGTCTACGTTTTTTTGCACAACACAGATTCACAGTACAAACTTTATCTGCGTTGCATGGAATCATAAATCAAATACTGTTCGTATAAAAGTGTAAGCGTTTTGTTAAGAAATGATAGTGTGTCTGTATTCTGCGTACCAAGCATAAACACTCGTACTAAGGTTAAAGTAATTACTGATCACAAGTACACTTCGATTCGACTTTACGGCTTGCGCTGTAGTATAAACGACTTCATCTCTTCAGCTCTGCTGCGTGACTCCTTTGTTTCGTTACCCGTAACCTTAGCAAAACATGACCTAAGTCAGGGCGACTACCGCTAGACCTAACCTAGCAACCGAACAGTTTTATCTTTGCACAACATGAGTAAAAGAAAAGGTTTCGATTTTGCAGCAATATATTCATTTCCATAGCATAAATACATAAAGTGGGATTTGCCTAATAAAGGGGTTGCTGTATCACAGAGCAAGCCGTCTTGTATGCTGTTCTTCAGTGTTTAATACTTGTCGCTGGAAGGGTACTTCGCAGGGTAAGATGGACGTTGCTGGTAGGACTCTACTGGCTTATAGCTGGGTTTTGGGTAAGCTGCATTGGTAGGGTAGGCGGGGCGAGGAGCGTAGGCGGGAGAAGGTGCGTTGTTGTAGCTTGGCTTGGGGAAAGAAGATTCTTGTACGGGGTAAATGGGTTTGCTAGCATAAGTTTCAGGTGCATAGGGCTTGGGGCTATAGCTAGTAGGCTTGTACTCGTAAGGCTTGGCTTCGCCGATGTATTTCACATCAGCGTTGTAGCCGTTGTAGTCGTCAGCAACGTAAGTCACGACCTGCATGCGACCATCGGGAAGCAAAGTACGGTATTCACCTGTGAACACAAATGTTAGCATTAGTTTGTATAAAAAGTCCTTTTTTCAGTTACCTTTCGTCACTTTGCCGTCACTTTCGGAAGCGTGAGAGTAATCGTTGTAGTTGTACTCATCCTTGACAGCCCAGGCGAAGTTGAATGGCATGCCAGGTTCCTGTTGGACAACGTTGGAGACTCAAAAATATGTGCCTTAATTGGTCAGATTACTTACATAAGATTGGCTGTAACCTCCGGGATAAGCTTGGGGCTTGGCATTATATTTAGGCTCCTATAAAATAGTTTATTTAATTGAATTAAGAGATATCGAAATAAATCGTACGTAAGCAGAAGGAGTATTCTCGTAGGACTCGGAGGGATAAGAAGGCTTGTTATATTTCGTTTCCTATGAAGAGAATAATAATGAAAGTTAAATTTTATGATTTTGGAACTAATTTAAGATTTCTTACGTAGTTACTGGAAGGGGATGGGTAAGAAGGCTTCGTGGGATATTTGGGCTCCTAAAGGAATAAATATTGTTGTAACTGCGCAGTTTAGAAACTCGACAGGATTTGTAATTTTACGTATGTAGAAGGTGCAGCATAAGCTGGTTTGTTCACAGGGTAGCTCGCAGGTTTAGGACTGTAGTTCAGCTTGGGCTCCTGAACGTTAATTGTTTGTCATTAACAAATTATGAATGGAACTATGAAGTTAGAATAGTGACTTACGTAAGCCGGCGATTCATATTCTGGTTTGTAGGATTCACGTTGCTTATAGGATGGACGGGGATAAGCATCGTGATCTTGTTTGTATGCTTCCGGCGACTTGTAGGACGGACGAGGGTAGGACGATTGGGGGTAGCTGGCGGGCTTGCTGGGGTAATTTGATTGTTGTCCGGCGACTAAACTGGCCAGAGCCACAGTGCTGAGCAGGATGAAAACCTGGAAGTAGATGGAACAATAACAAATTATTTCGACATTTTACTAAGTTTGTAATGTTATTAGACCATACCTTCATGTTAAAACTTATATTTAAGTATTTAAGTAGCGTGTGTGTAATACAGAGAGCTGATCACTGTTGGATGAGCTAGATCGAACTGTTGTTGGTCTGTCTCACCACCGATGCTTTTTATAGTGGAACACTGGTACATGAAGAGAGTGTGCACGTTGTTTATCTATCATGTGCAGTAAGCACACGCTGAATCTAATGGAGAGCGAAACTCCCAACTCACGATGTTGTAATCGTCGCCGCGTAACGACGTCGCTTTTAGATCAACGTGTGTTTTTTAGGTGTCTCTTGGGCGTCCCACAAGACAAGTATTAGCAAACACCCGCGAGCATAAACTCGCAATAATGCCATCAAATTCGAGTGTGTAGTATTTTTTGTCATTCCACGTTATATACATCCTTCCAAAAGGATTCTAATGTGAACTCATTATAAACTCTATGGAATCCTGACTTGGTGTTAGCGTTCGAGTTAAGCTAGCGTGAAGAGATAAACATGTTGCCTGTGAGCAATAGAAAGGGATTCTGGGAAAATTTAATACCCCAAAATAATCTACCCAAGGTCCTTAGGGTTGTTGTAATTAAAATAAAGTCAGCAAGTACGGTCATGGGACCAGTTCATTGAAGGTAAATTTAACTGTGGGAACTGAACTGTTCGGTATTGCCAAAAAGCCTCTCGCTTTCTAGTTTTTGTCGGAAGATCGGTTGTGTTGGTCTCATGCAATCATGGAGCACCGAAAAATGATACTTTTCTTTTTTTCTTTATTCACGTGCTCGTTATTAGTTTTAAGAAAACACTTTAGCAAATTTATATTGGCCACGATCTGAAAGCGGAAAGGTGTGGCAATATAAACCGCTGTTATGTGTTGAATCCCGTAAGGTAAGAAGAAAACACGCTTTTACTTTGAAGGCGTCTTACTAGCATAAAGCAATCATCTCAGCACATGATTAGGTAATTTACTTTATGATCAAGACAAATTCACGAAAATGAAAGTATGGATATGGCATCCCACAGTGAAGTGAAGCCCGCTAACCGCAAATAGAGCTTGCACAGATAATCATGACGAGACGAAAGTTATATTGTAAGATTACGACATTGTCCACAATGTAACCTTGTCTTACTTTCGACAAGGCCTTACGTAGGTCTAAAAGTAAGGTTATGTAATACGGTAATTAATTAAAGAAGGCACTAAAAAGAGACTAATTCTATATATAGCTCAAGTTTCTAAAGGCTTTTAACTTATTAAGACATTGACGTCGAATCCCTACCTTCTCGCTGTTCTTGTTTTAGACTTTAGCCAGTGTAACAATTGTATTTCTTTAACTTAATACACAGACGATAAGGTCGGAATCATGTCTATTTGCCTAGCATAAAGACTCCTGTCACAGACCATGTAACGGGAGTTAATAACACATGAGGCCAGGAAGGAAAAAACGCTAAGATGTAAACGCATGTATAAGATAAGAATAACGTCCTATAGTTGAAAATCTGAATGAAATGGAATATAGAGAAACGTGCTATCTTACACCACAAGTGGCACGTTGGAGATCTACAACTACCCCACTCATAAGTTGGGGTACCTTTATAGCTCCGTTATTCGTACGCAAGAAAAGAGGGCTGAGAAAGACCAACAAATGAACTTTGAAAAATGATAACAGGCTCTTTTTGGAAACTTGAAATATACATTTCAAACACTCTCATAATTGACTCATTTGCTTCGGTTTCTCTTGTCTTCTTCACTTTCAAGATTGTACCTGAACCCAAAAATGTTTGCCAATATCATTGGGCATTCAGCGTTCCATTACTCCATTACACATACCACTCTTTCACATCTTTGCCATTTTTCTTCGGAGGCTGTTTCCTTTCAATCGTGGTAGGGGCTGGTGTAGTGGGGGGTACTTTCACTCCCGTTCCAACACCTTGCGGTCCCCCGCCGTACGTTAGTAAAGCAGCATGTGAGGCACTATGGGGCGGCTTTCGAAAGTTTTTACTCTCGTCTACTTTATATGCCCCATTATTTCGATTCTTGAATTTCAAAATCAACAGGACGATGAGTATAACGGCTATTAGAGCTCCGGCAATTATGCCAATAATTAACGCAGTATTTTCCGCTGCTTCCGAACTGATCCTTTCCATTTTTTTCCTCACGTTACGCTCTTCTTCCAACTTCTTTTGCAGTTCCTGTTCTCTTTGCCTCACGTCCTCCCGTCTTTTCTGTTCATCCCATAATACGTCCAAATCTTTACCGGTAGCAGTTGGTCGTGGTCTAATAACCTTCGACTGTAAAGTTGGCCATACATTTTGTGTACTAGGCGTCGTTCGAGTGCTTGTTGCTCTAGAAACCAAAGGTACGAGACGCGAACTCGGGTTAGTGCTTTCAGTGACAGATGGCGCTCCACTGGAGACGTTCTGCAACGGATGAACTGTTACAGATGATTCTGGCAGCCCTGTATACACACAAACAAATAATAAATATATACATACATATATACACGTAACATATAAAAGATGTAAACAAACAAACAAAAGTACTCGTTTGCGGGAGTTCACTAGCTTCAAAGTCTTCTGTATCGGTATTACTGTCATCTGGACCAGCGCCAGATCCAAAACAGTCTTCGTCGTCACACGGGCGCTCTTCGATGGGAACTTCGACTTTCAGCTTTGGTTTGGGTGGACGAGTCGGAGGAATGTACACGGGCGTAATAAGATCATCGCCTGGGGAGAAGTATTATCATTGAAACGCCCTCGTAAGGTCTTAACCTCATCAGTATTCCCTACCTGTTCCTGAATTGAAAGAAGGTACACATTCGTCATCGACATTTAAAGGGGGGCAGCCTGAGCCGGCTCCCGAGAAGATCAAGTCATCAAAGACTCCAGGGGCGGAATCAGGCTGCTGTGACAATCAATGATAGAGATTAGAAAAGGAATTTTGTACAATTGGAAATGTTGGGCTGCTTCACCTGTTGCATTGGTACTTCAGGGAGGCGTTGCTTGTAATCCGTGGGAATGCTTGTAAGCAAGTTGGCAGAACCCCGAACTGTAACTCGCGCGTCTTTCTCGGACGCTAAATCTAACACTCGTATACCCTTGAACACCAGTCCGGCTATAACTCCCTGGAATGGGCGTTCTACTATTTCACGAGCATTATCCCATCGCCCACCCACTTGCAGTTGCCACTGACTATTAAACACGGATGATTGCTGGCCTATCGTAAAAATTTGACATGTTTGTTGCTCTATGAGTTGTTTATAAACGTGTACCTGGAGGAGTTTTGGATTGCACGTTATAATCGTCAACTTGCAAAGTGGCATTGGATCCAGACCTCGTCACTTTAACTATATGATACTCCCCGTCGTTGATTTTCATGTTCATTTCCCCGAGCGGGTGGTCTTCAGTGCCCATATTGTACATGACAAACAGATTTCCGTCAACCTAACAGAAAAAGCAATCCAAAGAAATCAGCGTTCATTAGCTAAAAAAATTCGGGTAAACTTACTATCTCTAATCCCAGATAGTCGTTGGACGTAGCACTCGTTACTCGGAAAATTACACCGGATTCTTGCATGGTAAGAATTCCTAGCGAAAGAAGATCCGACTTTGTATCCGCGCGACGATCTTCTCGGAAGGTGTACGTTATCAATCCCGGTCCTGGCCCGAACTCGTACGCTACCGATTCTGCATGATGTGAGGTACAATTTGTTGTAAGATTCACATTTTTTAGGATACAACACAAATAATAGCAATGGCTTAAGGCTTGTAGGTCCCTCTCTCGTCAATAATAAGGACAAAAGAGCGTTCAAGAAAGAAAACCACTCTGCTCAAGCTCGGGACGGTAAGTTATGATGCAGTGATTCTAGACACTCTTTTTTTTCCGGTCAGAGTGGCTTACAGAAATGCTGGTTAATATCTTACCATCAGTGCATGAGGGGCCCGTGTAGGAAGTCATGGTGCAATCGCAGGCAAAGCTGTTCCATTGCTGTAAACAAGCTCCTCCATGGGCACAAGCGTTGGCACTGCAACGTGTTCCGCCCCCTGTGTTATTAATTCTTGTAAGACTTCGTCAACTAAGTATCTTTTGCTTTCTGTATAGACACGAGTGTTTGTATAATAACATCCTTCGCTTGAGCGGAGAGAAAAAAAACGAACAAATACACAACATTGACGACAAACAAGAGACAAGGGGGGAAAAAAATGCCTAAAATCCTTTTACCTTCGCACCCGTGAACCACTAATGCTGAAGGCACCAAAGCGTCCAGTATAGGATCAGGAGACTCTCCATTAAGATCCAAAGAGGCTAAGCACCCTTCGAATCCTTGACGAGATTGGACTGGCCTTTGTAAGACTTCATACATGTCTTTTCGCACACCTCCTACAGAAAGAAATAGGCCGAGAAAAAAAGTTATAAATAAAAAGCGAATATAAGAGCAAATAGGTACTTTTTTGTCATGAGCTTACCCAGATAAAGAATACCGTGTAGATCCAACTTATCATTGGTTCCTTGCGCCAAGGCTGTAGCCAAGGAATCATCGATCATGAGGCTGTGCTGTCGAGCACTGGGGCGGCCTATGGTTACTGAATGCCACCGGTTGTCATTGAGGCTGTAGCGCGCATTGTCCCGCAACCGTACGGGTCGGTCTCCCAAATTGAACGAGTATTGAATATGCCCGTTGATAAGTTCGACAGCGATAAAGTCTTGGCCTTTGCCAGCGTTGTACATGATCAAGCCGTTGGGCTGCGAGGTCTTGAATTGGAAATAGATATTGATGGAGGAATAGGCTTTCAGCTGAGGTAATCCCAAGTACGCGTGCCGGGACTTGAAATGAACTGGTTTGTAAACAGCCTGGTCGCCCCGCCCAAATTTGGCAGTCATGTTCTGTACACTGAACTGACCTGCCCTCACCAGTTCCAACACTGCCAAACTATTGAACGATAAATGTTGAATCTGCCCCACGAACGGTGTATAGCCCGACGTGCTGGAACTACCCACATGCACGGTCTTAACCTCCAGCAAAGAGGACTTGCCTGGAACTTCCACTGGAATTTTGTTACGAAAATGTTCCGTCAGTTCACGAATGTAAGTCAAGAAATAAATACACAATTTTTACCCAATACTGGAGATTCCTCGTCGACTTGAAATCGCAGATTTGGTCCTCGTCTCGTGATTCGAATTGAGTGCCATTGATTGTCATTCAGTCCTTGTCCTGTCCACCAGTTCTGCAAGAGTTTAAAAACAAATATTTACACACACAAAAAGAGCCACAAAACCGAAAGTTGAAAGAAAGAACAAACCTAGTTACCTTAACTTTGTCTCCCATAGCGTAAGTTAGTTTGCTTTTCCCGTTATCCATCACCAACTCTAAACGATCTTGCCCACGCCCTTCGGTAACTGCAGCAAAAACAAAACCGGACGGTTTGGGAGTTTTCAATCTGAGAAAAACGTCTTCAGCTTCGGTGCGAGACACTGAAGGCAGGGTGGCTTTAAGATTCTGGGATCCATCAAAACTCAGGGTGGCGGCGTCTTTGGCACATGTCGGACCAGTATAAGTTGTTTTGGTGCAATCGCACAAAAATCGATTCCAGCCTTCACTGCAAATGCCACCTTGTAAACAAGGTTGGGATCCACACTGCGGGGGGAGCCGATGACAACCTGGACGTACCGATCCTGCCCACAGACACAAAAAATACAAATAAAAACGGAATCCTCCTACGTTACGGGGTATATCTCAAGGGGTTCGCAACTCGTGTTTAACTTCGCACACCCTGACCACTCAGTTAAAAAATGTTAAACTTTTTAAATATTAACTGAACAGTTAAACCCAAAGTTTAACAGTTTAATCCGAAGTTTAGCAGTTTAACAGTTTAACCGTAAGTTTAACAGTTTAATCCGAAGTTTAGCAGTTTAACAGTTTAACCGTAAGTTTAACAATGTAATCCGAAGTTTAGCAGTTTAACAGTTTAACAGTAAGTTTAACAGTATAATCCGAAGTTTAGCAGTTTAACAGTAAGTTTAACAGTTTAATCCGAAATTTAGCAGTTTAACCGTAAGTTTAACAGTTTAATCCGAAGTTTAGCAGTTTAACCCTAAGATGATTTTTATGGGTTAAAAAAAAAGTTTAACCCTCGCACACCCACCAACGAAATTACGAACCCCTTGGTATACTTTTATCGCTACCGGTTGAGAACTTGTACCTGAATCTTGTTGTCTAGCCAAAGCTGCCAAATCCATAGCTTGATTATTCAACACCAAATCTCTCATGCAGCCCACGAAGCCCTGTCGTAAAGCGGCTGTCCATAACGGCGGTGGTAAAGCTGCAGTATCTAGCGCAGCAGCCGGACCTAATCCCCCGACCAACAAGGAACCTTCCAAGTCAAGCTGATGGGAATCCCCTAAAATTCAGTTTCCCCATAAATCGAAGCCCAAGTATACAAATCGAAAACCAAAGAACACAACCCATAGACACAACTGCCAAATAATCCGACCAGTCGTAAACACACCTGGTGTAACAAAATCAGTGGCGGCCCCGTCAACAATGACCCGGCCAGCTTCGCCGGATCTGGTTAACGCAATTTCGTGCCACGCGCCGTCATCAATACGTCTTAACGTGCATTTCACTTTCAAGGATCCCGAGCCCAGATCAATATGAAGAAATATATGACCACCAACGAGTTCCAAGGCAAAAAAGTCACCCTTATTTGTGATGGGAGGAAAAAATGATGCATTAACACATTTTTTTTGGGGAGGGGGTCGGATGGTGAACTATGATTCAGATGACTACCTGGGAAGTGGCTGCTCCATTGTTGTACAGAAGAAGCCCATTAGGTTCAACCGTCCGCACTTTTAGCGACAGAGAGCCAGTCCGGGAACCTTCCCACGATGGGAGCACCTGACGAAAGATAAATAAAAAAATTTAAGTGTAAAAATTAACAAACGAAAAAAATGTCAAATGTTCAGTTAAGTAAGTAAATAAAAAAACAGACTCTGTTTTTATTTTTTTTATTTTTACCAAAAGCGATTCTTGGGTGGTAAAAGTGACTGGATCGGCAGCTTCGACGGACTGGCACATCCATCCCGGTTGTCCGTGAACTTTTAAGAGAGGATAGCCCGATTGAGCCAATTCGAGCAAGGGCATCCTCAGCGAGTCAGCACTGAATTCGACTTTCCGCAAACAACCAATAAAATTGGCCTTAGCTTTTAGTCCAGGCAGTTGCGTTTGTTGATCCGTGCCCCCAACATAGAGTCGCGAGGCAGAAAACATGGAAAAAGTGCCTGCCGCCGTCCATCGTTCCGTGTGCACGCCATCCACCGTCATGGAAAGCTAGAATCAAGGGCTAAAGATTACAACAAATACCAAGCGCACAGGCAGTACAAATGTAAAAGAAAACTCAAAAACACATAGATTTTGGGCTTTCTTTGTTAGTGAGCGAAGAATTAAGAACTAGACAAGTTTCAACTTACATGACAAAGGCTGGTAGCTCCCGAAATCTGGATCAGATGCGTGACAAAATACACCCCCATGAGCATAATTGAATCGTTGTCTCGTGTCGCAAGAGCTGCTGTGTGCGGAGGTAGCTGCTTTGCGTGCATCTTTCGACATTAGTTGAATAATTCTACGCTGTTAAACAGTAAAAAAGAGCTGAAGAAACCAGAAGTTCTAGCTCAAAGAACCGAAATCGACAAGTTTGGCTTCATGTTTCTTTTAAAAAAAACTATCCAAACCCCACCCTCCCAATTGTTCGTGTTCCTTTCGGTATTGGCTCTAACAAAAAAATGATGCATCGTGCTATTTGACAAGGTACGTGGGCGATTGACGCCTGTAATATAAAGGAATTTCTGTCCAGAAAAAGGAAAAGAAATAAAAGGTTACCAAAAAAACTATTTTGGTTTAAAATTACTTTTTGTCATTCCTTTGCTACGACCGCCATTCAGTTCAAACGGCTCCAGACAAAAGACAAGTCGCTCTTTATGTATAAAATTTTTAAAAAAGATGGACAATACAAAGTTTATGTACTGAAACTGATGAATTAGAATTGATCCCTAAGCTCCCTCCGGCTCCGAATAGTAAGAATACGAGGCAAAAAAAGATCTACGCAAGACACGCTGAGTTGTAATTAGATTTCACACACTTTCCTAGCCACCTCCGCACCCATCTCTAATATGTTTTCTAATTAGTATCATATATCTTACCTCCTGCGCTTTCCGGTGAACCACGACTCTATGCCACTGATTATCATCAAATCGGAGCTTGGGGGGTTGTGTGTGGGAGTTATCCAGTCTTCCGGAACCGACTGCCACACTCAAACCCACGGCACCGTCTCTTAGATAAAGTACAAGGTAATCGTCTCCATCACCTTAAAAGAAGAGGGGGAAAAAGAGAAAAAAAAATCGATGAAAAATTGGATGCAAATTGCCAAACCTTTGCGGCAACCATAGAAAGGTACAAACAGTGAAAGCAATGGCAGTTTTTCTCCACTTGCGTTTCGATCGTTTGTAGTCAAGGAGATCATTTGTATTCTGCAGCCTTCCCCCCCTTTCTTTCACGAATTCCAAACAAGTCGCTTTGGTGGAAAGATTGAGCAAAGAATAGGGCTCGACTACAAGACATGTAGAGATTCTTACCCGTGTAGAAAAGTAGTCCGTTGGATTGCCGGGTTTTAAAGTACAAAGATATTTCGTCGGTCGTGGAGACGATCGGTTCCACCGAGTGTTGACCCAAGTCGTAAGTCAGGTAATCAATGCCGCGAAATGTGGCTTCGCTAGGGGCCTTTTCTGTGGTCCAAGCGAGAAAAGAGACAAGACAGGTAATGGGATTATTACTTTTCTTAAAAATTCTTGTTAATATTAATCATAATACTAAAAATAATTAAATTAATAGTAGCAACATTAACAATACCACACTATACTACTACTAATACTATTATAATAATAAAACTAATACTAATACTAATATTAATAATAATAATAATATCAATAGTAATAATATTTATGAAAATAATAATAATAAAATACAATTAATAGTAGTAAGGCGAGTCTGACTCATTCAATTATGTTTTAGCAGCCACAATGATATGGATGAAAAGATAAAGGCAAAGCGCCTCGCTTTTAGCAAAACCCAGACTTTTTGTCCTGTTGTTTTCTTTCCAACGCTATTCTCAATTGTGTAGCCTATACATTAAAGGAGAAAGCACTACGGAGCCGTGGAATCAATATCATGCAACATTACTCAGCGGCAATGACAAGACGAGGGAAAAAACGTGGGAGGAAAAGTGGAGCAAAGAACTGGTGCAACTTTTCTCCCTGACAAACTAAACTTTGCTCTATACATCCCTGTCAATGTTATTTAGCCGTCTTACTTTATATAAACTACATATGTACCCTAATTGACTTCCCCCCAAAAAAGTCTGCCTCCCTGACCTCATTAGAAAATAGTGGTACAGTGCACTTTAATTCAGCAATGTCTCCTATTCCCGACTGTTATACGTACAACTTACGCGCCTAATACGTGGCAATTGCCACGGCATGGCTAAAATTGGCTTTGAGAGTGAAAAACAATCAAGTCGCAGCTGTATTACCTTTTTCGCAGAAGTTCCCCTCGTAATCAACCATTCTGCAATCGCAAATGGGGCCGGTGTCCGTGCTAATGCAGATTCCACCGTGTTGACAAGGACCGTGACCTTCACACACCTCCACGGAGTTGAGTCGGACGCCCTATATAGTACATAAAACATCATTTGCAATTTACTTAATTAACTACGTAAAAAAAAGAAGATAAAACGGTGGGAACTGCACAAAGTGCATTTCGTGTGCTAACAGATGTTTTCAAAGCAGTAAAACAGTTTGTCAACAAGAAGAGGCAGGAATGAGACAAGAGACAAAGCTGGGTCGCTAATTAGGAAGAAGTGGCATGTGGAGGTCCTCCTAAAGGATGTAAATCCTTACCTTGGATGCAATCATTTCTTGGCGGCGAAGGTGCCCCTCTGCTTCGGCATACACCAAATTCCTCACGGCTCCTGCAAAGCGGGGTTCGAAAAGAACACTCGGCAGTGCTAATTGACCCAGCTTGTTAGCGTACCACCCGGGTAATCCTCCCACGTACACGAAGGAATTGGAAGAGACATTGCCGAACTGAAATTCCTTGCCCCGCGAAGATCGCGACACACTGACTTGGTCTACACTTAAACTGGTTTGATCGTTGTGTCGCTTAATTTCCACTTTGTGCCAGCGTGAGTCGCTCAAATTGCGACCGACAGTCAGGACTTGAGCTCCGCCGCCCAAGTTGTAGCGCAATCTCAGCGCTCCTTCCACTAATTTCAATTCGAAAAAATCCAGCGTGCCTCCGTCATCCGTGTACAAAACCAGACCGTTAGGCTGCTGAGTTTGGAACTCGAGCTCGAAAGTGGAATCCAGCGTCGCATTCCACTTAGGGAAAGAGGCGTATGAGTGATGGGATCCTTCCAACAAAAAACACGTAGCAGTCACTAGGCAATACCAGGACCACAAGATCCCCAATTGCCAAACCGAGCTGTATTCACCCATTCTAAAGCAAACGACAGGTCAAAAGGTTCGCATTAATTTCTCATTACAGACATACATGCACATTTCGCTGAAAAACGTTGGATTTCGCGAGCTGAACTCACAAAAAGCGTTCGTCATAAATTCTTCCCGTTTATACGCTTAAAGCAGTCCATTAATGGAAATTAAAAATACGAAACATGGAACCAATTAAATTCTAAATTTACGGCACGCTCTGCCTTTTTTCCTATCTTTTCCAAAGGGAATACGTTAGATCTTAAACTCGTGTATATGCATAGCAATAATCGACGATACATAAGAAAAGGAAAGCTTTGTAAGAAAAAAAATTATTTCAAAAGTCTCATTTCGTTTTCCTAGGGGAACAATTGCTCGAAACGAATTAACCATTCGTGCATGTATTGCGACTCCTCCCCGTTGAGCCGGAAGGCGTGGGTAGATGAAAAAGAGGAGCTTTCCCACTCATTCGTATGTAAACTTGAAAGGAGAAAAATTGCGCCTATATTCTTCCCTGCATTACGGTTGTTTCCTCGTATTTTACTTGCTCGAGGAAGCAAACAAGGCGAGAAAATCCGCAAAAAGCTCTCACCCAAACTGACAACAAAAAATCAGACCAATGTGCTACATTACGTTTCCCTTCCTTTCTTTCCGTTTCTTAATCGAAAGCACTCGCTTGCCGTTCTTCAACGAAGTAATATACACTGCCATTTTGCACCTCATCCTTTATTCAAATTTTGAATGATCTTATTTCATTGAATTTTTTGGTAAGCAAATTACCTGGCTTGGGTTGCCGCGGAGAAATAGAGCGTCGACTTCAGGAGAACAGTCGTCGATGGAAGTGCATCCTGGTTACTGAGTAATGGGATCCAAGCAAAAAAAGTTCCAAGAAAATCGGCCCGTGACCTACTACTACATACTAAGAAAAATCACATTAGACACGTCACACTAACCACAATGGTAACAGCACAAGGGTAAGCACTTGTAACGTTGTTGGTATTTGGTCACAATGTGAGGAAATAATACCTTGTTTCACGAGCAGGTGCGACTAAACTTTGCAGGAGTATCAGGACCGGGAGACTACTCTTTCAAGATACCCATCTCCTTTTTCGCCGACGCCACCGACGACTTGGGTGCTGGCTCGCAAGGCGCGTTGAGCCGAGCGGCACGGCACAGGCGCAACGCGCTTGGATCAATAATACAGTCCTCACTTGTCCGACGACTCGGGTGAGAGGACGTCCAAGTCTAGCGACATCGATGGAGTCGACTTGTCAACATCCACCGCTACTACGACTAGGTCGCCCAGAGAAGTACAGGCAAAACTTACTAGGGGGAATGCACCAGTATCTAGTGCATTAGAGGGACCTTTACGTGTTCCCTCTAATGCAGAGACTCTCCCTTATAGAGTGCAGATCGATGCATTGCTTCCTTATACCCTCCCCCACCCCCTTACTCTACACAAAAGAAACATCTCATTAGTTATGACACATCCCCTACAAAGAAACAATAACGTCTATAACGTCCACCTTCAAAACTCCCAGCAAGGACGCAAACCGAATACCTAAACGGGACCAGTCTATAGGAACGTAGATCCACCGATAAAGCACTCGGGAAACGGGCAAATGAACGAGCACGTTAATCAGTGGAACAGTAGCTCGCAAATTGATATTAACAAGATGTGGTAAGACCAGCAAGAAACAAGAAAACCAGTAAACCCGCTAGTCTTATTGCATGTGTCTTCGAACCCTTTTCTTGTATTGGTATTAACATGGAACCATGAATTCGTTACGAGCTATTAACGGGCATGAAAACGGGAAAATGGGATAAACGGAAGAAACACGTTTTTTTATCTCCTTAACTTTTCTTTCTTTTCTTTTAATTCCATGTTTTCCTTTATGAGAATCTTGCTATGGGGATTGGTTGGATTGGAAGGTCTTAGGCGAAGACATGGAAAGACGGTTGACTTATAAAGCTAGAATGTTTGGTGCAATGGTAATGATAGTGAATATCCCACTGCATAACCCGGGCCTTTTGTACTCTATACGTAGCCGCTTATACACCATCTGCATACACGCTTTCCTAAAGCCGGTTGCTATGTCGATCTAAACTCTCGCTAGAGTATCCTGGGGTAATTGGCGAAGAGGTTTTGGGACCTGCAAAACGACAAAAAGGAATTTGGAAGTAAGTTATGGTCACAGTCATCGTTTCCAACACGAATATAGCAAACATACACGACGTGGCCATTCAGCCTAACCCCTCCCCCCAAAAAAGAACGTTAGAATAAATGGCTTGAATTTCTCTTCCTCCAAAACAAGTTTAACAAGACTGTCCCCAAATGCAGATTAAAAAAAAAAAGCGACCAAGCAAGATTTCCCCGACTCTTTATGAGGAACGGCAAACATAAACAAACGAGAAACGGGAAATACGACGTAAAATTTAAATGTACGAAAACCTGTCTTAAAAAAGTTTCCAATACTGACACGTTACTAAAGCATCACGCTATAAGCACCACTAAATACAAGCGTAGGGAGTCTCAGTGTCAGTTGTTCCTCTCATTTTCCAAATGCTTCTACTTTTATCCATTACGCAAAGGTCTATTAGCATTTACTGCCGGAAAACGGAGCAATTATGCGACGGATAATTTCCGCTCACGTTGCGCGTCCTTACCTTTATTATCACGAGCATTGCTGGCTCGGAGCACGGCCGGTCGAAACGCACTTTCTCGGTCTGATACCCAGTCACTTGGACCTTGACTTGGGTTCGGGCCCTGGCGATGCGGAGCGTACGGTGCGGGCGAGTACATATTACCGTCCCTCTCCCTGTCACGGTGCGGAGACCCATCCCGACTCCGTCCCATAGAACGAGGACGGCCCCCTCCATGACCATACGGTACTGGCGATGATCTACGAAATATTTTTTTTTAGAAAAAGGTCAGCTGACACATACAATTCAGACGTTGGAAAAAACACAAACTATTTTTGTCACACCACAACTCATGTTAAAGGAGTCCCAACCACATAATGTGCCCCATAAAAAAAAGAAACAAAAATAAAAACCTCCCCTAGGTCCTTTGTATCGTCAATCATAAGCCGCGTTCGTTTTGCACCGTCGACTTAAACTTAGACTTACTAGACTTCCTTGACCTTTGCTTATGAGTGTTCGTTTTAGCCTAAACTTTGAAAGTTTATCGAAGTCGACTTGGAAAGTCTTGAGTCAAAACGAACGCTTATAAGCCAAAGTTTTTCAATTGCTCCACCCATGGGGCGGTGCTTGTAGAAAGTAAACAAAAGCAATATATGAATTGTTCAATATCGACAAAGGAGATATATAAACAAGAGGCGGGGTTAAGTTTAAGTCTAGGCACAAGAGTACTCGCTATAGACTTGCCTGACTTTGGACCAAAACTAAAAGTCGACTTCCAAAGTTTAAGTCGACTAGCTAAAGAAAACGCTTATAAGCCCAAAGTTTAGCAAATTCAACCTATCTCGAACGCTTATAAGCGAAAAGTCTTGGGTAGACTTTTCAGTCGGCTTAAACTTTGGTCAAAACGAACGCGGCTTTAAAAAATATATAAAAAGAAAATAATAGAATGTGGGAAGGCAATTCATAGCAAGTGCGTTCTATAGGGTCACGAGAGCCAATAAAAAAATCCACTCGACTTTTTACCTATAGGAATCGTCATAACGGTCGTGATCCATGCGATCGTAGCGATCTGAGGCGACACTTCGCTCCGAGCCCGGGGGCGATGGGTATCTGCGAGGAGGGGACGGTATAAATCGCCGGGGTGAATCCCGATAATCCACGTCGTAAGTCGGCGACATCATCCCGAGGGGTGGCGGGCGATGAGGCGGCAATAAGTGTAACGGCATGGGCATTTCTGGCGGGCCCATGAACGGAGGTAAGGGCGGAAGCGGAGGTAGCGAAGCATGCGGGCCCATGAACGGCGGCGGGAACATTGTAGGGTCGAGGTGGGAAAAACCGTCTAAGGGTGGAGGTGGTCCTACGATACCCGGAACTGCCTGCGGCAAGAAATTGGGCGCAAGTGGGTCATGATGAAGGTCGCCATTGGCGGCAAGTGGCTGGCCCGCTCGGTGGGGTAACGGTTTGAGTACCCCATCCGCCTCATGAATACTATTAAGCTGCTGCTGTTGCTGATTGAATTCCTTTTCCTTCTCCTTCTCCGCCTGCAACTGCAGTAATCGGCCGCGGAGTTGGGCGGCTTCTTGCTTCGCTTCCTCGCTGCGGCGCTCGGCTTGTCGCGCGTTCAACCAGCTCTCGTGAGCCCGGTTTTCTTGCGCACTTAAACGCGCTTTAAAACTCCGCTCCTGGTCGTCAATCTCCTTCTTGAGCGTATCCACTTGCAGGCGGTAACTCGCCAATTCTTCTTCGTAGGCGAGCAGCTTCTGGCTGACTGCCGTGGCACTACCTTCGGTTTGCATGCGTTTCGCTTCCTGGGTCCCCAACTCCTTCTGCAGCTGAGCTTCTTTCTCTTGGAAGTAATTGGACAGCACTTCCAAACGCGTCTGAGCTTCGGCCCCTTGGCGCTCGGCTAACACCGAAGATTCCTTCAGTTCACGGAGTTGGGCTTCCAAGGTGGCCACACGTGCTTCGCTCGTGCGGCGCGCGGCCGCCGCCTCCGCGAGCTGTTTCTCGAGATGCCCCTTCGTTTCCAACGCTTGGGTCAACTCCGCACGGATGTGACCCACGTCCAATAACTCGGCCAATTGGTTCCGGTCCATAGCGGGCCCTTTGCCATCCTTAGTGGCATTACCCTCGTTGCATTTTTCCAAACACAAGGTTAAGACCTGGACTTCGCCCTTGCGGGCCTGTAGATCGTGCATGCAACGCATGTAGCGACTCTTGTAGTCATGGCCGTCAGTCATGGCCGTTTTCAATTGCTGGCTCTGGTGCTCGTACTCTAGGATTAAAGCATCGTGGTTCACTTGGAGTTTCACCAAGTCTGACTGACTTTCCTCCAGCTTGGCTTTTACGCTCGTTTCATTCGAACGAATGTCCTCTAGGTCCTGCATTTGTCGCTCTAAGTCGCCTAGGGTCTCCTGCGTCTCTTCGAGCTCGGCTTGCAGCAATTCGTTCTCCATGGATTTGGACTGAACTGTACTATTCAGGTTCTCTACTAACGTATGTTGCTTTTTAAGCTGTTGTTGGAGTAACTCCATCGAGTCCATCAGCTCCTGGGTGTCACTTTGCGTCGCTAACGATTCCGACAACATGCGATTCAATTCCATGCCCGCCTCCGTTGCTGCTTCCAACTCCTTTTCAAGAGTAAGTACAGCAGCTTTTAATTGCTCGTTTTCTCTTTGCACGTCTTCCAAGACCTCGGCTAAAGGAGAGACCTCGCTGGTTCTTCCCAGTTCTTCTTCTTGCTGCAGCTTGAGTTCAGTCAATGTCAAGCGCTCGACTTTCAACTCTTCTTGTACGTTCTCGTGGCGGACCTTCATTTCATGCAATTCTGCGTCCATTATACAAAGTTTTTTCAACAAAACTGAAGTTCGCTGGCTGCGCCCTAGCATCTTATTTACGGCAAATAATAAGACTAAAACATGACCTATCACGAAAAGCAAAGCCGTAACATTGAACGACAAGCCTTGCCTTTCCCAGTCCCCAATCAGACTGGCTAAAAACCCAGGAAGCATTGCAATTAATGAGGCTACAAGCCCCTCTTTCTCGACCAACACATCAGACTCGCTGGCTCCTCCAGACTCTATCTCGGAGTGAGCTGGAGCATTGAAATCATAATTATCTGGCGTCTGCGGATGAATTATGGCTTCATTCTCCATCTGGGGTGGTTCTTGGTATGCAGAAGGGACATTAGCAGCATCCAAAGGACTCGGAGTTGAGACTGAAAAAGCGCCAAAGGTCAAGGCAGCAGCAGAATCGATACCAAAATCGGCAACCGACTGGGAGTGGGGAGTTATGACTTCAGGCAACGAATTTGCAGACTCCTGCTGCAGCGCAGGAGGCGGAGGAGGGGGTGGGGGCTTGTAGTGATGACGGAATCCAGGAATATAGGGTAAATTATGGACGTGGTCGTGTCCGTGTCCGTGCGAATGCCCGTGATTATGCGAATGCCCGTGATCATGCGAATGTCCATGGCTATGATCATGATCATGATGATGATCATGGTAATTGGCACCGCTGTCATAAGCCGGTGGGTCGCTAATCACGTGCATCGGCTGGTCAGTACTCTCCCCTACGCCTGAATAGGTCGCTGGCTCCGGCAGGTCTATCGACTGGGCATCTGTTGAATTGTATTCATTTGCCGCTTCATGGAGAACATCTTCGACGAGAGGAAGAGGGTCGCTAACGAGGTCTTGGTCCAAAGACCGTTCTTTGACAAGCTGTGCTATGATTACAGGCGTCCTGTCCGTCCCCGGTATTACATCCAAAGGAACTTGTACATCCCCATTATTGGTTTCTTGCTCCAAGGCTGCTTCTTGTACAGTATCCGCTTCTTGCGGTAGGTTTTCTTCTCCTTTGGACGGATCTAAGGAGGCTATTTCAGCCAGCAAAGGCGTCGTATGGTTCGGTGCTTCATCTTCCTCCTCCTCCGCCTCCTTCACGTCAGGTGCAGAGGCTTCGGAGGCAGCTTCCACTGGCGTTTCTTCGCTCATGCCAATATACTTCCACACTTTTCCAATAAGACTCCCCTCGCTTTTTGTCGCCTCCTGTGTCTCGCTTACTTGGGGTGTATTGAGTGATTCTTCTTCCAGTTTTTCTATCCTATTTTCGTTTTGATCCAGTTGGAACTCCTCGTCTGCTACATTACTGCCTTTTTCTTCTTCTACTTCCTCTATCTGGACGGCTTGTTGCTGTGTTTCAATTTCTTCATCAATCTCGTCTTCCTCTTCAGTGTCTCCGGAATTATCTTCCGCCTCAATCAAGGGTGACGCCGAAGCAGACGAACCTACTTGGGGTTCTTCTGGCGCCGCTTCCTCGCTTTCAAGTTCAGTATCCGCAAGTTCGCCCAAATATGAGGGCGTGGCTTCTTGGGATCCAGCAATTTCGTTCGCTAGTTCTACCTCAGGTGACTCAGGGGGCACTGGGGCCTCTTTTGAAGGGTTTTCCTCTCCAGAATCAGTTGAAAGCTTTGTTTTGCCCTCCTGATCATCCGAATCGCTGCTGCCTGTCCTGAAAGCGGGAAAATCCTGATCTATCGCACGCGCTTGTCTAGTGAGTAAGCTTTGAGCTGCTAAGCCAGACAAATTGGACTGCTCAATGGCATTGATCTGTGGAACAGGATTTTCTTGCGAAACAGTTTTGTCTTGCTCGGCAGAATCCACAATAACTTGTTGTTCTTGGCCTTCGATGGGATCAACGAACGCTACATTAACAGAGCTTTCGTGGACTGCTTCCTTTGTTTCGCGGAGCTCGCTGGCTGGTTCCTGATTGGCCTGCTCAACTTCTACTGGTTCTACTGGTATTGGCTCCTCCTTGCTTGTTACTACTTCCATTTCCAAAATATCGTCTTTCGTTTCAGTTTCAGACTCGGAAGAAGCGTCAGCTGATTCTACTGAAGGTTCAGAATCTTGGCTTGCTTCAATAATTACGTCATTAGAGGTTGAAGGCTCGTTGCCTTGCGGATTGCCTTCGGGAATCAAATTTCCTTCATCTTCAGCTGACAATAGATCTTGGGTATCGTTTCCTTCATTGCTCCCGTTATCCAGCGTTGCCATATCGTCTGGTAATAGCGTACCATCGACTAAGTGGGGATACAAAATAAATGAAAATTTTTGCACGACTGTACATTGCCATTTTCCTTTTTTTTACCTATATTTCCGGCATCTGAAGCAACCACTTCAACAGCTTCAATTTCCGGCATTGCACCTCTCTGATCACCGGGTGTTTCATTGGTGTCAGTAAGGACAGAAGCTTGCACAAGAGTTGGTTGAATGACTGCCCCACTGAAGGCTGGGTTTAACATCGACGGCACTTGCGGAATGTGAGACTGCCAATTAGGGTTCCAACCAGAAGAATGTTGCACGACCGGCGGGGCGAAAACAGGCTGGCTCATGTGAGGAGGCATACCCATTACGCCAAGACTTGAATGCGGGAATTGGGTGTGCTGAAAATGAGCCTGACTGGAGTGAAGTTCGGGCGGGGGAGGAACACCCGCATGCTGAAGATGAGGCTCTGTAGGAACAGTGATACGGGGCCGGTTTAGTATCTGAAGCTCCTGGATGAATCGTACAGGAACATAACCGCGTTTCCCATTTATCTGAAAAGAGACAAACAAAGCATTAGTCATAGGACCAGGTGAGTTGCAATGCTCCCAATCTCCAGTAACCAGGAATACTCGGGATACCAATGGAACACAATTAGCAAGTATTTAATATTATATTATTAGGACAAAAATTACCTCGACACCCCACAAATCCCGTCTGACTCCAGCTTCTTTGCTAAATATTACGACTTGTTCGTTAATATTAAAAGACATAAGGGCAGGATCATGTGTTGCATAATTTAAAGTTGTCCGGCCTTTTGATATGGGAACTGAAACGACAATTAGGAACAATATTAGTATTATAGGAAGCTGTTTTACAGAAGTACCAACAATTTGACCAGCTGCATTCCGCTAAAGCTTTAAAAAATTGACTACAAAGTGAGGACAGGCTAATCGGGAAGCAAATGAGACGAAACAATATGTTAAAAAAGTATACTGCAATGCAACTATAACGGTACAAGAACCATGGCCCTAATTTCTTTTTCTTACCTTCACACCGTTCATCCACACACACGCGTAAATCCGATATAGAACACTGCGTAAAAGGCACTAATAAAAACACAACAACGAATAAAACCGTAACTTTGGCCCATATTAACAAGTTAAACATTTTGTTTTCTTGAAAACTTTGGGCCGGCAAGTCGCCGCGCAACACTCCGCCTTCAAACTGCCAACTGGGCAAAAAGGGTGGAGCTTGGGAAAAATCATATGACTCGTGAGAAAACAGTAAACAAGTTTCGATAGTGCGGGGTTTTTGATCTTGTTCATGAGAATATTCCCTGTTGTTAAGCTTTTACCTTCTTTTTTGACAAACACAGCAATGGGCAGAGGAGCTTTAATTGTTTTCGAAGGAGGGGATAAAAGCGGAAAAACAACACAATGTGCTATGCTTGCAGAAGCGCTCAGAAACCAAAATTTATCTATAGATGTCATGAGATTTCCAGGTTAGCTTCGCATTAAACAATTGAATTATTACTAATTAATCTAAATTAATAAGAGCTCGGAAAGCTTAATTTTGTTTTTCTATATTACAGAAAGAACAACATTGATGGGATCCTTGATTAACGAATATCTAACGCGGAAATCAGAAATGGAAGATCAAGTCATTCATCTCCTCTTCTCCGCAAATAGATGGGAACTCATGTAAGTACCGCAAAAGCAAATTGAACTGGGTGCAGTTTATCATAATTCTTTAAAAGGGAATTTTTTCTTAAAGGCCAATCGTGCGGAAGAAGTTGCTAGAGGGAACTAACGTTGTTATTGATCGTTACGCCTATTCCGGCGTTGCTTTCTCGGCTTCCAAAGTAACTTAGATTTTGTTTCACTTTTTTCCCCAACTTTTCCGCAACTTGGGGATACGTTTGTGTAGGGTTTGAATTTTGACTGGTGTAAACAACCGGACGTGGGTTTGCCTAAACCGGATCTGGTGGTGTTCTTAGACGTAAGCGCCGAAGTAGCAGAAACCCGGGGTGAATTCGGCGGAGAACGTTATGAAACGGCAAGTTTCCAAGAAAAAGTGCGGACTAATTACCTAGCCTTAAAAGATGAGACGTGGGTTGTCATAGACGCCAAGAATTCCGTCGAAGCAGTGCATAACCAAGTACGACAGGCGTCTTTGGAAGTTATAACTAATGTTCGCTTAAATAACCTTCCAATCTCAACTCTGTGGACTAAATGAGAACTTTGCAATACATGCTGGGATAGTTTTCCTTTTTGATAATCTATAATTTCTTTATTGGTTACTGCATATTAACTTATGAATGGACGGGTTCGTATGGGATCACATCGGTTAATTATCATAAGATTACTTGATGTCTGACTAAAAATGATCAACACAGCACAGTTTAGAGTATACAAGTCCCAATCGTTTCTTCGTCACGTTAGACTCTCATCGTTCAAATTGTGCTGGGACTTTGAAGATTTGTGCGAAATAGCACAGCAAAGGTTTTATTATATCGATAAGCCGATGTTAACTGGAATTCCTCCCGTGTCCCATATTTACTTTTTATTTGACTTTATGTTAGCACACTTCGGGATATGTCTCTCAGCAGCTCCTGGAGCAAATCGCCTCGAACAGTGCGGGCACTGTATGTAGTCTGATGTATCCGACGGGGGCGGTGGCGGCAAATCCCTTAGATCACCCCCCGCTGCCAAGTGTTTTTGGACCGTTTTGGCTTGACGCATGGCTTCCAAAAACGACTCTCGCTTTTTGCGCCAGTCCGACTTGGCTGAAGTTGCTCCCTAAGAACGACAAACCCGATTAATAACATGATACACATGTCGTAAACGAGTTTGGACTCACTTGTTGCTGTTGCTCCACTTTGGGAGTCCGGGCGGCCGATTTAGCACCCTTTTTTGTAGTAGTCATGACATAGCTCTCGGCTTCGGTTCCCTGAACGCGCATCTTGGTAACGTCAAAGACTTTCCGCTTTTTCTGCGTGGTTTTCTTGCAAACCGTTTCGTGCTTTTCCACCCGGTCGGACGCAAAGTATCTGCCACAAATGGAGCAAGCTATCAAACCATCAGCAGGGGGAGGTCGGGGCCGTTCTCTATCTCCGGAAGTTGTAGGTGGTTCTCTGGCTAAACTCTTCGAAACATTCTTATTCCCCGGGGGCATTGCTGTTGGTTTATTTGAAGTAGACGCATTAACGACTGCAGGTTTCGAGGTTATGGCAGGCTTTTTTGCTGGTTGGGCTGCTTCTGCCTGGACTTGTCTGGGCGGTGCCGGTCTTGGCTTCGGAGCGAGCGTCGGTTTTGGTTTAGGCACTACTGCTGCAGCTGCAGGGACCTAAAATACGCAGATTTAATTACAATCTTTTCCACAAACATATTGACAGAATCAATGTAAGATAAATACTTTAGGTGTGTAAGGGTTTCGCCCTTTTGAAATGGTTTCGGACTTGGGTGGTGTAAAATCTTCGCTGTCGTCCGTAGAGCTTGAGAAGCTTCTTGTGTTCGCACGGCGATTGGTTTGGACAGGCGGCTTGGGAACCGCAGTGGAGGTCTACAATGAAAGCAAAAACAATATTAATAATTATAGATGTAATAGTGGGAATCATTAGAAATGTATCCGGGTGCTTGATTCCGAATTCGTTTTTTCTCTGTTGACCACGCACACTGAAGTTGCTATGGTAATGCTCCCCCAAGCTTGCCTTGACCCTTATCGACCCTTTCTCTAACCTTCCTCGTTATCACAACAGCCGTTCTCATTCATAGGAATCGTAACTGTCACCTCGATTTCCTCTTTACTTTCATAAAGCACGCGAATGGCGCCATTTCTAGAGAAAAATAGGAGAAAAAGAGATGGCAAATGAGCTCTACCTTGGCCTTTACTTCCGCTGCTGCTGCAGCTAACCGTAACCTCTCCAGTTCCGTTTGCTGCTGACGAATGGTGTTCAGTAATTGCTCCTCACGAATGCGGGCTCTTTCTTCAATTTCCTTTTTTTCGTCAGCTTGTTGTCTAAGCCAGGCTAGTGCCGTTTCATCCAGCTCCAAGCCACTCAACGCGTGATCTAGTTTTGAGTGCTCGCTTTGACTCGGGGTACTGTAGCCGAATCGATTCGATGGCAATTTGGACCTGCCGTTGACCGTTGCGTTCTGATGAGGATCTGACAAATTATTCATGCTTTGAACTTTGCTTGGTAGTCGGGAATGAATCCCCTCGATCTGATGCTGACTTTTGCTACGACGTAGCTCGGAACTTGCGGGCGACTCCCCACTGGAACTGATGGAACCCGCAGCAGCTGTCTTAGATTTAGGTGGACGATTCCACCCAAACGTATTAATCTTTTTGTCTCCCGTGATCGGATCCAAGGGATAGCTCTTGTCGTAACCTTTTGTAGGAGAATTGCGAGCGGGGTTTTTTGGAGGCCTGCCGAAAGCGTTCGGTCCCGTTACCGTAGAATTAAGACTCCGACGTTCTTCAAACATCTGCCTCACCTTTGAGAAAAAACAAATGTTTAAATGTGTGATAAACAAAAACATTTGGGAGAGTACCTTCCCAGCACCACTTCCAGTCGATCCCAGGGAGGAAGCGACGGACGAACCCAGGGAAGATGACAGCGATACATTCGAAGATGCACTATTGCTGTTACTTCGCTGATTTGGCACAGCTGCACCGCGATGGTGGTTCTTTTGCTCGAGCATGTCGAAAAGCTTTTGTTCTGCGTCTTCTCGTTGCTGATACTGGAACCGGGCCTAGAAAGATAACCAAGAGCCGTTTAGTAAGCTATGTTATGTTAAAACATACAACTTCAGTGGTGAAACACACATTAGCATAACAACATGTATTCATTACCAGCTAAAAGCACTTGGTAAACGCAAAGCTTGTCTGTGTACCAGCTTCTATGGTTGAGAACAAGAAGTTTGTTAACTAAGCAATTAACGCCACTAGTTTTGCCTGCAAACCACGCTCCGTGTATGAACTGTTTTGGCCACCAGCATGTCCAGCTCGCTATGGCGCGTCAAGTTGTCGTACCACGTATCCCCTGGTAGAACTATTGATTCGAATAGAATACCAGCAGCCGGAACAAGCTTGAATTGTCAGGCGCGATCGATTGTGTTCTGGCCGCCTGCCATGTGTATTATTATGTTACTAATAACTCCTATGGCAATTGTTGCAGGTCAATGCCAACCCGTAAATTCCCTTTTGTTCTAACGAAATATCTCGAACTTGCAATAAAACTTTTTACTTTGATTACCAAACAAAATAAGATCAGAGCAATAAATAATAATTGTCTTAATAGAGCTACAATGGTAGCTACATATCGTTGTTTATCTGCCACTTGCCCTTATTGCTTTGACAGAACAATTTCAAACTTGTTACCTTCATGAGAAGAAGCGGAGATACCGAGGAATTCTCGCGGGTCCGACTGAGGCGCGGAATCATTTTTGTTTTGACGTCAGAAAACCAATCTACACAGAGCAATAAAACCTGAGATTACAAGTCCACACAACTGTCAAACACAGAGAGAGAAATCTCTTCTCTTGTCAAATTAAAACCACATAGCCCAGCTGGCTTGGTCTATACTTTCATTGTTGCGGCCACGCACTATAAGCCGCAGCATTTAATGACATGCCAAGTATATTATTCGCGTGAGCTTACAAGTCTTATCACGTAAACAACCTTGACAAATGCCAAAAGGAAGGAGAAATACCAGTGAAATTAAATATATACCACTATATAAGGTCTGCTTGGCCATGACTCACCTGCTTCGCTGAACATCACACCTTACATGGCCGTTTGGGCACGGCAAAGAGAGCACCGAGCGAGGGTGGATGCTCTGGCACGGTTCGACGGGTAAACGTTACGTTAAGGGTATTGCAAAAGAAAAGTAATGCGGAAACACCACTCGGACTCACAAAGCTTATCTTTTTTGTTGGTTTTGACCCGACACCACATTAATATCCGTACAATCCGCGAACTTCCAACTTGTATGATATGAGTTAGTATACCTGTCGCTGAGTTTTGCTCCTTTTAACTTCAGTTAGTAGTCTCACGGAGGTAAATATGCAGTAGCTAAGGTTTCTTCGTTGCACGGGGAACTGAGCAGTGGATGGCCGTGGTGTTAGCACCTGGCAATGGACTGGGTTATGCTCAAGATTCACAGGAAGTGCCTCCGGCTCTTTTTCTGGGTCTCGTGCTGTTGAGCATGAAGCTCCCATTGCCTGCATTTGAATTTCAAAGAATATTTTTATTTATTTTTTATCTTTCTTTCTTTGTAAGTCCCCAGAAGAAAGGAAATTACGATTAGAAATGCTTAGGAAAGGATATTAGGTGAAAGTGAATACTATTATCCCATTTTTGCATGTTTCTAGAAAAGCCCCCACAACAACAAACGCATTGACTCGGGGTTTTTACAACAGGGGCCAAGAAAAACTAGGAACGAAATTTGCCAATCACGCCAAATCGGTCTGAAAGCGTCTACACTAACGGAACATAACAGAGAGAATTGACATGCAATCCCAACTAAAATAAACCTTCGTCTGACATGTTTGTACACTTTTTTATACGCTGTTTGTACTTACGCAGCCTCTGCCTGGAACCCGTAGCAGACTAATGCTATGGCTTAAATGGGGAGACATTCTTGTTTAACGCTACGCTGTCTGCACATGACTGCTTAAGCAAATATTCTCCACAGAACTCGAGCCATTTTATTACACCCATAGCAATGCCGATACAAGACAAAAGGGGAGAGTAGTCAGTGTGAAAAATATTACTGGGCTATAGGAAATTCCACCGTCAAGAATCTGGGAGAGGTGATACTTTAAGGGGACAAGAATGGCCAGATCGAGTGTTTTCATTCCTATGCGTTCTACTTAACTTGTCGCTTTTAATTAGCAGCAGCATTGAATTGGATCTCAGGACCAACTTAACCCATTTGTCATCGACTAAGAACACAGCATGCAAATAACAAGCTTGCTTCGTTGTCACCCTTCCCTCTACTTGACTAACGGATGGGATCTGTACTTTCGATCTATGGAGAGAACACAGGCACACAATTGGTTCGTTGTTCTTCCGATGAAGAATATATAGGATATGAAGAAGACAAAGGGGAGAAAAAAATATGGCCAAAAAATCAAAGGTTAAAAAATTGGCAGCCGTAATTTCTAACTGTCTTTTCGAGCAGCTCTTTGGCAAATCGATACAGAACAGTGCGTTTTTTTATGTGGTAGTATTGAAACTCACGTTTTCTAAGAAGTTCAAGAGGGACCAGGGTTAATATTTTAAACTTAACAATCAGCGCCTAAAAATGTACCACGTGATCATGAACTGCGACTAGAACGAACTGGGGTATAGGAATTATAGGACTTTCATATCTATAAACATAGCTTGGCACTGCACTGATTCCCCCTTTCGACATACTTCAGAGTTGTTGAAAGTGCATTTAGTAAACAGGAGATAAACACAATCCCCTTCAACGTAAACCGTTTACCTTTTTGGTCTCGTTTGGACAACCTAACAGGAAAAACAAAAAGGAGGACTGTCCCTTCCGATACTTCGTACTTCCTCGCCTTCCAATTATGCTACTGGAGATAACAAGCACGCAAATGAAATATGTGTTAAGAACGAGAAGCCAGAATATTTGGGACGATAAAGTGGCTTCACTGTTCACCGGGTTTTGAAACGTGTGCGTATTTGCTCATACAGAGGTACAGGAAGAGCATGCAAGAGGGGACCCTGCTTGAATTGAAACTGAAAGTTCAGGCAAAAACGAAGTAATTAAGAAAGATCTAGGCAAAAGTCCAGAACGAGTTCAATCTGTCATTAATCCGGGACAAGGAATAGAGTATAGAAGCTGTAAGAAGTGATGATGAGGAAGATAAAGGTAGAAGACGGTAAATGAACAAACGGGAATGTTAGACCAGCCCCTACGCTGGTCTCTCTAAGATTGTAGCAGAATTTGGATAGGGGTAAGTGTTGAGGTAAGGACCATATGCCAACTCGTTTTTTTTTCTCTTTTCTTTCATAAATATTCGAAGCAGTCTGGTTAAAGACCAAGCCTTGACAATCAAGGCGATTAGCTTTTCGCAATCGTTACTTTTGTGTGGTGTGCCCTTACAATGTTAGGGATCTTCTTTATTTTGTTTGTTTTTTTCTTTAATGAGGTAAAAATGAATTCGCGATGATACGCGTCTCAACCGACGAACTAGACTGCTAATTTTGTTTTAAGAGTCTTCACGGCTTTTTTAGAACCCTTGGATATAACCATAAGCTTCTAAGGAAGACATCGCAACGTAAAATAGCCACAAAAATACGAAGATACAACTGGTCGCATATTTGTAATTTTTAGGTCCGCCCAATTCGCCTCCAACTCTCTTGGATCGGCGAAGCATCATTATCGTCAAAGCAATGAAGGCTGTCGAACAAAATAATGTTACGCTAAAGGCCAAACTGTACAAAAGAAGAAAAAAATGTCAGTAAATTAGGCCATTGAAGATAATTAAGAAAGAGAAAAACGAATTAGGAAGAAATTGAATCGTACTTTCCAGGCTCTACTTTGAAGGGTCGTCCGTGCCAAGCATGGTAAATAGCAGCTATGGACCAAGCAATGCCAATGCCGAGGAAGACGTTGACAGCATTGCTGCCCGTCACATTGCCAATCGAAGCGTCAGCGTATTTGTCTTGTACGGCGGAAACTTTGCTGGCAAAAGTGTCTATTTTAAAGACACAACAAATGCTATTAGATAGCGGAAATCTGGGAGGAGGGGTTACGTGTTAACGACCTACAAGCGCACACTTCTCAGCACACAACATCAACATCA
Source organism: Lepidurus apus apus (assembly GCA_022832285.1). Taxonomy (NCBI): domain Eukaryota; kingdom Metazoa; phylum Arthropoda; class Branchiopoda; order Notostraca; family Triopsidae; genus Lepidurus; species Lepidurus apus. Next base: position 145,056 of record JAGJRO010000069.1, on the reverse strand, counting down.
CAAAGTCTCAAAAAACTTCCACTGAACACACGCATGCAAACATAGTGGAAGTGCTTATGGATAATTACCTGGGACACTAGTACCCAGCGCTACGAAAGCTATTGCTGTCACCGAGTCCTTTAATGCTATGGAACATCCAAATCCTGAGGCAACATCCCCAATAATGGCGGTCAAAATTCCGATCCAGATGATAGCCACCCAAAAACACAACCATCCTCCCAAGCGATCTACGTACATGACAATACCAAGGGTTTGGGGGGTTAGTATAACTAAATTCCATGACGGAACTATGTTATGATGTATGTATCCTACGCACGCTTTCTGGTGTGTTACCACTAACCATACAAATACAAACCCATCAGCCTTGTAGGTAAGCTATTGCTCGCTAGAAAAATACCAAAATATACCCGAAGACTTGTTAACCACGAACTACATGCGCCTATGCACGGACCCGGACCATGCCATGCCGCTTTTTATTTTTTAAAGATCGTGCATAGACCTTGGCTGAAGGTGCCTCTTCACCTGGGATCGATGTTCCTAAGGCTACAAAGGCAATAGCGGTCACGGAGTCTTTTAAACACACTGTGCAACCCATTTGAGATGCCAAGTCGCCAATAAATGCCGTAAGTGCTCCAATCAAGGTAATAGAGACCACAAAAGTAAGATACCCGCCGTTGAAAGCTGAAGAACAAATAAAAAGGACTTGAAACTAAAGACTTTCACATCGACATTTAAGCTCACACGATCAGTTTACAAACGCGAGGACGAACCAGTTTTAAAGGTTAAGTGTAAGATTAAAGAGAGAAAAAGTTCCAAGAGCGAAAAAGTGTTATCTATATGCTTCTAAAGCGATTGTTGTTGGAATATTGCCTTGCGTCAACGGTGAGCTGTTTAGAAGGTTGCATGAGTCCACGCCTGCAGCGTTAATTGAGCCGTTTTCAATTAGGCCAAGCTATTTTGAAAGTAATAACTCGCAGCCGCAGATCTTACTAACGCCTTCAGCTTGTGCAAGTACTATACAGTACGTTGTTTGGGTTTCCCAACGCTTAATCCCACGAGCCTAATTAATACATAGAAGTTTTTACCTGTTGGAGGCACAAAGGCGAACAATATCTTCCAGAACACTGTAATAAAATGCAAGATGTAGTCTCCGCATGAAGGCATGGTTTCCTCTCCGTCTTCGTCTACATCTAAAAGGGGGAGAAAAAACCGATAGTGATACTGAAGTCATTCTTCTTTCTCGGGTCAAGTCCCACGAGGTTTTTCCTCTGATATGCCAGCAATCCTGACGACTATCTCCACACTTGCACTTTTGTTTCTTACACTGCCCTGAAATCTTTTCCCTTTTTATTAGCTACTGAGAGGAAAGTTACCTGGACTGACGGTAATGGCTTCAATAAACTGCTCCTTCCACGTGGAGGTTCCCACCAATATTGAGGCGTTTGTTCGCTGAACAAGCTTGTCGACGGTGTTCTAAATACATGATGCGTAAAAGAAAAGTTGAACAATTCATCGAGGACATATGCTTCCATTTACATGCATAAACAAGAGATCTCCTGCTGTGGCTTCCATAAAAAGAAAAGCCGGAGAGCAACTACAAGGTAATTTATGAGGAGAAAAAATACGTATCCCGAGTAAAAACTCACCTTAAACTCTTTGCTTTCTTTGATCCGAATTTGCGCGATCGTGACATCACCCAGTCGGGGTTTTCCCTGCAGGGCTACTCGCTCTTCATCACTCAAGTGATCCTTGTCATAGTTCTGCATACTCCCTTCCACATCTGAAGCAGGGCCGAGGGGAGATAAACAAGACTGATCAGTTTTCCGATTGTGGCGAGTGAGTCACAGCTTTTGTGCAAGTGCAACCAAGTTGTCGCTGTCGTTGAAAGGAACTTCGATAAAACCGGTCATGCATAATGCGTGCTGAACTTGCAGCTATTATTTACTTTTTTAGCGAGATACTTCTACACAACTGGACCTGTCAAGGGTTATTGTAAGGTAGTGTCAACATCTGCCTCCCTCTTTCGGGAGGAATTACTGTTTAAGCGACTACAGCCAACTTTTACGATACGGATGGTACATGTAGGCTATTCTAAAAGCGTACGGCACGATCTTAAAAACGGACCAATAAGACTCACAGCAAATGAGCAGGACCAGGGAGTACGTACATCGAGGAATAAACAAGTTACGTCAAGGTTTCACATGTATACACAGAAAACGTTGTAAGTATGCACCGTACTTGCCACGAGAAATGTTTGAATATTACCTGAGAGATGTCGGGGCTCTCCGAGCTCCACATAGAAAAGCACATCCTTTTCATAGCTGTTCTCTTCTAATATCTGAATGGGTATTGTTTTCCTAGAGAGGAGAAAAGTTAGAAATTTACTGGCATTAATTACTAGAGCAAGAAAGGTTAACAGTTCAACTAGAACGTTGCACAGCACAGTATAACAAACAATGTGTGGTAAATTGTTACTTCGCTTTTCTCCTGCTGAGCGATAAAACTCGACGGGAAGTTATAACTAGATGCTTTTAAAATTTAATTGGGATCTTAAGCACGGAGGGAGAAAAACTAGGTTTGCCAAACTGGCAATCCCTGTAAAAAAGAATCATCTCGGTCCACAATGCCCTTGTAATTTTTGTGCAAACTCTTTGGGGAGAAAGTGGGATCTCAAACCCATTTCCGGCTTTATTTCTACCTTTGCTTCAGACTTTTGCAACTTTTGATGATACACCCTTACGGTTGGGAATGCTGCTGACATACCACAAATACGCTTTCGTATAAAGTACAGCACCGTATTTCTTTATTAAGCTATACCATTTTACCAAAAAGGTAAACGAGCGAGACGTGTTTGTTAAAATGGGTAAATGAGAGCATATCAGATAATAAATCCTTCTGGACACGGCGTTGTTCCATTTGGGCGTGTAAAAGTACAACTTTAGGACCGGCAATTCGTTTCTTTCTACCAACGTTTTACGCTCTTGGAGTACGTCATGGACTTTGCAACATACGGAACGTACTACTAAAAGCGCTCGACAGGTCTGGAAATGGTCCGTGCCAACTACTTTCGCTAGAGCGTGGCAAACGTACCACATTCGCTACGAGGCCTATCATCTACGACTTGGTCTACTCAGCGACATCTTCCTGGCAGAAATATTTGCAGCAAATCGCCAAGTTTGTTAAGTCAACGGCTGTACTGCTGTCAGGAAGATTCACGGTATTGCTAGTTTTCTTTTTTGTCTAGATTATGTCTGGTCAAGCCATCAAATATAGAGCAGAAGTCATAAAGAACCTTTTATAAGGTTACTAGTGATGCAGATATTAGCAGACGGTTTTTATGCAGCACGAAACACGAGCTCTAAATGTGTCTTGGGCTCCCTTATGTTGAGCGTGTGAACAACTAAAAGAAGCCTACTGGGTTGTCCATAATGAATGTTGCGTCCTGCAGTGTCTCTTTTGAATAGAAAGTAGGTCTTGTCCTCGCTCAAAGGAAGTTTCGGTATCGACAGAGCGATGCGTATTGTTGCTGCACAATCGCTCTTAGTCAATAACAACGAACAAACACGATAATACAGTAGAGTGTGCAGGGCCAAACTGGGGCAATTCAATCGAAAGAGGAGACTATCACCTCTGACAAAAGCTTGTCTTTCCATCCCCGCTACTTGATTCTTCTGGTTCTTTTAAGTAAAAAGAAGGCACCCACCGTACACTAACGCTATTTACCTGCTTGCACTTAGTTCCCAATCCTTTTAGAAGAAGCCTACAATGTTTCCACCTGCGAAGGTTTCTGGAAGCAACAACAAATCTATATTTGTATTTTTCTTCTATGACCTGTCTGGCCAAAACCGAAAAATCCTCCATAAATATTACGACCTGCCTTTTATATTAGACACTTTCCCAATGGCCACACTACCAACCATAGATATGCTAACCAGCTTTCCAATAGATGCAACGGAAGACGTCATGAAAGCCATAAAGCATCAAACATTAATGAATGCCCGAGCACGAACTAAAAAGTTGTTTCATCTCGGCTTTCTATGGTAAGTTGCCGACTACCCAAACTTGCTGACGCGAAACAAAAGTTGCCCTTTTAGTCGTATTCAATGCAAATGACGTTCTGTTCATTTTTATTCAAGCGAAAAGCTCTGAAACGTGGTCTAATTCTGGGGCTAGGGTGTCCCTGTCTAAGCAATGAAAAGTCTGAGAAGCTGTTGGACATTAATGATCGTGACTCTAGTTTTGGCTCTTGTGGGGGGTTACTATATAGCTTCGCCCATGTTGCACACCTGCTATAATAGGCCTATTTCGGAGACGAAGCTTTTCTAGTGCAGTCTCACACGACAAGCGTTCCGCAATGTGACGGTCTCGGGATCGAAGCCCAGTACAGGTACATTAGTTGTGGATGCCAAGTCGCGGAAACCAATGCCAAAGCATGGCGACACAGAGGAACGTAAATTTTTACAGAATGGGAGCTAGGAGCTCGAAATAGACCCAACCCTCATGTGGTCGAGCGGGTATAGAAATAGCAAGGGCAATGAAGAAAATGAGAAAACGCTCCGAGACTAACGGAACAGCTCTTTTCAGTTTGTCGATATTTTAGCTCGACAAAGATCCAAGTTGGCCTCCTCCAAAGGGCTCAACTTATAAAACTTCCGGGGAAGAATATGTGTACCAACGGAGGCTTGGCACCAAAAGGAAGACATACAATCCACTGTGAGATAGACCTGGTAACGTTACCGTATCCCAGGGTACAGGATTGATTGCAAAAAACGGCAGGGCACTAGCCTCTTGATGAATGGTCTGTCAGCTCGTAAAGAAAGAAGTATTCGTAATGAAGCCTGCGCAAAATAAAGAGGCAAGATTGGCTGGAGCGTCGTCCAAGGATTACAATAAAGTAACCGGCCACGGGATCTAGAGACCCACCAAAGCCTCGGAAGCTGGGAAAGTGGTGTGTGATGCATACTGAATGAAGCCTGCCATGCCATAACGCATCGATCGCCATTATTCTTTCTTTTCGCAAATGAATCTTCAATTTTCCTTTCTACCCTCAGTACTCCAGACCTAGCAACTGTCTTTAGCGTTTTTCTCCGCTTTCGTTTTTGACGAAAAACCAAACATTAAGGGAAAACCTTGTAAAGGGCGGACTTACTCAATTTCATTATTTTCAAAGACCACTTCGCCTTCGGTGTGTTCGAAGTCTCTGCCCGATTTGGCTGTTCCTTCTTTCGTCTGAAAGGGTACTGCAACTCTGCCACGGGCACCGCTCCAACGCGAGACTTTGACGTCGTGCATTCCCACCGATTCCACCAATTCAGTGTCCTTTTCAGCCAAGTTGAAGATGCCGCAATGGTCGTCGTCGAGGATCATGACGGTGGCTGCGAAAGGAGCCACCAATTCCACGCTGCAAGCTTTATGGCCGTTTATGGGACCCGAAGTCGTGGAAGTGGAAGTCGAATGAATGCCCGTGCTGCCGTTGACCGACGTCGTGACTTCAGTCTGTTTAGGGCCCAACCTGGCGTTGTTAAGACGCACGTAGAAGTGTTCGTCCTCTTCAAAAACGTCGTCGTCAATTACCCGAATGCTGAACATTTTGGTCGTTTCGCTGGGACCAAAAGTAAGCGTGCCTTGGACTGCCACGTAATCCGACCCGGCGTTGGCCGTCCCGTCTTCGGTACGATAGTCCACTAACACGGCTTGCATGGGATCGCCACCTTCGCGTCGAACCGTGACCTGAAACTCGCCGACGTTCTCCATGACAGTGTAATGTCCAGGGTCGAAAAAAACACGGATGATGTTGTCATTGACATGGGTGGCCTGGGCAGTGGACGCTTGAATTTGGGACAGATCCGAGTGGGTGAGGTCAAAGGCTTTCTTGCTTAGGTTAGAGCCACCTGTCAAGCGCCGAGTGGCTTGTATACGGTAATACGCGCGGGATTTCGGGCCCGTATTGGAGAGCTGTTCACGAGCCATGGATTCCAAGGATCGCATGTCCAAGTTCGGGTTTTGTTTCCGGAGATCCCTCAGCAGCTGAATGTACTGGCGACGATTCTCCTCGAACTCTCGGACCTCGGCGTTCTCTTCTTCGTCGAAGACTTTCAAACCATCAGCCCCCTGACCGATCGCCGTCAATTCGACGTCCTCAAAACCCTTGTTCTCGCCACCACCTTCCGTTTCCACGATGACTCCTCTGCGGTTCATGCGATAATTCTTCGAAAGATATTTGTACAGCAACATACGGCGATCGGCAATGTATGCGGTGAGAACTGTGGCCGGAAAGAAGAGGAAAGTGACAATGCCTTCCCAAACCTCGACCACCCCATAGGATGTGACGGCGAGAATTATGTAGAGCCAGACGTAAGCGAAAACGGACCAAGTAGCGGTGACGAAGAATACTCGCAAGTGTTTGATTTTGCGGGATTCGCCATCAGGAATGACGTAGACGCAAAGCCCGATGATCATGAAAAGGTTAAACGCCGCTGAACCGACGATCGTTCCGGGTCCCAACTCGCCCGCTTCGAAATCTTTGGCATAAACTTCGATGATGGATAGCAGGATTTCCGGGGCTGAAGATCCCAACGCCATGAGCGTCAGATTAGCCACCGTTTCGTTCCACACCCGAACAACAATGATCTGTTTGTCGCCGTTTGGGCGCTTGATTGTAATTTCTTTTTCTTTCGAGGTGATGACTTCAATAGAGGACATAAACCTATCCGCGATGATCGAAACACCCACGAACAAATAGCACATGGCTATGAAGTACACCAAACCTCGAGCAACGCGGTCGCCTGTGCTCAAGTTATCGAACGGTCTCCACATGGGAATGATAAGGCCGTCTTGGCACTGAGGGCCACCATCGGTGGAGTTGGAAGATGAAGTTGCTCCGACTTCATTTGGAAGACCCACGCACCAAATCACAGTCAACAACAGTGCTACAGATTTTGGCCTTCTGGCTTTGGTCAGTTGAAAACTTCCCCACGACGCCATGCTTCAAGATTGGCTGTATTAAGGTTTTCGGGGCGGGTTCAGAGTGTTGTCCACGACGGGAGAAAAATGTTTTAAAAAAATCTTAAAACAAAAGAAGCTTAAAAAATTTTCCGAAGGAGAAAAAAACACGGCACTGTCGTCGGTTAGCGGAACATGTCCGGTACTTTAGAATCGGCAAGTTTGCACGAAATACATTCTCGATAGGGAAAGAGCAGCAAGCTTGTCCGCACTTGTCACGACTTGCCGGCCGCCGTCCTGTGTATCCTAGAACACTGAAATGTTCGAGGAAGCCTTATCTGAGATGCCTTTCCTGACTCATGAGCGTCCCTGTGGCGACTGGACTGCATCCTAACCGTTAGAATATGCGCTGCTGGTGGGGGCTACTACTACGGATGTGGGGTATGCGCCTACGGACGCTGCAGACGCCCCTTTCTTTGCCCCCGAAAAGGACGCCCTCTTTTTCGGCTAAAGGAAGCGAAAAAGAAGAACGTAAGAGCGACGCGGAACTGATGGAAGTTAGCAGAGGGGAAAAAAAGGCATAAGTCTTATAACGCGAACAAAAGCATTCCCTTGGCTTCTTTAAGATTGGGTGCATCTAGAACTCCATTTTACTCGAGCGGGCACTGGGTTCACTCAGAATGCAAACCCTAAAAAGCGAGCACCACGTCCGTTTACTTGCGTCCTTTTTTTTTATTTACGCTCCAAACGAAAATGACCACATTTAGCCTCATGATTTGATCGATGATATACCCATATCTCGAACAGTAGGCGAGTACCCTTTGACTACAAACCATCTTCATGAGCGTTTGCTAAGAGCAAGACAAAGTAATGGGTAATGAATTCCACTGCTGTTTCCGCTTGTCGTAAAGACAGAAAGACTTGCTTGTGTAACCTCACAATGGTCACGCTAACGGAGAAATAGCAATTCGCATGGTAACGCATGTCATGTTAACTGGGTTTCGCGTATGCATACGATAAATCAACTTGCGTTGCGTGTTTTTAGAACCTACAGTTATTTCCAGCGGGTGTCATATTGGAAACAGAAGGGATAAGGTTGCAACCCCGGTAATAGAACGACCACGGTGACAAGCGCGTCGATCGATATGTTTATATAGAGTTGCAAAAAGGGTCATCCATCTGTCACTGTTTGCTTTTGCCCCCTTGACTACGTCGGCTTAGATCCGATCTTGACGAATAGCTCTAGGTGCCATTATGCAAAGCATGCATTGCTCTCTTCTTTATGCGCTCAAAGGGGTTATCCTTATCGATCCTTTAGTCTCGAGTCCGTAGCAAGGCTCTTTTCTGTTTATTGTGACAGCATAAAAAGGAAGGACAACCCCTTTCTTCCTCTTTACTATCCAGCCGGGTCCATGCTTCATACGGGCTCGGATTACCCAATTTTGTACCTATAGTACTCAATATATACACAGCTTGGGAGGCCCGTGAGGCTTTGTAGTTTTAGTGGAATGTTATGAAACAACCTTCTGCTAGAAGTCAGAGTGTAGTGTGGGAAGCCGAAGAACAACGCCGGCAGTAATCGTTTATTCTTTTGGGAGCTCCAACGACCATTGGCAATCCAACAAGGGTTTTACAGCGGCTTCTGCACATCTTTAAGGTGAACGCCACAAAGATTCCGACATGTGAGGGGTGTCGCGTAAAGAAGGGACCGTTCGTTTCCCTGGCATGGTCTCGTGAATGCTAGCTATGCGTGGGTACTGGTCTGCTAGGCCTAGCTAAATTTAGACACCTGTGTCGCCATATGTGCCAAGGTTGGTCGCAAAGACGAGCCACGAAACAAGAGTGTCGCTTTTGAATTAGACATGTCTGACTATCCAGCTGCACGAGCCAAAAGCCTGCGAAAAGAAGCAAGGTTTTTGAGTTGGGGAAGCATTACTTTTGTTTTTATGCAGGCACAGATTGGTTACAGGATGAGTTACGTCACTTAGCGCCTATGGCAGTTTTCCTAACGAACTTATTGGCTTCATAATGTTTGGACTAATGAGCCAGAAAGTGTTTGGGGAAAAGGGACATTTGAATCACTGTTGTGCAAATATTAAATTAGCGTTGCATGGTGATCGATATGATCGAAAATACAAAAAGAATTAACAACGCAGTATAGGCTATAGTAGTAAATAAATAATAACTTCAGGGAAATTGGTGACAACAGGATATGACAGTGCAGATGAAAGTAAAGCTATTCCGAACTGAGGAGTAAATAAAACGATTCCTATGTTAACCAGCGTTTGACACCTGTTCCTAGATGGCGCAAAGATAGCCTCGAAAATCTTTCCTTGCGAAACCGAAAACTTCGGTGCAGTTAACATTTTCACAGAATTGAGAAGCAAAAAATAGATCGATGGGTGTAGTTAAGTTGGGAGTAAACGTGGAATGTGACAAGACTTAACCTCGACTTCTGTAACTCTAAAAGCGCTCCTGAAGTCGGATAGCGTGACTTTTAAGCTATGCAGCTTAACTTTATCACTCATTTCTAAGTATAGAATACGATAATGTGCAGTCACACCCGCAAATTCTCGTAGTATGCATTCCTACATCCGTCATTTGCTTAAAATACCACTGACAAACGTTAAATAAAATGGAATGTACCTTAACATGAAAGCGTGAGGAAACGGCCAAATAGTTTGCCTGGAAATGCTTGAACTTTCTTAAGCCAACAATAAAATCACAAGTGGATAAGAAGTAAAGAAATACAGAAATATAAGGTTTAAAGTTAATGGAATTTTGGTAGCAGCTTCGGTACTAAACTTTAAGTTTTCTGTATAAGACAATAATTTAAGAGAACGTAAGATCATTTTTGATCTACCAACGACATGTAAAGGATTTTCGCAACCAGCGCAGCCGCTTAGCGACGAAGGGAAGCAATCAGCACAGGTACCGAGTATACAATACTCCAATTGAAGCTGTGCTTGTTTAGCTTGCCAATTCATCATGCTACGTGTTTTTAGACTCAAGGGGCTCAGAAATCGCTTTCCGCCCTAAAGAGACGCTGGATGCAGATATAGAGCGAAAGCTCTGAATACGGAAGTTCTTCGAATACGAATCCTTAATAGACTTACTCTAGAGCCGTAAAAGGAGCAAAAAATACCAATGAAGATAAAAACCAAAACGCTACGATTGATGTGATGTAAAAAGTGTAGTCTAGATATAAAACCTTAGATGAATGTTACGTTCTAACGCTAATTAGATCGAAAATAAACAAGTTCGAAGACTATCAATTTTCACAATTGCTTCCAAAGTTTTCCACCATAATGCCGGCATAATGGAGAACCTTAGTCGTCCATTACAACTTCACAGCACAAAAGCTTTACAATGTACACTAGCTTTGATATTTAAAAAATTCTAGAGATGGACAACCTGAAAGACTTCGCCAGGCACGCCAGCAAGATAATTACGTTTTTCATACCCATTTTAAGTTTGCTCACGTAGGACCAGCGTGCAGCGCTTTTCAGCCTAAATCTATCGACTACGCACACGACTAAATCTTGCTGGGGAATTTTCTTCTAATTGAGAGTAACATTTGATGCCGGATCTTCATTTTTCGTCCGCCTTGCAGACTAGACACGCAAGCTGTTTGCAGCGTCAAGGGGAGTCCTCTCAAGATACCCCGCACCGCCGCAGCGAAACCAGGTGGACTCCAGGATACGATTAGCATGTTTTGATGAGCTCCGGAATCATTCCACTAGCAGAACGTTAAGTAGCCAAGTAATTCTTCACCCGCCAGAAAAAGTTCCCCTCCACTGTTGTTGGCCACTTATCGTGAACCTCAACTGGGTTTTAGGAGGGCGGCGAATGAAGGCACAGTCACGGTGTCCATTAAAAACATCCATATAAATTCAATGAGATCGTCTAACAATACCCAGTAGCTAGGCAAACAAGCTCGACATCGTTCAAACTGTACCAAGTAGTACTTGTAACTTTTACTATCGTTTCCCTTGCTTCACAGGAAACAATTACAATCTGCGATATGGCATATATTACGTTCACTGTTACATGTGCAGCGGTATTTTCCCTTGTGTGCGTTCACCCGGTACTTACCAAAGGTAAGGTATATTTGACAGATTCAAGCTTACGTGATTGCGAGTTGCTAAACTACTCCTGCGGGAAAACTACCCTCATTAAAATTTGCACTCGTGTAGTCAGACAAATGGAAAGGCTTACCGTCTCGGAATCCTCTGACTTGCAGCATTCCGCAACTAACTTGGTAGCGGACTCCGACGACATAGTAACCGCTACCCATGGTCCAACCGAGAAGTGAGATTTTTTGTATTGCCTCATTTATATGCTACTTTCACACTACTGTATTAGTACGACGAATTACCCCGAATTACATTATTCCAGCGACGATTGTATCCGTCACCCAAAGCACGTGTCGCTTGGTCCAGGTATGTTATTTATCTCGCAGAAACCAAAATTGTTACTTTATTTGCTAATTAAAGGATCATTGGGCGAGAATGTGTACGTCAACGTGGGGCACTGTTCTGGGAAAACAGAAATAGTGCTAAAGGATGCTATCTCCTCGTTCCCGGATGGTCAGGAGGACAAGACCAAGGTAAACATTTATTTATAATTTGGAATTCCAAGAAGTTGGAGGAACGAGTCACATTGGGCTTATCATGTCACGGCAATCGAACCGAGTCGTGGCTAATAACCTAGCTTTTATTGAGAACTATAAAAACCCAAGACCTCGATATACATACTGCCGGTGGTCCTAGTGAAGTGTTTTTTTGTCATCCCTTTTCCGTTCGAAAAGATCATTGAAATCCCAGTTAACAGTCTTGAATAGATCCGGGTCAAGTCAAACATGGCCTTATAAGGTTTCATCTACACATCCTCGCATTGCATACATCCTTCTTCTTTCTTTACCTTAATCACTGTTACCCCCGTAGCTTTGGGAATGTTCCTGGGTTATTAATGTTGCTTCGTGACACGCCATGACTTTAATAGGGATCCCTTATGGATCCTTGTTTTTCTACCCGGTGATTCGTTAAAATAAGCCAGAACGACAGGGAGCACTTAACAATTTATGGTTGTTATATTTTTCTCCTTTTTTCTCTATTTTTTACGTTAAGCTGTACCAACAATTACGCCGATCGAACACCGTAAGTCAGGAATCCAAGTGCGGCGCACCAGAAGGACACCATTCTTGCGCAGCCTCCCATATTCGCATGGAAAGATACTCTACATTTCAAGGAATCAAAGGAGTGGAGGTGATTGATAAGTGCTCATGTCAAGCCAAAGCCAGAGTCTGCCAACGCCATTCTTATCACATCACATACTTTCCTGACTCTTCGTTTGAGAAAACCGTGGACGTAGGAGCCTGCCATGGAAAGTGTCCAGGTAAAGTGTTTAGCGCGGTTAAAAGACGTTGGCTTTTTTATGAAATGTAGAAATGTCCATCATTGGTTTTCCCACACTCAAAACTTGGCTACGGGAAGCTTTTTTAATGTGTATACTTGCATTATGAGTCATATGGAAGTTCTGCTTACTGCTCTAGCCATATGAGGACTTTGGAAGATTTCGGAGACAGTTTCTTCGAGCTCCGGCTCGAGGAACCCTGCGCGTGTCGCATGGTCTATTCCTTACATGACTCATAATACCGATATGGTCAAGGAAGCGTGAATTTTGACCGAAGAATATAACTGAACGTTAAATCCGCTGCTCTTCTGTAGGTAAAGGCCACCGAGATCGGTCACTGTCTTGCCGAGCCGTGCAAAACAGATCCTTGGCCGTGCTGGGACCTAATGGTATATACAAGCCATAGATCTGTTCTAGAAGCCTTTAATAATTCAGCTATGCTATAGGAGACACGGTCGTCAGCGTCATCGAGAAATGCGAATGTACAGAGCACTGTTATCGGGTCTCTCAGTTTGAGCAAATGTACGATTATACGTCGTCCTTGGAAAACGGCACTGCCGTGCCTGTTACAAAGGTTTGCTTTCCACTGGCTTCTTAAAAAAAAAAAAAAAAAAAAATCTTACTTTTGATTCAGATGATCGATGTGGGTCAGTGCCTCGGTGGCTGCAGCGGACATAGGCACAGCAAATGTGTTCAAAAGTAAAATTGCAAAAAAAATGTTAATTTAAAGCTTACATTGGAAGGAAAACATCATAGGAAAACGATATATGCATCAACTCGGCCACCACAACCGGTTACTGATGATGAGGATGATTACGATTATGAGTATCAGCAAAGAACGACCACGACAACTACCACACAGGAACCGCCGACGACGCGCGTGGAGTGTCTCATGCATTTGTTCTCGCGGCCTAGCCGTTGCAGTCCGCGTTCGGTGCAACCACACCGGTACAGAAACCGTCACGGGGAAGATCGTCTCTTACTTGCGATTACCAATTGCTCTTGCCAGTAAACGGGACCTTTTTTACTTGTAAACCCGTCGGCCAGCTAGAGACGCGTGATCTAGTAATCATGTACGCTTAGTAAGCAAGGCCATAACTAATTATATACTTCGCTTTCACGTTGGTTTACAACTTGAGGACTTATCTATTGCTTTAAAATCCATGGGACTTGAAAACTTTGGTTACAAAATACACTCAAGACTATTGCCGGACAAAAAAAATATGTTAATTTAATCTGCAAAATACACGTTAAGAAAATAGTGGTTCTAGACTAAACCGCTTTTTTCTGATATTTTCCTAAACTCACCTTTACACAAGAAAAGAATTGCTGGCACAAGAAAAGAAACCAAGAAAGCGATGTGAAAGATGATGGGCAATACTTGCGTTGCAGGTTAGGACCCTCCTGCTGCGTCTCCGTCGCCATGGACCTGGGCAACAACACGGCTACCGTTGAGGATGCACGTCACTCCATATATGATCATGAGCTTGGCGAGAAAGGGAGAAAAAATTTAAAAAAGCCATTGAAATGTTCGTCAAGAACTCAACTTTGTGTACTACACGTCTTCAAGAACACCAACGATTTTACTCATGAGTCAAGGTAATGAATCCTGACAATGTCATCTATGGACTGGAGTTGCTAGCCTTGCAAGGACGTTCGGCAACACCTAGCTGAGCAGCTTTAAAAAAAAAAAAAAAAAAAAAGTTTTGCTAATCCAGGATCCTTATCCGCAGATAACTCCAAACTATGCTCCTGGAAAGTTCCCCATTACCCCGGCCATACTTGGAAGAAAAACGCAAGTTTTAGCAATGGTCCGTATATCACGCACCTCCAGCACAGCAAACGGGGACTTATGGACGAGGCTGACCTCGGTGACACCCGGTGTCACAGTCAAAATACTCAGCACTGAGACTTCGCCCCGCCTCACAAACCACCAAACTCCCACACTCGTCGCTCGCCGCTTATAAAAAGAGCTCCTCTGCCACCAAGGGCCTATTGTCTTGCCGGAATTACCTGTCACACACAGAAAAAGAATTCTGCGTGAAACTTCTCAAAATGGTCCGCTCTAAAAGTGTGTGTTTGGTGGCGGCTTATGTCGTGTGTTGGACCTTGAGTCATACTCACGCAAGGGACATCTTTGATTTAGAGCAAGATGTGAAAGAAGAAGCCATGGAAAAGTTTAAAAAGGTAACGCTTTCCTACCCAATTTTGACCAAAAATTCTTCCATTACTAACGCACGCTTCTAAGGTTTTTGGAATCAGTGGCAGCTGTGAGAATTGCAGCGATCGAATGCCGCCTCAATACATGCTCGACCTGTACAACACCGTTGCCGATCCAAATGGCGTGACCCGAGCCAATAACCCGTACAACGCGAAGATCATTCGCAGCTTCAAAGAAAAGCGTAAGTGCAACAAGTTCTGAAATAGTGCGAATTGGCAACTAACATTAGACTGCGACGAAATTACAGATGTGGTGGCCAGTTCTGTGACGTACTTTAACATTTCGGGCTTGAGCCCGTACGAATCAGTTCTGGAGGCGGAATTGCACGTCTACAAGCACAAGCATCATTCCAAGCACTCGAAACTGAGCTCCAAAGCTCTCATCTACACGGTAAGAAAAATCATTCCTAAACAAAAATAACCGAATTCCTTTCCATTAGGTCAAAGTGTACCAGGTGCTGAATTACGACTGGATTTCAATACCAGAAAAAAACAAATTAATCGACGTCCATTACGTGAATGTTCTATCGCCGGGCTGGGAAGTGTTTCACATCAAATCTGCCGTTCAAGAGTGGTTAAGTGGCCAATCTCCCAATTACGGACTGATTCTTACGGCATCCACAGTTAATGGTCAAAAGCTGGATTTCAAGTTCATTCGACACCCCGAAAAGCACGTTTTGCTGCAACCAATGCTCGTTCTTTTCAACAATGAAAACACCAATGCAACGGGACAGCGAGAAGATTCCGAAGAAGAGTGGGACCAATCGCATCACAATGGTAAAAAAGAAATGACAAAATTACAAAACACGGGCTAATCCTTTGGTTAGATTTGACGTCCATGTACGGAGAACCGAGAAAAAGTATCAACGAAATCGACGACGACGACACCAGCTACAGAAGTCGCAAACGTCGTAGCTCAGCGTCCAAAGGCAGCGAATGCAGTTTAACGGAACTCTACGTCGATTTTGAGAAGATTGGCTGGTCCTCTTGGATCATATCGCCTAAAGGCTACAACGCTAACTACTGCAAAGGCCACTGTTCCTACCCCTTAGGTCAAAGTCAGCGTCCTACGAATCACGCCACAGTTCAAAGCATCGTTCATCAGCTCAGCTTGGCTCCGGCAGTACCTCAGCCTTGTTGCGTGCCCAGTCGATTACTGTCACTCAGTCTTTTATACTACGACGACAACGACAACGTTATTCTCAAACAGTACGACGATATGGTCGCCGATACTTGCGGGTGCCATTAGAAAGCTTTTTCTTTTACCCAGCAAGACACGTTATGACTCGCCCCAAAGTGTGCCACATTCTAATGAGATTAATTCTAAAATAAGTACTTAATCTGGCTTAAAGCAAATCTACCTTGGTCAAAAGCTTATATGTGCAAGAAGACCGTTTTGCGTGTGTGGTAAATGCGCTGTTTTTCTGTAAATATTTAGCACTATTACAAACAATGTCGTAAAAAAACGTATCCTTTTATCATTTTCTCTATCCTCAGGAAAGTTCTGCGGGGAAATTACAAGGCGGGGAAAACGCTTGATAAATTGCACTAACACATGAACGGTTTAGGCACTATTAACTACTTCCTGCAAACTCAAATGTCCATAAAAAAACTGCTCACGCGTGCTGGAAAGGCCCACATCTTTTTTTTGGCAGAACTTCGTGATACTCAAAATTTCTCTTTCCTTTATATGACGCTCGTTCATGTGGCCACCTCGCGCGTCTTGTCCTGAATAGTCAACATTAGTACCGAACAGGAACGTAACTAATGGTACAACGGTCAATTTTCGATTTCTATGTGGAAACCGCAGGCAAGGACAAGTAAGAAGGAAAACCCTATTCTGCAAGTAATGATGAACACACCTCTAGCATATCTCGATTAAGAAAATGGGGCAAATTTACGCCAAGGTTTATTGTGTAGTCGCTTGACACGCTTCAACTCCTAACATTTGGACCGTAGAAGTAGTGTTTAGTCTCATACGTTTAGTGTTGAGAAGCATATCTTCAAACCGCCTTTTCAAAATACGACTCGTTAGTGAACATGGGGCGTGGCTGCCATCAGCTGCCACGAGGACTTAAATTTGACACAGTCGTGATGAATATTAGAGTGGGTGGGAGTAAGTATATATAGGCTGACTACCAAAAGGGACAATGGTCAGTCAGTCTACAGCTTTTCACTTATTCTTAAAAACAATCCACTTCAGCAGCTCCACATACCAAAGGCTTTCCCGTCCGAAAGAAGCTTAACGGTAACAAGATTACGATGAGGCTTTACGAGGCAAGTATTTACTAATATTGTACCGAAATTCCTTCGATATTGTGAACGCCTCAGTTTTGCTTACAACCATAAATCTTAGGTTTGTGTTCTACTGGCGTTATACATCGTGTGTTCCGCCGAGTACATGGATCGAAGCGAACACAGGCTTGGGTACAACCAATATGAAGTAAGTTAATCCACCTTATGGAAAGACGTCCACCCGAATTTAATGCCCTTCTTTATTAATTTGTTTAGAAACCCGCCAAATATAATTTCGCCTGGGAATCCAAAGATGATTACGGAAACAATTTTGGACATCAAGAATCGCGTGAGCAGGACAAAACTTCTGGCTCTTATTTCGTTCACCTGCCGGACGGACGGCTTCAGAAGGTTACGTACTACGTAGACGGCGATTCAGGTTTCCAGGCTCAAGTATCCTATGAAGGCGAAGCCAAGGTTTACGATTCGAATGCCTACAAAAGCAAACCAAGTGCCTTTCCTTATTCTGCCCAGGCCGAACCAGTTTACAAACCTAATTACCAAAGACCTTCCTATCCCACCCAGCAACACACAGTCAAACCCAATTACCCTGTCAAGCTCAGTAATGAGGCGCAAATTCGTTATATGGCTGAAGAGAAGTCTTACGCTCGTAAACCTTACCCACCCAGCTACGAAACTCAACCTTACTACGCGGGTACGGTACAGCCCTCCTACCGTGGAAAGTACGCAGACCTAAAGGACGAGTACAGGACAACTGAATCCAACAAATACCCGCAAGTACCTTCCAAGAAACAATACCAAGTTATCGATAAGACTGAATCTGAAGCGTACCTACCGAATGGGAACTCAAATAGCAATGTACAGCCCTCCTACCATGGAAAGTACGCAGACCTAAAGGACGAGTACAGGACAACTGAATCCAACAAGTACCCGCAAGTACCTACCAAGAAACAATACCAAGTCATCGATAAGACTGAATCCGAAGCGTACCTACCAAATAGCAATGTACAGCCCTCCTACCGTGGGAAGTTATACGCAGACCTAAAAGACGAGTACAGGACAACTGAATCCAACAAGTACCCGCAAGTACCCACCAAGGAACCATACCAAATCATAGACGAGTCTGAATCCGAAGCGTACCTACCGAAAACGCACTCAAATGGCAAAGCACAGCCTCTAAGCACTTATAGGTCAAGTTCCAATGTCAACAAAGAGAAAGTAACTACCCAACGCCTGTCTACACCTACACAAGATGGCGCGTACAACGGTAAACCGGAACGCCATCAGGTTGCCCAGACTGTTCCCGCTCGAGTGGCGTACCCAACCAAAAGCGACACCGATGTCGAACCGGTTCAAGAGGACTACCGCACAACCAAACCTTATGCCTTGGCTAAATTAGCTGAAAAGAAATTGACGTACGTACCAGCATACCAGCCTAAGCCTGTACCAACATCAAGCAGTCAAGATTCGGCAGAGTACGAAACGTACACTACAGCCAAACCATTGACGCGGGGTAATACCGCTGCTCGCAATGATCATTACTCATCCAAAGCTACCAAATCAACTGAGTCGCCGCCACTTTACCCCCCAGAGCCTTCGTACCGTGAAACTGCTACTTTTCGTTCGAAATCGCAGCCAACGTACCCCAAGAAAACCGACTCCTACAGCTCGGATGAGTCCGAATACTAACTTTAAGGTCACTAAATATAAAACGGATCCTTTATATAACTTATTCTGTACAGAAAGCGCTAGGATTTTTAGAAACTATAAATACACTATTAGCTTGCGCATTAACTATTCATACTCTCTAAACCTGTTCGAAGAGCTTACTAGCAAACAGCTTTCATTTTCTTCACGGTATACCAAATACCGATTTTTCTTGTAGTACGACCCACTAAGAAACAAGGAAGTGTTTTATTCCTCCAACATGGTTCGTGCCGTGCAGTCGCTGGTTTTTGTGTGTGCCATCTTGGCTTTGGTAGACCATGGTTCCGCCGACGATGTATTCCCAAATTGCATTTTACACATTTCAATTTACTTGAGTAATATCGCCTCTTTTTAGGACTTTCCAACGGAAAAACCCGTTAAAAAGCAAACGCAGCCATGGCTTCTACCTTTCAAATTGCCGGTATTAGATCTTGGAGTTAACTCAGACTCTGGTCGCTCTATTGTCGATACTATTTTGTCTGTATCACGTCAAGGCCTAAGTAAAAAATATTACACTAACTTTAAACCCTTTCGCTCTTTTACCCAACGGTTATTTATTTTTCAATTTAGATTTTGCTCTGAACGTTGACCCAAATGTTGGACGCGATCCTAATTCGCGCAACCACTCTCCAACAACCAGTCTTGGCAAAGCGCTTTCTAACGGCGGGGAACATTCCCAAGGCCCCGTTAACGTCGACCTTTCTATAGGGTTCCCTGACTCACCATCATCCAAGCCGCTTCGCGATTCGCAAAGGCCCTTTGAATTTCGCTCCAAACGTAATATTCAACGTAGGGCCCTTGGAACTCAAAGTATCCCAAATTATTTGATATTCCCCAACTTCCCTGGGAAAGCTGAACTTGCTTATGGTGACGATGTTCCTCACGTACCGGCTTCCCCAATTCAGCAAAAGATGTACAAAACCCCCATCTCATTGAAGTCAAACAGCGCGGCTCCCGTCCAGCTCGATTCCTCTGACTTACTTAATATGGAATTTCTGCTGTCTCAATGGGAGCATGATGGCTTGAATACTGGAAATGAAAATCGGCCTTTCCAACCAAACCAAGCTCTTTCTCAAGGACGCCAGTATAACAGCGGTAACACACGCTGGTCCGACAGGCATGTCAATTCATACTAAATATGCCGTTACTCAAATCCATGGTTATTCAAACGATTCTCCGACTTAATATTCTATGAAATATTCCCAAGAAGCGCTATACTGAAGATGATTTCGTAACTGGATTGTTCAACCTGTTATACACGCTCGCACGACTCCAGATCAAGACCTGAATTAAACAAAATAAAAATAGATATTGCAAACGTCTGACTCAGACAGACTTCATAAATTTCATTTTTTATACTTGTGTAAACCCAGTGAATATAAGAAAATACACCAATCAAACGCTTGTGATTTTCTTTTCCTATTTCTTTCTTTTTTTATTTAATTTATTTCAATTTCTTTAAACTTCTGGTTTATATAATACTACAGATAACTGTTATTCGAAATTAAATAACAATTCATTCTTAGCACCTAAACTCAAAGTAAATGTACGGCAACGAGCTTATAGTTAAGGCCGATTGAACTAAATTTTAAAAAATATAAAAAAATACTACAGATACGAGTAGGCCAATAAGGTCATGTTTAAATTGCTTGAATGGAGCGTCATCCATTTGTTTATTCCCAATTTTTAGGCTTGGGTTGTGTTCGGGAATTTTTAACTCCGAGTCCTTCCAAGAAAAGGACACCTTGACACACCTGTTGGCCTTCACAGTGGCCTACTTTGGATCTGAACTCTATATAATAAAACTCTAAATTACTTAAGAAACACTCCAAATTACGGGGTTACTTTACAAGGGGAAGCGGACACAGACAACAAAAAAAGAAAAGAAAAATTAAATAAAAATTAAATAAAAAGCCACCCGGTTAGAGTAGTTAAAGAAACCGGTTTCATTTTTCAAAACAACAGACTCTTGATAACTTCGTGCAACAGCGACGCGTGTTTTTCCCGGCATCTTCAAGGTTACAGAAACCGAAAACTGGAGCATCACGCTCAGGCCTACTTAAATTCGAAACAATTGCCATGTTAAAAGCGACTAAAACTTCGAATCTCGTCTCTAACTTACACGATAAACGGATTCTTTTTTAAATTTTTTTATTGTCGGAAAATAGACCAGAAAAAACGGTGACTATACCAGTTTGAACTTTCAACTTCTAAAACGGGAAAAAAGAAGAAAGCCGGCCCAAATATGTAAGATCATTTGTGGGAACAAAAATAAAAATAAGTATAGGACGATCCAGGGTTCTTCCAGATCGTTCCCCATTCAGATCATTGTACAGTACGACGAAACTTTCACTCTCGCCCATATTTAGCTAGTTTCGTAGACGACGGGCTCGAACCCAAGCTGTCGGACTTGATCAGGTAGTTTTGCAACAACTGGTCATTGACAGCTCTTAAATCCAACACGATTCATGCTAGAACACGTTTTCCCGGTACGTTCGTCCCATTTATAATAGTATTTCTGGGAAATGTATAACATAATGTGACTCAGTTTTATAGGAATTAAAAGACGGCATGTATAAAGTTACAGTTCGTTGGCTGACAGGAAACCTAAGCCGGCAATTTCACAGATGATGCCGACATCCTCAATACACAGGCAGCTAACCGCAACTCTTTCCCCCGGCTGATCTGACAAAGCGAGAACATGTAGGGCGAAAGTGGTCTTCTGAACCACTTTCACCTAAACCCGAGCCAACGGGGAACTTGAAGGTCTTTCGAGCGACTTTTTTGTGACAGAAAGAACGAAAAATTCCAGCCCTGAGGGTAGACACTGTCCAACTTATTAATCCCGTCAATGACTTCATTAGAAATTTAATCTAAACCAGTTCGCAAAACTAGACTTGCTGCTTTGGGCTCGGCAAAGGTCGGTTAACATGCAGGCAAAATGTGAAAAAGATTTCTCACGAACTGATGTTTTATTTTTAAATACACTCAATTTATGCCATGCATTGTATGCGTGCATTGCACTATCAAAGGATTTTTATTCGTCAGCTTATTTTCTGTACTTGCAAATATATTTTAACCGCAAACTGCTAATTTATTATAAATTGGAAAATGAAACCAAACACTAAAGATTCGTATGCTCAACGGTACTGTTAAGGAGATTTCTCATAATATGGACCTGGTTTAGCGAAAAGTTGTTCCGCATTTCCCCCACGCTAACCGTCTTTGCACAGCTAATGCCCGAACATAAACTGCAAAAAAGCCGGTAATTTTACAATAAATATCCGTAATCTCTTTTCACAATTTGATGTCTTTTTTAGCCCAATTTGATACTAAAACGCGGTTTGGCTAACTTTATTTTAATTTTGCCAAACGGTCGTAAAGGCTGTATATTATAATATTAATACTATTATATATATTGTAATTTCACAATTTTGATTTAACTTTTACAAATTCACTGTAAAATAAAATATTTTAAAATATAAAATATATATTCAAATAGTATTTTATTATTTATATTAAAATATTTTTGTAAAATAATATTTTTATTTTTCATTTTATTTTTGTAGCTAAGGTATACGGAAGCCTAATACCTAGGCTAGACGGGACAAGTTAATGATCACCAACTCCGAGTTAATCCTTCTACCTGAGTTAAAGACATTGAATTTGTACGTATTTTGTTGATGATCATTAGCTTGATGATCATTAACTTGTCCCGTCTAGCCTAGGTATTAGGTTAGGTTTTTACCCTAGTGCAATCATATACAATTAGCATTGGCAGTACGGTTGAACCCTTCCTCAGAATACTAATTCGTCTTAACCTCGATAAATTATTTAGAAACTTTCCCTTTGTGCAAAAAGATTCTGCTTACAAAAATGTCCGGCGACTGCAGTCTTTTTCAAAGGGTCTTAGACTTTTTAATAGATTTAAATTTATTCTGGTGTGGAAAGCATTTAAAATCATAAGCCATTTCTACCCGTCTTTATGCAATAGTAAGAAAACGTCAAAGGGAATTCGTACACTAACACGCTACCATATGCGATTTAACACACATAAAAACAGGAAGTAAAATGCAAAGGGAGATGCGCTTCTCTAAGCTTATCTGCACACCGGAATTCTTTAGTATATATTTCAAAGGGAATGATACCGTGAGATTACTTTAGAGACGGTCTCTAGTAATGATTACGTCCGAAAGTTTCGGTCTTAAAAACAGGTATTTTAACAACTCATTGAGAGTCCATCAATGATCTTAATGGACTCGTTTTCTAGTTTGTCGGGTGCAATCTTGCGAAACCTAAAGAAAAGGGGAAAAGCTTCGCCCTTTTTCAGGAAAGTAGAAAGGATGTTCCATACTCTCTCTTGCTCATCGGCATAAAGAACGAAACCATGGGAATCCGCCAGAAACGAAGAATGTCACATGTGGTGGAGACAAGTTTTCCTATAAAAACAGGAAGCTAAGCTTGGATTGAATCAGAGCATTGTTCTCATCGTTAGCTTGCTTATCTCACAACGAAGATCCTTCCTTTAGCTATGGCATCGAAACTGGTAGCAATTAAACTATATATATATATATATATCTTTCGCTATCAAGCTAATTCTCCCAAGTAGACTGCTACCGGATTCCTAGTTTGGATCGCAATAGTTGGAGCGCAACAATACGACAGTCAACCCCAGCAGTATAATCCCCAGCCTCAGCCTCAACAACAGCAGCAGCAACAATACGCCGGGCCGGCTCAGCAGCAAGTTTACGCAGCTCAGCCTCAGCAACGGCCGCAAGCTTACCCAGCACTACCAGCGTCTCCCCAATACCAATCACAACAACAACAACCAGGCCGTTATAGTCCAGCATCGGTATAATTAAAGCAGTGATCCAAACCAAAAGTGCTAAATTTTTGTAAAATTGTAGGAGCCTGGTATGCCGTACAACTTCGGATGGTCCGTGCAAGACAACTCCAACGGGAATAACGACTACGGCCACCAAGAGCAGAGCGACGGACGTCTAGTAACTGGTTCTTACCGCGTAGCACTTCCGGACGGTAAAATTTGAATTCTTGTGTTATGGCCAATAACGTGAAAGTTGTATCGCAATAGGTCGTACCCAAATAGTGACGTACCGAGTAGAAGGAGACTCGGGCTTCGTAGCTGAAGTACGCTACGAAGGGCAAGCTCAATTTCCTCAGCCGTCTTCAGGTTCTTCGGGTTACGGCCAACAGCAACAATACAGTCAGGGAAATAACAACGGACCAGTCTATCCTCAACCTCAAACACCTGCACGTCCTCAACCTCAACAATACTAATAATGTAACTGGAACTGTTAAAAAAACATGTATTTTTTTGTCAAAAAGTTCAATTGAAAAATGTACACAGTATAAATACTATATTGAATAAACTCTAAACTTAACTTTCTAATCTTTTACTTTAAATGAAACCTAATCTGTGTACACTAGAAATTAATGTGTGTACGCATTGTAAGAAATTAAAGTTCCCGTAAATAATTGGAAGATCAACCAATAAAAGAATTTGACATTAAGGAATTTGTTACGTCTCAATAAAAATACAACCTTGTCAGCAATGAGCTATAGCTCACGCTGATTAAATAAAAAATAAAAAATAAAATACTACCTTAATGAAAATAAGAGAAATCCAAAAATGAAGAACATTCTGCTCAAAATTTCCCAATAATATAACAATAATAATAACAGAAAAGTACTTTAAATGTTTATACAAAGATCGCTGGAGCACAGCAAATCAATAATGTTTTATGGAACGAGTTCTATTCCGAACACCCGTGATTATCCGAAACTTCGGTTTTTTATTCTTTTAAAAATACTAATAAATGATAGGGACTACGCCTTGCCATGTCCACTCTTCGCTCATCTTGTAAAACCCGTAACATGTTGTTTTCATTCAAGCGTGACATTGGACAACGCGAGTGAAATCAAACGTGCGTTCCGCTCCGACCAAAAGTTGCTCAATCGATTCTCACCAGCTTTCAAACTCTACTTCCCATTACGGGTATAGCCATTAGAGTTGGGAAATGCTAAAACTCATCAAAAACCAAAACCATGTCAAGAAAGGGGGGAAGACAAATTCTCGAGTATCATCCAAAAGTATTCTTCTGCTACTCCATCACATATCCCGAGTTCATCGCAATCTAAGGAAATGAAACGACCCATTCCATTCTTGTGTTTTTCTCCTCTTCGAAGAATAGATCAATTTGTTACAAGTTCCTTCACATCACTTCCTTCGGAAGCTTGTCTTCTCATGAGCATTAAGAAGAGAAGCCCCTATCTTCTCGGCAAATGATCCGTTACCGGTAATGCCGCCTGAAGATCTAATTAATTTGCTCCTGTCTCATCGAAAGTGAAATAGAAAAGCTGTGGATTATCGTCTTCCATTGCCCTCGTTTTTTATGTTTGGGTAGTTTAAGTCCTAAGAAAAGAAAGGAGAAGAATGAAGGTGGCACAACACTAATAACCACGTCAAGTATAAACAACGCCTTCCGTGGGAGAGGACGCTTCTGCAAACCACAAAAAGAAACGTATAAAACACTGGCAAAAGTTTCTTCAACCGTCACATCCAACAACAGCTTCTTTCAACAATCATGAAAGTAAACTTTTTAAAGCAAAACGAAAAGTTTCATACAATCTAATCCCTTCCTTTACCGTCCTCTGTAGCTCTTCCTCGCATCGATTTTGCTGTCGGTGGCTTCAGCTGCTAACTTGCCCTACTCTAGCAGTACTTCAAGCCCCAACTACAACAATTACCCTGGATCCGTGACTGTAGCGCCCGTTATTGCAAACCTCCCCTATACCGCCGCTCCCAACAAGGCCAACAACGTAAAAGATACCGAATCTCTCAGTAATATACTTCTAAGATTCTTTTTATTATCTTTATAGGCTCCTCTTATGCCGTATAACTTTAATTGGGTAGTGAAAGACGACCCTAGCACCAACAACTTTAACCATGTAGAGAACAGCGATGGCAAAGTAGTGCGTGGCGAATACCGCGTCCAGCTTCCTGACGGCCGAACGCAGATTGTGAAATACTCCGCCGACAGTCAAACGGGTTACGTGGCCGAAGTTGTCTACGATGGCACGGCCACGTATCCAGAGCAAAAGCCACAGTCTGCAGCCGCTGTTGTTTACAATAATAACCCCGTCCAAACTAGCACAGTTGCGCAACAACCTTCAGTCCAGCTTCAGCAGCCGGTTGCCCAACTTCCCGTCAACAATTACAACCCTCGAGGCACAACATATCATTCTACAACCGCCGCCCCAGGTCATGTCCAGCAGCAATATAACCCTGCAACCACCGCATCATCCGTAAAGCGCTACTAAAGACTTCCCCAGATCTTATATCGCGTCTCCTTTGATCTTTCTCTCCGAAAGAAAGAAAACTGTGAGACTATATAGCTTAACTTATTATGCCCACAGAGAGCTACAACCCATGCTATTTGAAATACAGTCTATTCTCCAAAGACCCACAGTTTTGTTCAACTTTCTTTGACTGAAAATAATATAAAAAGCTTTGCAAGAGAAACTCGCATTTTTGGTTGTTGATTTTTCATATTGTGGTTTGTAAGCGATAAGACGGAATTGCCAACTCACGCTGGTTTCACCGTAATTTTATCAGCAGGAGACCATTCATTGGCAGCACCCGGAATGGCCTCGTGACCAAACGAGTGGAACACGTAAACAAAAAATTCCTCGACATATTTGGATCCAGCAGAATAATTCATGAAATATTGTGCTCGTTATTGGCGACCGCGAATGTTCATACGTGACCTATTTAGACAAGTTTCGTTCCTTTCTTCAGCAACAAAACAGTTAATGGAAACGTGTATGTCGTAGGAAAGTTCCGTGTAGGCGGAACTTCTTCCTATTAAGGGTCACAGCTGTTTTTCTCCTTATTTTTTTATATAAGGGAAAGGAAAGTGACTGATTCAGAGCATTTCATCGTCCAAGAATGGAGATAGTTGAAAGAATGGGTCGGTCGGTTCCTTAACATTCTTTCACAGTCTCGGCAACCCTAAGTTCATTGTGACGGAGCTAATTTGGATACTTCCCGAAACTGCCCTTATACCTTGATATCCTTCACTTTCTCCTAGCATAGAAAATGCCCCGTGAAGAGGATTTTTACAGTCTGCTCATACAAGGCAAGGTTTCTGGACAAAAACCACCGTTTCCGGAGGCAAAGGCGGAGGACTCCCAGGTTGATGTTGCACTACATTCCGGCTCCCCCTCCTCGCCCTCTCCGGCCGTTCGAAAAGCTTTCCATCCGAGACGAACACCTTTCTAGCCTGCTAGCGGGACGCTACCGCTAATTTCCCGGGCGGGGAAAGGTGGGGCATCCCAACTGGACATAACCTTGCTCGGAAAAGCGAGAGTAAGGTATAAAAGCGCAGTCCGACTTCAACTGGAGCATCAGTTCATCCGGACACATTCAACCATCAACATGAAGGTAAGTCTTCACTCTTAGCTTCTAACGTTATTTTATTTTTAAATAAATCAAAATTTAATTAATTCGTTTAAATAGCTTTTCATCATTGCTGCACTCGCCACCATGGCTTTGGCCGCTGAAGTGTACCCAGAAGCCAAGTATCAGCCTCAACCCGCTCAGGCTTACGCTCAACCCGCCTACCAGACCCACGAGAAGGCTTACGAATATGTAAGATTGTTTTTTATGAGCAAAGAAAGCATTTACGGCTTTTCTTGACAACTAATTACCCTAATTTTCTATTACAGCCTCCTCAGCCATACTCTTACGGATACGCTGTTAAGGATGACTACACCTACGCTGATTTCTCCCAGAACGAGAACAGCGATGGTAAGGTTGTCTCCGGCACTTACCGCGTAGCTCTTCCCGATGGCCGCATCCAAACCGTCACCTACAAGGATGAGGGCTATGGTTTGGTCTCTGACGTGAAATACGAAGGTACCGCTCAATACCCCGAGTACAAGCCCGCCTACAAGCCTGCCACCTATGAACAGCCCAAGCAAGCTTACACTCAACCCCAGGTCTACGAACAACCCAAAGTTGAATACAAACCCCGCCCCCAAGCTTACGAACAACCCAAACCCGCCTACACTCAACCCCAAGTTTACGAACAACCCAAAGTTGAATACAAACCCCGCCCCCAAGTTTACGAACAACCCAAACCCGCCTACACTCAACCCCAAGTTTACGAACAACCCAAAGTTGAGTACAAACCTCGCCCCCAAGTTTACGAACAACCTAAACCTGCCTACACTCAACCCCAAGTTTACGAACAGCCCAAGGTAGTCTATGAAGCCCCCAAATACCTTGCGCAGCCCCCATACCGCCCAACATACAACACCCCTGCTGCCCCAGCTGTTTACAAGCCCGCACCAGCTGTTTACAAACCCGCACCAGTAACCTACGCAACCACTCCTAAATACTAAATTGCTATTGCAAACATTATAATTTATCCTAGTGAAAACTCGGTTTTTACCAACTATTGAAATAAAAGATCCTACTTTGTAAAAAAAATTCCTTCGTCTACGTTCTTATTGGTGTCGCAATTTCTTAAAAATGTCTCTCGTGACATGATTCACGATGAGCAATTACTGCACTATTCGTACTCCACTTGGTTAGCTTTACGATCTGCCGGGAGAGGGGGGCGGGGGCTGAAGACCCTTCAACGAAAGAATTCAAAACTCTTTGATTTCACAACTTGAGCTGTCTAAAACTGTAGAACATAAAATGGGTCAACTGACGCATCATGTGAATTTAACGCAAACTTAATGTAGCATCATGTTCGCTCCCAACTGGGCGCTGAACGGATTGGTTCTACTCCGCCCAATTTGAGTATCTTTTCCACAACACAAAGTTGCCAGTAATTGCCATTTCGTTTTAATTATCCTATAAAACCCAAACTGCTTTCAATAAAAGCGCTTACAGGGGCATACGCGAATAAATGAAAAGTTAGAAAATATTTGAATGATTAACTATATATTATTTCGACCTTTAACTTGAACATACTTTTACTTTATATTTCGAAACTTTTTCATTAACAAATATTAATTGATATCAAACAATTTTCTATATTATTCGCTTGACTAATTTAACTAAAAGTATCACGAAACTGGCATACAATAGCCATAAAGTTTCAATTGGTCATTATCAGAATATTAATTTAATTTTTGGCGATTTATTAGTTAATATCCTAAGGCCGTATTGAATTAATTAAGGCTTTAGGGTTCATTCAGTTTTTTCATCATGCCTCATTCCTGCCCTTCTATGAACTGTGAAACGACGGGAAAGCGTATAGAGTCACATAGACGTGCAGGTGTAAGAAGGTGTCGAAAGGACGCGATTTCTCCAAAGGTACTCACGACTTCTTGATATGCCCATAAATCGAAAATAAAAGCGTGTTTCATTTGCTAGTTTTATTGCTTCACTAACCTTGACTGCATTGCAGATAAGTATACCTATATTAAATTCGCATAGCTAACGATCCATTCTACACACATGAAGAGAAAAGGGGAACCCTGTTCCGTCGATAAGAATGTAGTCCGGAGCGTCCGGAGGCAAAGGCGAGGCCAACGGAGACACACCATTTAACACGGCCGCTTGCATTGGTCAACGGAAGAAACCACTTTTGTGTAAACCTGCTACCGAAAAAGCGAGAGGAAAGGTGGACCCTAACCTTGTTCACACCATATGTACCAGAAGTTTGGACCATAGATTAGCACAGTATAAAAGCTCGGTGAAACAGGACCAAGAGCACCAGTTCAGTCGGACTATTCCAATCCACAAACATGCAGGTACAGTAATGCGTTCTTACCCAGTTTAAGCGTTTAAACTTAAGAAAACAACTTTAACTGGTCAGGAGAATACTTATATTGTATGTTGTCTTCCCAGGTCTTCATCGTTGCTACCCTCCTCGCCGCGGCTTCGGCTGTCGAAGTGTACCCCACTGCCCAGTACCAGCCCGCCCCTGCGTACCAACAAGCTTACAAGACCGACTACGTGAGTTTTCCTAAAATTGCAGTTTTCATTCGTGTATTTCTTCAACTTATTTGTTTTCTACTCCATTCATTTTACGCCAGGCTCGTCAACCTCACTATTTCAGCTACGCTGTCAAGGATGAGTACTACAACGACTTCGGTCACCAAGAAACTAGCGATGGCAAGACCGTGTCTGGCTCCTACCACGTTGCTTTGCCCGATGGTCGCATCCAAACTGTGACCTACTCCGACACCGGATACGGTTTGGTAGCTGATGTCAAGTACGAAGGTTATGCCAAGTACCCCGAGTACAAACCCGCCTACAAGCCTGCCACTTATGAAGCACCCAAAGTTGTCTATGAAGCCCCCAAGGTCTACGACGCACCCAAATACCCCGCCCAACAAGCCTACCGCCCAGTAGCTCCCGTTGCTTACAAACCCGCCTATCCCCAAACTGTGGCTTACAAACCCGCCTACCCCCAAGCCGTTGTCTACAACCAGCCCAAGGTTGTCTATGACGCCCCCCAATACCCCACCCAACAAGTCTACCGTCCCGCTTACAACCCCGCCCCAGTGACTTACAGCACTCCGGCACCTGTTGCCTACACCACCGTTGCTCCCTACACCACCACCGAGTATGCCACCACTGTTGCATACTAAAGATTCTATATATAAATTAATTTATGCAGTTTAAATGAATGGATTGCAATAAATACCTATTTCGAAAAACAGCTTGTAAGATTGCTTAAATTATTAGTGTTCGCTGTTACGTAAGGCACTGAATTAAGCAATCTGAATCACAGTACATGGGTTTACAACCTATTATAAACCTATATTCTGTAATAAGAAATATGAACTTAGAGAGATTAGTAATTCTACGAAGGATATGACGGGAGTTTACTGGCATTGGGGAATCCATTTTGACAATTAGAGATTCGTTTTTATCATTCGTTTAGTAACTCCGGATTTATAATGCCTACTCGCGTGACGTGAGTGAGTTAGGCCTGTGGGTGCGGCTAGCCCGAGTTCGTTAATTACTAATACAAAAAATACAAGCTGGATGCATACTTGAATTAGGACACCTATTTCTAATTTGACTAAAGCGGCAAACGCATTCTTTTTAAAATTTTAAAACGTATACTTTATTAAAATAAAGTATATTGTTTAAAGTATAATGCCCCAACCAAAAACTCTGTATATTAATCTCCTAAAGAGTAATAATGTGGCAATTATCACGTGGCAATTAGAATATTATTGCATGAGCTCCGCTTAAAAAAAATAAATGAAAATAAACACACAAAATTAACGAACAAAATTACCTTTAGAGTCGGATGCTCCTGTTATCTGTTAAACAGACAAAATAGAAATAATACAGTCTCATGTAATTACTTTCTCAACTAATTACTTTGTCGCGTAATTACTTCCGTAACGCACATCCAAGCTGCGAAGCAAAATAAAATCCGTTTGCAAACAGAGAAGGAGTCTCGATCTCGAAGATGGCCCTCTGCAAAGGAAAGCCGCATTTCTGGTTTTCCTAAGGGACGAGTATTGCGTCTTGCAATGGTGGGAATGGGAAACTAAACGGTATTTTGGCGTTCGAGCGACAGCAGCACCTTGTTGGCGGTCTTGGAAACTGCTGTATAGTCGTATCAACTGCTGTTGTTCATTTTTCTAGCTCTATTCTCTTGTTTGTGTGGGGAGAGGAAGTTGTTGACAATTTTAGTTTTTACTTTTCGGCTGTTGTATTCGAAACAAAGATGCCTATTCCGTACGCGGCGTTATATATAAAGAGTGCACGTCAGGCGTTACGTATTTTTCTTGTGCACAGGTAATGATTTAATTATGAAAACTGACATGTGAGCCTCGGTTTGTTTTTCGTTTTTGCAATCTAAGTAATTGTATAATGTATTTAGTGCAAGGCTAACTCCTACACTCTTAACGAAAATTTCCGCCGCCAAAGTGCATAACAATGCTTCGCCACCCGCAATCCGTCAGAAATGGGGAGCTCCTGTCTCATTCCCTGTACAAGATCTTACACATTTACTGGATCACGACAACCACGACATGAGGAAAAATTTTCGCCATTTCATGTGCGATCCCATCATGATTCCCCGCTATAATATATCACTGGAAGAAGAGAGAGAAGCAGCTCTTGCCAAACTTCAACGAATCTGCGACTCTGGCTTCATATCAGTCCTGGATTTCCAGAACAACCCGTTACGCATATTCGCGGCCCACGAACTTGCTGCCATCATTGATCCGGCAACTACCACCAAAATGACAGTTCAGTTCAATTTGTTTGGTGGAACTGTTCTGAAATTGGGTACTAAAAAACATCACGATGCCCTCCTTCCCGGCATTGACACCTTAAAAGACATTGGATGTTTTGGATTAACGGAGCTGGGGTATGGAAATAATGCTGTCGAAATGGAAACAACTATCAAACATGACAAGAACACAGGTGGTTTACTTTCGGATTTGTAAGATGAACTTAATCTGACTGACGTATTTATTGTACAAATTTTTCATAGGAGAGTTCATTGTTAATACACCCACTCTGTTAGCCCAGAAATATTGGATCACAAACGGGGCAGTCCACGCTAAACATATCGTAGTATTTGGTCACTTGGAAGCCGGTGGCCAGCAACACGGTATTCACAGCGTTCTTGTCCGCATTCGTGATGAGAACATGAAGGCAATTAAAAAATATTCCCTCGAGTACCAATATTTTTAATGATTTATTCGAGATTAGGTGCTACCAGGAGTGACGGTTGAAGACATGGGTTACAAGATGGGTCTGAATGGCGTCGATAACGCCAAATTATCTTTTGATAACGTACGCGTTCCTGCTGATAGTTTGCTCAACCGTTATTCAGACGTGGCTAGAGATGGCACTGTCACTTCCCAGATCAAAAGTGCTCGGGGGCGATTTTTGGCTGTTGCAGATCAGCTTCTCTCTGGCAGAATCTGCATTGCAGCAATGTCCCTGGTATTTACAATAATTCTGCTAAAGCTCAAGCTGCTGAATTCTACTAAGTGGCCATTTATAGGGTGGTGCAAAAGCAACCTTGTCCATTGCTCTCAAGTACTCAGCCACGCGGTTGACAGTCGGTCCCACGGGAAAGTCAGATACGCCAATTTTGTCGTATGGGCTTCAACAAAAAGCTCTGTTACCCTTGCTAGCCCGCACTATTGGCCTGAACTTGGGCCTAGATTATGTCAAAGAACGTTGGGCGTACCAGAACAAGGATGGCTCTGAGCACGCAGCTGTGGTGACTATGTGTTGTGTTATGAAGCCACTGTGTTCATGGCATTTGGAAGATACTGTCAGCATTGCGCGCGAACGTTGCGGTGGACAAGGCTATTTATCTTGCAACCGTTTCGGCACCTTTTTGGGATTGGCCCACGCAGCCTGTACTGCAGAAGGTGACAATGCAGTACTTATGCAAAAAGTAGGAGGCGTACTTTTGTACCAAGTTTTCGATTGACTAGATTTTATTGATTTGCTTTTTTTGTGGTTTTCTATAGGTAGCGAAGGAACATTTAGCTACTTTTAAGCCAGTACCGGTAAAAAAGGCAGAGAAAGGTGACGCCAACGATATTGTGTTCTTAGAATCTCTACTGGCTATTAACGAAAATCATTTGTATTCGCTGCTGCATCAAAAGTTGCAAGCTGCCGGTAAAACAGGCTTGTATCAAGTATGGATGTTGGAGGAAAGTGATCTCGTACAGTCCGCTGCCAGAGCGTTTGGAGAAAGGCTAATTGCAGAGCAGTTTGAAAAAGCGGTCGAAAAGGCTTCTGTGGATCTGAAACCCATCCTGAATCAGCTGCGTCATTTGCACTTGTTAACGACACTTCAACGGCAGGCTGCCCAGCTTGTAGGTGCTGGACTTATAACGCCTGCTTTGATACCTCAGTTGGAACAAACGGCGACCAGAGTTTGTCAGCAGTTAGCACCCCAAGCTTTGAATATTTGTCAAGCGTTTGAAATTCCGGACCTGATGTTGTCCGCCCCGATCGCTTTGGACTGGGTTGACTATAATGCTCGCGATAATCAAGGTGAGGTAGTAGCCTAGATTCTGACGCTTCCAATGAGCGCAAAATGTGAAGTACAAAGTAGACTAATTCAGAATCGCAACTTTCAGAAAACAATGCAATTGATTGTATCAGTACAGCAAAACGAAGAGAAAATGTATTATAAATGAGAAATGAAACGCCTATTAATATGTGAACCCATTTATTAATTTGGATGCGGGTCGATGTAACTTATAGTCGCATATTCGAACTTTTGAATTGAAAGGAAATGAAAGGAAAAAAGCTTAGAGAACATGTTCACGGGAATTAGGATCCGGCAACCCTGGATCTGCGTCTCAGCCAAAATGTTTTTCTCAGAATGGCAACGCAAAAGTAAATGTTTGTGTCCTAGCTGAAATCACTTTGATTTCTTTCCTTAACAATAACAGTGACTAATTTCCTTTTGACGCGCATTTGGATGAGGCAATTAGACATTGGGTCAAGGATGTAACATTGAACTTGTTTAAACTGGACGTGGACTTTTGCGGGTTGGAACCGGCAATCTGACGCTTTTTCCCCATTAAAGTCATTAATTCTGTGTTGGCAAGAAACAATAATATCAAGATGTCTTCGGCCAGTTTAATGAACCAGTTTTTAACTGGACTCAAGTCCAAGAGCGATGAAACAAGGGCTGATGCTGCAAGAGAACTTTATCACTATGTAAGGCGCTACCACATTTTTTTCTGGTTTTATGAAAAAAAGAATAAACACAACATTAAATAGGTGACATCCGAGCTAAGAGAAATATCCATTGAAGACCTTAATTCCTTTGTGGAAGATTTCAATTCCCACATTGTCAAAATGATATCGAGCAATGATGTGAATGAGAAAAAGGGCGGAATCCTGGCCATTGGTTAGCACAATCTCAGCTTATTTAATATACATAAATTCATCAATACCTTATTTTTAGCGGCCTTGATTCGTGTCGATGTGGGCAACACAAACACCCGAATCAGTAAATTTGCCAATTACTTACGTAATCTACTCCCGTCTCCCGATCCTGGGGTCATGGAGTTAGCAGCGAGGGCAGTAGGTCGCCTCACGCAGCTGTCAGGCACTTACACAGCCCAGTTTGTCGAGTTTGAGGTGAAGCGTGCTTTCGAGTGGCTCTCTGGCGAGCGCAACGAAGGAAAGAGACAAGCGGCTGTAATTTTACATTCCTTTGCCTTTGAACTTACTTTATATTGACAGTCATTATAAATGCAGGTTCTGGTTTTGAAAGAGCTGGCCATATCCATGCCCACGTTTTTCTTTCAGCAAATTCAAACTTTCTTCGACGTTATATTCTGCGCTGTACGTGACCCGAAAGCTGTTATTCGCGAAGGAGCTGTGGGTGCAATCCGCGCAGCTTTGGTGGTAGCTGCACAGCGAGAAAGCAAGGAAACGGCCACTCCATTGTGGTACCGTCAATGCTACGAAGAAGCCATGTTCGGCTTAGAAGATTCTCTCAAAGAACGCGACAAGCTTTTAACCAAAGAAGACCGCATTCATGGCTCTTTGTTGGTCCTCAACGAGCTTCTGCGCTGCGGAAATGCTGAAGGCGAAGCTTTACTAGAAGAACTCGATGACTTGGCAAAAAAACACGGCCAAACTACCCAAGTAAGCTAAAAACAAAGAAAACGGACGTCCAGTGTTCACATTCTTGCCTTTTTTTCTTTAATAGGAGATGTTCTCCCATTCCACCCCTAGCCGTTTGATAGTATCCACCGATTTACCACCCCATCTGTATCACCCTTCCGGCCTCACTCCTCACTCTCCTTGCTCCTTTAGTTCATCCTTACCTTTACCTTTGTCTTTAACCGCTCCAACAGAGTTTCCAGTCATCGAGTCGGGCACTTGTCGACGACTTTTGCAGACCAATTACGAAGCTGTCTCCGGTGCTATTCTCAGCCAGCGCGGAGTACGTTCTCCTCACATCCAAGGAACGCTTTTAGCTCTTTTGCCCCGTCTAGCTGCTTTTGACAAAGCGCGTTTTTCCTCGAAGTAAGATTAACCGCCATACCCTATCTACCCCCATATAAACACAAAGACCACATGACTCTAGTTTTTAAAATTAATGATATATATTGTCTTTTCTAGGTATTTAAGTGTATCAATGGGGCACTTGTTGGCACTGATGCAGCGGAAAGACCGGGACAAGGCTTCGGTCTTGATTTGCATCGGCATGGTAGGCGTGGCCGTG
Organism: Lepidurus apus apus; assembly: GCA_022832285.1. Taxonomy (NCBI): domain Eukaryota; kingdom Metazoa; phylum Arthropoda; class Branchiopoda; order Notostraca; family Triopsidae; genus Lepidurus; species Lepidurus apus. The sequence goes on along the minus strand of JAGJRO010000069.1, from coordinate 109,285 downwards.
GGCAGTCCGATGACCAAGTACGTATCCAGCGTCATGGATATGCTGAAAGCCGCTTTGCCTCCGAAAGATTCTTCCGCCAAGAAACGCCCAGCTCCCGTAGATCCTGCCATTTTTACCTGCTTGAGCATGTTGGCACGAGCCGTTCCAGGTCACTCTCATTTGCGTCAAGAAGTGCGCGAGCTGCTGGAGCCAATGCTGGGCGTGGGCTTAAGCCCCGCCTTGACAACCTGCCTGCACCAGTTGGCACAACACATGCTCCCTTTGCAGCGCCACATAGCCGACGCGTTACTTAAAATGCTCTCCTACGTCCTCATGCACGAGCCCTTGCGACATCCAGGCATGCCGAAGCATTTGGCCCCGCCCCCACCGGGCCCAGCGCTGTTAGCTGCGTTGCAGCAACACGAGGGCCAAGAAGCTGCAGCGACGGTATTGGCCTTGAGAACATTGGGATCGTTCGACTTCTGTGGGCATCCCCTACTCCCTTTTATCCGCCATTTGGCAGATACGTTGCTTGGTAGCGAAGTACGCGAAGTCAGGCTTGAAGCCGTACGAACCTGTTCGCAACTGCTACGAATCACATTGGCGGCTCAAGCGCCGAGTCCGGAACCGAAAGGTCTGTCCAAGATAGTTGTAGATGTTCTGGGTAAACTTCTTGTCGTGGGCATCACGGATCCTGGTACGATTTTGGTTATTTTTTTGCGTTGAGTGCTGATTATTTTTCTCTATTTCAGACGCACAGATCCGTTACTGTGTACTTACCCAACTTGACCATCATTTCTATAGTTATTTGGCCTTGGCTGAAAACCTGGGTGCGCTTTCGGTCGCACTAAATGATGAAGTCTTCGAAATACGCGAGTTGGCTATAGTCACATTAGGCAACCTCTCTTCTATGAATCCCGCCTATGTCTTGCCTGCTCTTCGCAAGATGCTAATTCAGGTGTGTCTCTTAACCTTGCTTTTTCTTTCCAGTCTAGATTAGGACTATCGAAAAATGTTTGCGTAAATGTTTCGCACATAAATCTAGTTGCTAACTGAGCTGGAGCACAGTGGCATGGGTCGAAACAAGGAACAGAGCTCACGAATGCTGGGGCGTTTAGTTTGGTCAGCTCCTCGGCTGATCCGCCCTTACTTGGAACCAATTTTGAATGTCTTGGTACCCAAACTCAAAGAACGGGATCCTTTGCCGGGTGTGACGTTGTCAGTCTTGACAGCTATCGGTGACTTGGCTCAAGTCAGCGAGTCGGAAATGCGCAATTGGTTGCCTGAATTGTTACCACTTCTGTTGGACTTGCTGGGCGATTCTTCGTTTCCGATACAACGCGAAGCTGCGCTATGGACCTTGGCCCAACTGGTGGAAGCCACAGGTTGTGTGGTATCACCTTATGCACAATTTCCGGGACTACTAGACCTTTTGCTAAGCTTCCTGAAAACGGAGCAATTACCCACATTGAGAAGAGAAACATTGCGCGTTCTAGGCTTGCTGGGAGCGTTGGACCCTTACAAACATAAAATGTACCTTGGACAAGTCGACTATCAGGGAGATTCAAGCTCGGTTCTGTCAATGTCGGATCCTAAAGAAGCCGAAAGCACGCATGGTACGTTTTTGTTTACTATTATTATTATTTTTTACTATTTATTATTACTATTTATTTATTTGTTTTTGTCTGTTTACTATTATTATTGTTTTATTTCCTGGGCTATTACCGAAAAGAATCAATTACAAGTATTCTTTTCACACATTCTCAGAACTCAACGCGAGTGAAATGCTGGTCAACTTGAATTACAGTACCTTGGAGGAATTCTACCCTGCTGTAGCTGTGGCTACGCTAATGAAAGTTATCCGCGACCCAACGCTAGCTCAGCATCATAACAATGTCGTTCAGGTGAGTGTTTATTTTAAGATGTATCCGAATACTATTTAATTGTGTTTTCTGTGCAGGCCGTCACGTTTATCTTTAAATCATTAGGAATTCGTTGCGTTCCGTATTTGGGTCAAGTTATGCCCTCCCTCCTGCAAGTCGTGCGTAGTGCCGACGTGGCTTTTCGCGAATTTCTGCTACAGCAATTAGCTTTCCTCATCTCCATTGTCAAACACCATATTCGACCTTACCTTCCCGAAATTTTTCGTCTCGTAAAAGAGTTTTGGACCTTGCAGTCCCCCCTGCAAGCCACTCTGATTATCCTAATGGAGCATATTGCTGTTGCTTTAGGCGCAGAATTCAAGTCACACCTACCGCATTTAGTCCCACAAATTCTCCGTGTTTTGGCTCACGATACTTCTAAGGAACGTCAAGTGACGGCTCGACTTCTGTCAACGTTACAAAAAATAGGACCTCATTTAGAAGATTATCTTCATCTCGTTTTACCGCCCGTAGTCCGCCTCTTTGACGCGGCGGACGCGCCCATTGCGGTGCGACGGAACGCGTTGGAGACGGTAGAAGTTTTGTCGGCTTCCTTAGATTTAACCGACTACGCATCCAGGCTATTGCAGCCGCTAGTGCGAGCGCTTGACACCTGCCCGCCTTTACGCAGCACGGCTATGGAAACGTTAGCCTCTCTTGTCACCCAAATGGGACGTAAATACGAACTCTTCGTGCCGCTCGTGGCCAAAGTTATGGCCAAACATAAAATCCAACATACGCAGTACGAGCTTCTGGTCGCCAAAATCCAAAAGGTGCCAAATTCTTTCAAACTATGACGCGACAGTTTAATTTTCATACATTTATCTCATTGATAGGGTGTGGTTCCGGGTGAAGAGGAGTCGAGACAACGAAAGCTAAGTCAAAAGAACAAGGATAGCTTCATAGTGGCAGATAGTGGCCCTACTAAACGCGTAAGTTCTTGTGTCGCGTTGCCTATAGATCATATTGAGATTGCATTGAAATTGATGTATTTTTAATTATTGGTGTGTTAGTTATCTGTCAGGGGTGGAGATTTACAACGAGCATGGACGGCTGCCAGACGCGTCTCCAAAGAAGACTGGCTCGAATGGTTACGCCGTCTAAGTGTCGAACTTTTGAAAGAATCGCCTTCTCCAGCCTTGCGCTCCTGCTGGGCGTTAGCACAAACCTATCCGCAATTAGCCAAAGACCTATTTAACGCTTCTTTCGTGTCCTGTTGGACTGAATTAACTACTGATTTCCAGAGCGAACTCGTAACTAATCTGGAACAAGCGCTTCAGGTCCCTGACCTTCCTGAGATCACTCAAACCATTCTGAATCTGGCTGAATTCATGGAGCATTGCGAACAGGGGCCTTTGCCTTTGAATGCTCGGTTGTTGGGTGAACGTGCCATGCGCTCTCGTGCGTATGCCAAAGCGTTGCATTACAAAGAAGCTGAATTCCATGCAGGACCTCCTTCGGCAGCAGTTGTCGAGTCTCTGATATCCATCAATAACAAGCTACAGCAAAAAGAAGCTGCTGCGGGTTTGCTGCATTATGCTACTAAGCGACATACGGGTGAAGCTATCCAGGTGCAAGAACGCTGGCATGAGAAGCTACACGAATGGGAAAAAGCTTTGGAAGCCTACCGGAAGAAGGAGGAGACCTCACCGGGGGATCCCGATGTAGCTATCGGACAAATGCGTTGTTTAGAAGCGTTGGGCGAATGGGGCGAACTCCACCAATTGGCACAAACACAGTGGCCCGTAGCGCCACCAGACACGAAAGCTAAATTCAGTCGTATGGCGTGCGCATCAGCATGGGGTTTGTCGCATTGGGAAGCACTAGATAACTACCTGCATTTCATTCCACGCGAATCACAAGATGGAGCTTTCTACCGAGCGGTTTCAGCAATCCATAAAGCGGAGTACACCGAAGCTCAAGCGTTGATTGACGCAGCGCGCGATTTGGTAGACCGCGATATGACGGCCATGGCTTCCGAATCCTACCAACGAGCTTACGGAGCGATGGTACATGTCCAGATGTTGGCAGAATTGGAGGAAGTTATTCAGTTCCGATTAACCCCTGATCGACGCAAGCAAATCCAAACCATGTGGTGGGATCGTCTTCAGGTACAAAACGTCACCAAATCTTAGTCATTTCTGGAATCCTTTTTGGGTTTATGCTATTCATTTAATATATTACTAGCTACTTTTCGTTTCTTGTCTCATTTCAATTGTTAAGTTACTTTACTTTCATATTTTTACGTAAGTTTTTTCATTTTAGTATTGTTAATTATATCAGTATGTTATGTTATATTATGTATGTATTATATTAGTTTTTATAGTATAGTTTACTATTTCATTATGTGTTATATTTTGTTATATTGTCTTATGTTAGATTAGATTAGAAGTAGTTAATAGTTTGAGTAGTGTTGTAATTATCCATAATTTTAATGAAACTTCGCGAACTAGTTGAGTTACGCAAGGTTTTTATTGATCTCTTTATGATGGATTTTGTATTAGGGATGTCAACGGGTCGTAGAAGATTGGCAACGTATTTTGCAAGTGCGTTCCTTGGTACTAACCCCGCAGGAGGATACACACACGTGGTTGAAGTTCGCAGCCTTGTGTCGGAAATCGGGCAGATTGGTAAAGACTTAAGCATCGATCGTTCTAAGATCCTGCCGCAATTCTACTCCAGTACAGTCCTACAACTATCTTATTACAATTTTCCTTTTTAGGTTTTGTCGAACAAGACGCTGGTTCAATTGCTGGGATCAGACCCAGTCCAACGAGCAGACCAACCGTTGCCGACAAATCAACCGCACGTCACATTCGCTTATACAAAGCATATGTGGACCGCCGGACAGCGTGAACAAGCATTCCGACAACTGCACCATTTTGTACAAACAGCTTTGCAGCCCCAAGTCTGCAAAGTGGTAACAACTGGGAACGGTGATCTCAGTCCTTTACTAGCTCGTTGTTACTTGAAACTGGGCCAATGGCAGGAATCCCTGCAGGGTTTGCAGGACACGTCAATCCCGGCAGTTTTGCAATACTACGCCGCCGCAACTGAACATGATCCTACATGGTATAAAGCCTGGCATGCTTTCGCCTACATGAACTTCGAGGCTGTCTTGTTCTATAAACATCAAGCTACAGCTGCTGGAACCAGTGCAACACCAGCAGTGGCAGCTACAACCGAACCTGTTACCAACGGCAATGGAAACAGCTTGTCTGCGCAACATGTAGCATTGTATGCTGTACCAGCTGTCCAAGGATTCTTCCGATCCGTGGCTTTAGCCAAGGGCTCTTCCCTTCAAGATACTTTGCGTTTACTGACTCTATGGTACAAGAATTTCCTCGACTGATCGGACCAAGTACCGAAAAAATCTGATTTATTCTTTGTTTCCTAGTTTTGAATATGGTGGGTGGTCGGAAGTGTACGACGCCTTGGTGAAAGGAGTCAGAACGGTAGACGTGGACACATGGCTCCAAGTCATCCCTCAACTTATCGCCCGAATTGACACCCCGCGTCCACTTGTTGCGAGATTGATACAGCAGCTTTTGATGGATATTGGCAAAGCGCATCCTCAAGCGTTAATCTATCCCTTGACGGTAGCATCCAAATCGGCTTCTTCTGCCCGGTATACCGCCGCCCAACGTGTCCTCAAAGCCATGAATGAACACAGTCCTGTCTTGGTCCAACAAGCGCTCATGGTATCCGAAGAACTTATTCGAGTTGCCATTCTCTGGCATGAACTATGGCACGAAGGTTTGGAAGAAGCTTCACGCATGTATTTTGGCGAGAAAAACGTGGCTGGAATGCTGGCAGTATTAGATCCACTCCATGCAATGATGGATAGAGGTCCTCAAACATTGAAAGAAACTTCCTTTACCCAGGTAAAATAGCGTCGTTACGTTACCAGGCTTCACTTATTATAAATACTCATAATTAGTCACTTATTCTAAGTGTTCATAATTAGTCACTTAATCTAAATGCTCATAATTATTCGCTTATACTTAAGGCTCATAATCTGTATTATTAAAGCCACGGTAAACAGCAAGTAGTTGATCATTTCTGTCAAAACAAACAAAAATTGAAAACAAATTTAACGATATAAGTGAAAAATTCTTTTTTAAATGCCTTAGTATCTTGGTAGGTTGCGTCGAAAGATTTAGATATATGATTTATTTTAAAATTCTCATAACTTTGTATAATGAATAAGTTACGAAAATAACTTAATACGTATTATTTTGAAGGCGTATGGACGGGATTTGGTAGAAGCGCATGAATGGTGTCTTCGATTCAGAGTTTCGGGAAACGTGCGAGATTTGAATCAAGCCTGGGATCTCTATTACCACGTATTTCGTCGCATTTCTCGCCAGCTGCCACAGCTTACAAGTTTGGAGTTGCAATATGTTTCCCCCAAGTTGTTGGCATGTCGAGATTTGGAATTAGCAGTACCCGGGTCGTATGTTCCTAACCAACCCATCGTACGCATTGCTCAAATCCAGCCTGCTTTGCAAGTCATCACGTCTAAACAAAGACCTCGAAAGCTATGCATCCAAGGTAAGAAATGGGATCATATAAAACAGCTGGTTGTACATATTGTACTGTTAGAGACTAATAATAATTAGATTATTTACTAATCCTGGTTAATAATTCGTTTAGTAATCTAGTAATAATCCTAGTAATAATTCGTTTGTTTGCCCGTAGGGAGCAATGGAAAGGAATTCGTGTTTCTGCTCAAAGGGCACGAAGACTTGCGTCAGGATGAGCGTGTTATGCAGCTGTTCAGCTTGGTCAACACGTTGCTAATTCATGATCCAGACACCTTCCGTCGCAATCTGACTATCCAACGTTACGCCGTGATTCCCTTGTCTACTAACAGCGGTTTGATTGGCTGGGTGCCTCATTGCGACACTTTGCATGCCTTAATTAGGGACTACCGCGAGAAGAAGAAGATTTTGCTCAATATCGAGCACCGTATCATGCTCCGCATGGCGCCCGACTATGACCATTTAACGCTCATGCAGAAAGTGGAGGTATTTGAACACGCATTGGAACACACACAAGGCGACGATTTGGCCAAACTTTTATGGCTGAAGTCGCCTTCCTCAGAAGTGTGGTTTGACCGGCGTACGAATTATGCCCGTTCTTTAGCGGTCATGTCCATGGTTGGATACGTCCTGGGCTTGGGAGATAGGTATGAGTGGATCAGGAAAGAAAAATTCGCTTTCTAAAGGATTATTTTCGTTATAGACATCCGTCAAACTTGATGTTGGATCGATTGAGTGGGAAGATCTTGCACATTGACTTTGGCGATTGCTTTGAGGTGGCCATGACGAGAGAAAAATTTCCCGAAAAGATTCCTTTCCGACTTACGCGCATGCTTATTAACGCGATGGAAGTAACGGGCATTGAAGGGACGTATCGCTCTACATGCGAGTCTGTAATGGGAGTATTGCGCCACAACAAAGACAGCTTGATGGCTGTATTGGAAGCTTTCGTTTACGACCCGTTACTAAACTGGAGGCTGGTGGATAACAACACAGCAACGCATAAGATTATGCGACGATCAGCCAATAACAGGCATGAATCTGGAGGCATTGTCAACTCGACCACGACGGGTGCAGGAACTGCAGATGCTGACAGTTTGGAGCCAGGAGTGGTTCCGTCCTCAGGCTCGGCCGTAGTTTCGTCGTCGCTGCTGAATAGCAATATCAAGAAACCTGACGTAGCGGCTGGAGCCGAACTTTCGGATGGACCAGGCGGGTTAAACAAACGAGCTTTGTCTATTATTTCGCGTGTGCGAGATAAACTCACTGGACGCGATTTTGGTGTGGAATCCGAGCGTGGAGGAGGAGCTCCTGTATCTGTACAACGACAAGTGGAACTTCTCATCGAGCAGGCCACGTCTCATGAAAATCTGTGCCAGTGTTACATAGGATGGTAAGTTTTAAAATCGTAGACAAATTAATTTATACTATTTTCTTATGACTTTTTGTGTTCCAGGTGCCCGTTTTGGTGATCGAGAGTGCGAAAGAATACATTTTACTTTTTACACTGTGCGTAAACGTTAGCATGCTGCCCTTTGCCTTTCTGATTGGGTGAGTTAACGTAGAGATTAATGCAAAATAGGAAAGTGTTTACTTCAATATAATTCATACTACTGTTGGCCAAATGTTTCCTATTTGAATTCGTTTGAATTTAGTTAAGCATCTTCGATTTTTTTTAGTTCAGAAACAAGGAAGGAAAATTAATAAGTTCATTTATAATTTATCTTTCCAATGCGTATATACATTCGTTTTAAGACAATAATCTATTCGAGGAAAAGTTGATCGGGATCCGTGAATTTGACAGTAGCGACGTAGAACAACGAAGGCAACGGAACTAGAGCCAAGAATGCCGAATGCAGTACTGGTCGACTGAGCTGGGTGATGGCGATGATTCCATACGCGTGTAAGAGCCAGTGACCGAGGACCACCACCAGATTGCGCACGTTGGTAAATGTCGACCGCCTCAATGCACCCAAAGACTTAACAAAAGACAAATTAGCACCAAATTAAGTATACAAAGAACAAACTGTTCCCTGACGTGTTACCTGATCGGACTGAGATGCGAAATGGAAAGCACTCGTCATAAGGGAAACGAGAAATATAATATATGGATACGAATAATCTGCATAAAATAGAATACCAGCGATATTAGAACATAAAAAAGACTGTTAAATTTATATATATAATCACATATCAGTCCGCCTAGGATTGCGTGTGTAAGCGCGAGAAGGGGTAGAAAATATAGCGCTGAATATACGGCAGCCTTGCCTTTATGTGGCATACACCATTTCACGATCCACGGTCTGATAAGCAACAGTAAAGCTATCGTCCAGGCATAGTATATAAACACCAAACTGTACCTGATAGTTAAAAAAACGTTTTCAAAGTTTTGGAACTCAGAGTAAAGATAACGGATAACTTACAAAGGGTAGACGGATTCTTGAGTACAATGCAGCGTTTCCTCATAGTTCGGATTCGGATTGTAGAACATGGTATACCAATCTGACAGCTGTTGTACGTGACAGGATTTTACTTTGAGTGAACCTATCGGTTCTGCTAGGACTATGGTGAGAAAGCCTGCAAGGACAGACTCAAGTACAGCAGACAGATGGACGGCGATGACCCTGGCCGTAAGCCTATCAAGAGCCGTTAATCCGTCAACAAAAGAGCTTTATTATTTACGGTACCTTCCAGGTCGAGCTGCTCTATCTATGGCGATCCAGTGCAGTACTAAGCCAAACATAACCATGAAACCCAAGTACAGCCAGTCGTAAAAGGTCAAATTGTCTTGGCATGGCTCACAGATCCTGGATTCCACTCTTGTTCCGCGCGGGCATGCACCACAGCCGCTGAAATTAAAAGCGCCGTCAAATAAACGAGTCCGTCCACAATACAACCCGGGGCAAGGAAGAGGAAGATTGGATGGCCCTAAGTTTTAAAATACTCATTAGCATTACAGAAATATGCACATAATATAAATAGTTAAACTAATATTTTTTTGTGATACCTTTTTCGTATTTATAGTTGAGAGACATGGCAAAAACTGACTCACTGCTTTGTTTGTAAACAAGCGACGGCTGTTAGCAGCGCATTTTTATCTCCCGCCCTCAAATCCGCGCCCACAAAAACAAGCCCCGCCTTCGGACGTCTGCCAGTCAGGGACTTGGACAGTCATCGTCAACTGCTGGAAGTGTTCGATTGGGAACCGGTGTTGAGAAGTTGTTTTCAGAGAGGTAAGTTCATATTTATCACTGTGAAAAGTAAAACTGTACTTTGGACGCTTCTTTTGATTGTATTAGATACCATAAGTATGCAAACGTCAGACTCATAACACTAACAGAAGCAGTTTTTACTCGCATATACCGAATCGACGAAAGTTGAAGGTTTGCGTGGCCTTCGCTATTTTCAAGTTCAAGGCGTGGCATTTGTTGTCTTAATTGTTCAGAACGTTCACTGTTCGTTTCACCTTGAACTCTGACCTTTTCTTCAGTAATAACAGTCCCTAAATTAACAAAGTTATTTTTTGCACTTGAATGCGTTTATTTCGTCGTTTAACTGCCTATCGTGTGGTTTTGAATGGGTATTATTTTTGCGAAACTTTATACTATAGGAAATAAGTTTATAAAAATTAAATTAAAAAATTAACTCAAGAAAGCTACTATAATGTTATGTGCAATTGCAATAATGTTTTTAAGCGAAATTAGGAAACAGAGAAATTTTCCAAAAAGGAAATAACAATGAGTCATAACTTTCCTATGTCTACCCGTATTCCCATTCGTTTTGTCTTCCTTTCCTCGCATGACATATGGCTTACATGCGCATGTTGGCAGGGCATGTACCTTTGCAGAGTAGAATGTATGTACAGAAGAGGAAGGAAGAACAGCATTCTCTATAAATAACCACTGTATGACGTCGGTTACTTTTTCGCAGTTTACACGGAAATATGTCAGACAAGTACGATTTGGTGGTTTTCGGAGCCACCGGTTTTACGGGACAATTTGTGGCTGTCGAAGTAGCGAGGCGGAGCAAAGAAGAAGGTATTGCATGGGCTGTCGCTGGACGTAGTCAAGAAAAGCTGCAAAAGATTCTGGAGAAAGTCGCTAAGGAAGCCGGTTAGATTTTATTTTATTTATATCTTGCCTTGCGGTTTCTGATACATCTACCTGCTTACTTGTAGAAATTTCGGCCGACAATGTGGGCGTCATTATTGCTGACGTCGAGAACGAAGATTCTTTGATTGAGATGGCTAAGAAAAGTCGTGTGGTTTTGAATTGCGTTGGTCCCTATCGTTTTTACGGTGAGCCCATTGTTAAAGCGTGCGTGCAGAATGGCTGTCATCACGTTGACATTAGTGGCGAACCTCAGGTAGAGCTTTTGTGTACCCTAGCATTTAGCGTAACTGATTTGACTTTTTTTTACACAAAAGTTTCTGGAAAGGATGCAACTAAACTATAACGACTTAGCTAAAGACAAAAAGGTGTATGTCGTGGGAGCTTGCGGCTTTGACAGCATTCCTACGGACATGGGAGTTGTGTACCTGGATAAAGAATTCAAGGGTACGCAATTACTATTTTATTACTTTTATTCGAAAGTGATCAAATCGGTTGCTATAGGTGACGTGAACAGCGTGGAAACCTATTTGGCTATCCAAGCTCCAAAAGTAGTATCATCTAATCTTTGCACTCGAGCGTAACTCTATATACTTCTAATTCTTCCAGGGCACACATGGTCACTATGCAACTTGGCAATCTGCAATCTACGGGTTCGCTCATGCCAATGAGTTGAAGCCTTTGCGAAAGGAACTTTATCCGGAACGTCTGCCTGAATTTACCCCTCGCTTGAAGCCAAGGTTTGGCAAGCGTTAAGGTTCTTGAGCTTTGCTAATCATTTCCGTTTCGTTTTTGTCGGTTACTTTAGGTCTGCTCTTCATTATAACGAGAATGTGCAAACATGGTGCCTTCCGTTCCCAGGGTCAGATCGCTCTGTCGTAATGCGCTCTCAACGCTATTTTTACGAGCACAAACGAAAGCGTCCTATCCAGATGCATGCGTATGTACAGAGAGATTCCTGGGCTAATGCAATTGCCACGATGATGGGAGCCGTCATATTTGGCGTCATGGCAAGCTTTGGCTTCACTCGCAGCTTATTGGAAAAGGTAATGGACCGATCTTTTAGAAGATTGTCCCTTACTATTTCAAGTGTTCGTAGAGAAAACTTACTCTCTTTTGTAGTACCCGAGCTTTTTCTCCTTTGGTATATTTAATCACGAGGGACCCTCTAAAGAAGAAATGGAGAGCACAAGTTTCTCGATTACATTGGCTGGGTCTGGTTGGACGGACAAGCTTGCTGAGGCTACTGACCAACATGCGGAGCCACCAAATAAGTCTGTGGTTGTCAAGGTGCGTGAAGATTTCCCGATTTATTGTTAGCAAACTAATTATAAACCGTATGTGGTTAACATTACAGGTATCCGGACCTGAACCAGGCTATGTAGCTACTCCCATTTTTATGGTCCAATCGGCTTTGGTGATTCTTAAGGAAACGGACAAGCTGCCTAATGAGTAAGCTCGCCTAATTAGCTAAGCCTATCCAACATGCATGAATGATTTTATTTGTGATTTTCTAGGGGTGGTGTTCTTCCTCCTGCTGCAGCTTTTGCCGACACGACTTTGATTGAGCGCTTGAGCAAATGTGGAATTAAGTTTGAAAAACTATCGGAAAAGACGCAAGGCCTCCCAGAACCAGAACCACAGCAACATCTAGCGGAACCCGTTGCACAAGATGACCGCGCTGAATTGATTGCAAGCTCCCAAGAACCCCACCAAGGAACTCCCACGGAGTCCACGACACCAGAAGTACACGCAGATGCTTAAGGAGATTGCAAGGGTTGGATTTTTTGTTTATTATTCTGTTTTGTTTCATCTTGGACTCTTCGATATTATTCCATTGCTTTCTAACAGGGAATTAACCTTAAACGGGTTAGTCAAGTTTTGTTTAGTTGCACAAGTTCATTCGTTCTAATCAAACGGCTTTGTGCTAGTCTTTCCAAGAGTGTATTATTCTATACTGTGAGGGTTCGCTATTAGTAAAATTTTCTAGCTTTACATATACTCTATCTTTGTAACGATAACACCGCGCCCTCGGTATTTAGAATCTATTGGATTAAACTGGGGTACGTAAACATAAAGAACTTTGTTCACTTGCAAGTCGTATGTGTATGTGTTGTTTCTTAACTTTAGCGTCCTGCTTGATTATATTTGGGTGCTTGCGTTTGAGTTTGAGCCGGGTATTGTTGGAACTGCTTTTGCGGGGTTTGTTGGGGATTCTGGGGTTGTTGGGCATTGGCTTGAGGCTGCTGAGGTCGGGCTGGCGGGTCAAAGCGTTGTTGACCTTCGTATTGGACATTGGCAACGAAGCCGCTCTCTCCTTCGACACGGTAGGAGACGTTTTGGATGCGACCATCAGGCAAAGCTACGCGATATGATCCCGATATAACTCGACCATCGCTAGACTCCTATTTTTTGTTAAAAAATTAAAGTTAGAACACGTTGTTGGATTTTTTTTTTAAATGGAGTACTTGATGACCGTAGTCGTTTCCGTGTGGCTCGTCTTTAACTGCCCATTGGAAGTTGTAAGGCATGCCTGGCTCCTGCTGTGGAAACAATTTTTAGCTTCGAGTTTCGTTTTTACGGAAATAGTAATAGAATCTACCTGTTGACGAGGTCCGTTTCCGGCAGCATTTCCTGGCTGTTGGTATTGCTGCGGATAGCCTATTTGTCCCTGTGGAAAGGCTGTAACTAGTGCGAGTAAGGTGCAAATCACCGCTGTAATCTAGAAATCGTAGTTATACTAATTTAGCAGCTGAAAGTTAACTTAGTAGTTAATTGTGGTGAATTCCTACTTGCAAAGCGGCCATGATTTTTGAGATTCTTCAGAGTAGACTTGTAAGGTTGGTATGTGTACTAGGAATGATAGCTTCTAAGGTTTGCGGAGAGCTTTTTATAGTGGGGGTCAGCGAAATGAAGTTTCCCTACAAACTGTAAAAGTAAACGCATCATAAAGATGGGAGTGGAGCGGACAACGCCCGATTCAGCTGGACAGTACTGTTATCAATTTCTTGGTACAGTTATGGGATGATCCGAACCGAATAGTCGCATTGATTTTTATTCTCATTCATTCTTTAATGTCTTCATAGCTTTCACATAGTTCCCCTATTGTAACAACATCCTTCCTTTGAATGCAGTAACCGCAAAGAAGCTCGCGTTCCGTGAAGAATTGTGAGGAAGGAGGGAAAGTTTGTTCCTTAAGTAAGGAAACAAGGCTTTGTGTTTGTATACATTAATACATAGTCCCGCTTGATTATAAGTTAAGCTTCACAAAGCTTATTGCTTAATTAGTGTTTTGTCAAAGGAAAGTTGCGAGCGAAGTACTTGTGTACGTACATGTACATAAAAGTAAGTATGTAACATGTATTGGCATAAGCTTTCCAACAACAAACCGTGATAAAACAAATTTAGATCTTAACAAATTTGTGCAGCTAATTCATGAATCAGTTTTGAAATTAATCATTAATTCATTACATCCATAGGGGTGTAGTGTAAAAAACGGGTACAAGAAAGGTTGAAGCGGGGAATCGGGAAAAGTTGAAGTACGGAAAGCAAGGTGTTTGAGGTCGAAGAAAAGTGAAAAAAGGAAGTTACAGTAAGACTCATGCTAATGGTTTAACGAAGTGGAAAGCTCAGACAGCTAGTCTCTTGTTTCAGCGTCAGCTATATATCAGTTTATCAATCTAAATATTTTTTTCAATAGTTGATTAGGAGATAAGGAGACAACCCAGTTTGTATGTGGGAATCGCTCAACGCGGCGTGTTTTAGCGGTAGCTTAAGTGTAGTTAATTTTGTTGTCAGATAGATCTGAACATTTCAAAAGTCATCTACAAACTCTTTGTCCGAATTGCGCGGGTTAGTAGTTTGCGCAAAAAAGCCAACGTGTCGCCGGAGTGTTGACCTTGAGCCAAAAAGGGGTTTGGCTCGCATGAGTCGGTGATGCTGTCAGAATCTGAATCGTAAAAACTACTGCTACTATAACTTGAGGAGTAAGCCATTTCGGATAGGCTTAGGTTCCTAGGCCTGTTCATTTACCAACTGAACACGGAATATACGCTTACTTTTCACTTGTAAAACACACAAGCTTGAAATTCCTAAAGATAATACCGATGGGTGGAGAGGAAAGCAAAGGGTCCCAACCGCCCCTTACCGAAACAGGTTGGCTATTACAGTATTGAACTCAAGCTGGTTGAATGAAGGCTCTGCTTATACTTGTTAATTATACTTGTTAATTTCGTACGTTTAGCGACCAGCAGCTCGAAGATTGAAATCGATAAAGCGTTTTTGGAGTATCTTTTGCAAAGAGGTCAGCAAGCTGATGACGCTTCACAGCCTCCGTCAGTAATTGACCAATCAGAAAAGAAACATCGTAGTTCATCGATACCTCGGTCAAAGGCGGCAGAGGCAAAGTCGATATCGTCAGCCAAATCTCGCGAATCCCCAAAGGGAGAAAGTGCTGATTTAGAGGCTGCGACCAAAATCGGCGATGCCAATAAAGAGATGTCCAAGGTTGCGATAAGCAAGCTGATGGAAGTTGGCTTTGGAAAGGATCAGTCAGAAGCTGCTATGCGGATTTTCGGCAACTACCAAGTTGTTTTATGCGAGAAAAAATTAAGGCTGGTATTTAATTGGTCATGGTTGTTATGTATTAGGACGCTTTGGATGGGCTTTTAAGCTGTAAGGTAGGATCAGTATCTATGGGACACGACGACAATGATGCCCGGAGTACGCACTCGAGGGAAGCTTTTAGTATTCAAGCAAACGAAAATGAGTAAAAGGAACACTCCCGTTTACTTTGTTTTACGCTTTATTTCTTAGTCGAGATGTAAGCACGAGCAACACGGTATGGGTGGGAAATGTACTACCAAATATTAAGGATCAGGAACTGCGCGATATTTTCTCCAAGTAAGACTTTGTGACTTGAAGTGGTCATAGATTACTAGGGAATAATTATTTATATTAGTTGCGGCCCAATTCGCAACTTGCGAGTCCTTCGACCGGGGAACTATGCATTTATTGAATATAACAACCAAGCTGAAGCTGCAAAAGCAATTAGTACCTTGGGTGGATTCTCCTACAAAGAATGCAAGTTTATAGTCCGTTATACGAACTCCAAGCCCAAGCCTAACCCGTGCTCAGCTCAACCTAAGTATTTCCTTTCGTCAGCTTATAAAGAAAGCGAGCTGAAATTTGTTTGGTTTCTTTAGTGCACGCAAAATGCACAATATTATTCGCATTAATGGGGTACCTACTCATGTGGGAAATCAGGAAATTAAGGACCTTTTTGCAAAGTAATTCACATAAAAAATTCCGGTAATGTACAGTACTTCTGTTTTCGTGTCCCCAGCGCTGGCCCAACAAAAGAAATTCGTTTCGTGAGGGCTGAAAAGAGAGTCTTTATTGAATATAACACGCCACGAGAAGCCGAGGCAGCTGTTGTGCAATTCAACAAGTTCAAGTTTAAGACTGCTGAATTTGAAGTTGATACTGTTGCACACTTTCCTCTGGATGACTTGAAGCAACCCACTTTGGCTTCGACTTCATCAGCTAAGGCTCCGGAAGTGTAGGCATTATTTTTAGTATGTACTGTTGTTTTGAAATTTGTATTTTGTAGACCGACATATGACTTAAAGCAACTCTGGATCGGCGGTTTGCATCCCGAACTGAGTGATCGCGAATTGATTGACATCTTGTCGAAGTAATACTTTTGTTTGTTTTTCAAAGATTTTGTACAGTTATTTAATGTGTGATTATCTGGATAGAAATAATTTTGGCGTAGTGGTATATGTATGTTTTCCTTGTAGATACGGAGCTATTGAAAATTACCGTTTCATTCGCCCCAAGATGTGTGCCTTTGTGACTTACGAGACGGAAAACGCCGCTCAGAACATAATTGAAAACTTACAAGGACACGAGTTGCGTGGACTCAAATTGAACATTCGTTATAGTCTGAAAACAAATCACAACGCAGCCACGCCTGGTAGCCGCAGCGCGGAACAGAATTTGTCAAATGCATCGAGCTCTATCTGGGTTGGGAACGTTTTGCCACAGATTACGGATTTGGATTTGCTTCAACTATTTTGCGAGTAATACTTCCCTTTCTCCACTTGGTTAAGAAATTGATTTTTTTTTGTGGCTAATTGATAGAAATGCCAAAATTAAGAGCTATCGTATTATGCGAGACCGTAAGTGTGCCTTTATAAATTACAACACGGAAGAAGATGCTACTAAGACCATCCGACGATTACACGGGTACGACTTTAAAGGCTGTAAGCTAATTTTGGACTATACGCCACAGGAAGGTGGCAAAAGCGTTGGCAAGAAATATCAAGAACGTAGCGCTGCTACGCAAGCCAGGACCACGTAAGAAAAGATTACTGATTGCATATAGTTATCTCAAGATCTTTTCGTTAGCACTCCTAATTCAGAGAAGCCGAAATCCGTTTGTCTTGGCAATCTGCAACCTCATATCAAAGAAAAGCTTAAGAAAGAAAAGAAACATTGTGAAAAATCTAGTACGCAACAAAAGACCGAGTAAGCAAAGTCTCCTGGATGTATACAGCAATCTCAAAATCTTTTTATTAGCACTCGTAATCCTGAGCAGCTGAAATCCATTTGCGTTGGCAATTTGAAACCTCATATCAAAGAAAAGCAAATAACGGAGCTTTTTTCCAAGTAACTTTAAAAACCTTTCCTTGAAATTATGTATCAAATATCGGTCGTGGTAGATGTGGAACGGTAGTCAGTTGCAAGTTCGTTCCTGAACACAACTGTATTTTCGTAAACTACTCTAATAGCCAGGAAGCAACCCGCGCCTTGCAGACGTTCCAAAATTACGGATTCCGTGGAACAATTTTGAATTTGCGTTTTTCCAAAAAAGGGGGTTAAAGTCCGGAAGGGCCGGTAAAGCAATGTAATGAAATTGGGGTTATGTTGACGGGATTCAAAATCTGAAAAGTTTATTTCTTTGTTGAATGTTGTTTTTGGGTACTTTTTATAAAAAAAATGTAGTGCGTGATTTGCTCATCGTATTCTAAGTTGCGCACAGTTAGTCGCGCTGCAAAGCATTGCGGTGACGGTTTGTTCCTTTTTAATCCAGATATCAATTTTATTCATTGCTTTAGGGAGAATATTTTCATTACTATAAGATCCTTTTGTGAATTGCGCATCGTTCGTGTTCGCAATATTGACTGCATGTAACTTGAGTCTCACGCGGCTAAAATTTTAATGTTAAGTGGCAGGCCATGCAGGTGCGTAAATGTGTAGTCGTGGTGCACTGCAATAATCAATGTTACCTGCAAGTGAACTAGAAGCAAAAAAAAGAAACTAGAAACACGTATTCTTTTTTTTTCACAGCTCATCTTGGTACAGTACTCAAACTAAGTATCGCACCATAGCCTTTTCAAATTGACCAATGACAGTGCTTGTCGTCATTTGGACCAATCCTGTCGTGTCTAGACCACAACTACGCTTATGCAGGGCTCTCAACACTATAACCCTTCTAAACTCCCCAGTCAACTAAAGGACAGGTCATTCAATTAAATGGCGTTTAGTAGCGAAGCTAATCCCTCTACCTGGCAAAAAGGACAAAACAAGAAAGCGTTTGGCGAAATGAATAAAATAATTTGTTTTTATCAAAAATATTTTTTACAAAAATAAATTATTGAAATGAATAAAATAATTTATTTTTGACAAAAATAAATTATTTTATTCAATTCGCCAAACGCTTTCTTGTTTTGTCCTTTTCTTAATCAAGCTACGTCACTTTTAGGCGGAGTTGAAGGTCTGCCCCGGGTACGCTCCGCCTACTGACTTAACCTTTAGATATAAGAACCTTGCATTGAAGGTACTACAGTAGAACTCCGATTTTGTCAACCCCGATTATGGAAACTCCCGATTATGTCAACCACCATCGCGCTGCCTTTTTTTTTTTTTTTGCAAACCACGCCTACGCGTGGCGCTGTTCGTTTCGTAGCTCTCGCGTAGCTATTCTGTTGTGGATGCGTGTCTGTGCGTTGTTTTCCACGATTTTCTCTTTTTTTTCCATTGTAGCTGGCGTAGGCTCTCGCCTGTTGCCGCAACTATATTGTCAATTTCGGTTATATAGAAGCAAAGATAAAAGCTACATTGCACGTGCGTTATTTATTTATTTATTTTCTCTTTATTTATTTTTTATTTATTTATTTTTTCTCTTTATTTATTTAATTTTAATAGCCTTAATACAACCCGTTTTCAACTTATTGACTACCGTATTTATCTAGATATTTTTCTGATTTTTTTAATTGAAAAAAAAAGTTTTCCGATTTTGTCAACTATCCGACTTATCAACTACCCTCCGGTCCCGATCGGTTGACAAAATCGGAGTTCTTCTGTATACTGTTTTGGTATTCTTCGATTTCGAAAAGGAAGTTACGCATTTATGCAGCTTTGAGGTCGAAGAAAAGTGAAAAAAGGACGCATGCTAATGGTTTAACGAAGTGGAAAGCTCGGACAGCTAGTCTCTTGTTTCAGCGTCAGCTATACATCAGTTTATCAATCTAAATATTTTTTTCAATAGTTGATTAGGAGATAAGGAGACAACCCAGTTTGTATGTGGGAATCGCTCAACGCGGCGTGTTTTAGCGGTAGCTTAAGTGTAGTTAATTTTGTTGTCAGATAGATCTGAACATTTCAAAAGTCATCTACAAACTCTTTGTACGAATTGCGCGGGTTAGTAGTTTGCGCTAAAAAGCCAACGTGTCGCCGGAGTGTTGACCTTGAGCCAAAAAGGGGTTTGGCTCGCAGGAATCGGTATTTATATCTTTAGGAATTTCAAGCCTGTGTGTTTTACAAGTGAAAAGTAAGCGTATATTCCGTGTTCAGCTGGTAAATGAACAGGCCTAGGAACCTAAGCCTATCCAAAATGGCTTACTCCTCAAGTAGTAGCAGTAGCTTTTACGATTCAGATTCTGACAGCAGCAGTAGCAGTGATGATGATAAAAGCAAAGGGTCCCAACCGACCCTTGCCGAAACAGGTAGGCTATTACAGTATTGAACTCAAGCTGGTTGAATGAAGGCTCTGTTTATACCTGTTAATTTCGTACGTTTAGCGACCAGCAGCTCGAAGATTGAAATCGATAAAGCGTTTTTGGAGTATCTTTTGCAAAGAGGCCAGCAAGCTGCCGCTTCACAGCCTCCGTCCGTAATTGACCAATCAGAAAAGGAACATCGTAGTTCATCGAGACCTCGGTCGAAGGGCGCAAAGGCTAAGTCGATATCGTCAGCCAAATCTCGCGAACCTCCAAAGAAAGAAAGTGCTGATTTAGAGGCTGCGACCAAAATCGGCGATGCCAATAGAGAGATGTCCATGGTTGGGATAACCAAGCTGATGGAAGTTGGTTTTGGCAAGGATCAGTCAGAAGCTGCAATGCGGATTTTCGGCAACTACCAAGTTGTTTTATGCGAGAAAAAATTAAGGCTGGTATTTAATTGGTCGTGATTGTCATGTATTATAGGACGCTTTGGATGGGCTTTTAAGCAGTAAGGTAGAATTAGTATCTATGAGACACGTTGACAATGATGCCCGGAGTACTCACTCGAGTGAAGCTTTTAGTATTCCAGCAAGCGAAAATGAGTAAAACGAACCCTCCCTATTACTTTGTTTTACGCTTTATTTCTTAGTCGAGATGTAACCGCAAGCAACACGGTATGGGTAGGAAATGTGCTACCAAAAATTAAGGATCAGGAACTGCGCGATATTTTTTCCAAGTAAGACTTCGTGACTTGACACTCGTATGTTACATGAAATACTTCAACAATTAGTTGCGGCCAAATTCGCAACTTGCGCATTCTTCGACAGGGAAACTATGCATTTATTGATTATAGCAACCAAGCTGAAGCCGCAAAAGCAATTAGTACCTTGGGTGGATTCTCCTACAAAGATTGCAAGTTTATAGTCCGTTATGCGAACTCCAAGCCCAAGTCTAAACCGTGCTCAGCTCAACCTAAGTATTTCCTTTTATCAGCTTATAAAGAAAATAAGCTGAAATTTGTTTGTTTTCTTTAGTGCACGTAAAATGCACAATATTATTCGCATTAATGGAGCACCTTCGCGTGTGGGAAATCAGGAAATTAAGGATCTTTTTGCAAAGTAATTCACTGCACACACGCACAAAATGTGCCGTAATGTACAGTACTTCTGTTTTCGTGTCCCCAGCGCTGGCCTAATAAAGGAAATCCGTTTCGTGAGGGCTGAAAAGAGAGCCTTTATTGAATATAACACGCCACAAGAGGCCGAGGCAGCTGTTATGCGATTCAACAAGTTCAAGTTTAAGACTGCTGAGTTTGAAGTTGATACTGTTGCACACTTTCCTCTGGATGACTTGAAGCAACCCACTTTGGCTTCGACTTCATCAGCTAAGGCTCCGGAAGTGTAGGCATTATTTTTAGTATGTACTGTTGTTTTGAAATTTGTATTTTGTAGACCGACATATGACTTAAAGCAACTCTGGATCGGCGGTTTGCATCCCGAACTGAGTGATCGCGAATTGATTGACATCTTGTCGAAGTAATACTTTTGTTTGTTTTTCAAAGATTTTGTACAGTTATTTAATGTGTGATTATCTGGATAGAAATAATTTTGGCGTAGTGGTATATGTATGTTTTCCTTGTAGATACGGAGCTATTGAAAATTTCCGTTTCATTCGCCCCAAGATGTGTGCCTTTGTGACTTACGGGACAGAAAACGCCGCTCAGAACATTATTGAAAACTTACAAGGACACGAGTTGCGTGGATTCAAATTGAACATTCGTTATAATCTGAAAACAAATCACAACGCAGCCACGCCTGGTAGCCGTAGCGCGGAACAGAATTTGTCAAATGCATCGAGCTCTATCTGGGTTGGGAACGTTTTGCCACAGGTTACGGATTTGGATTTGCTTCAACTATTTTGCGAGTAATGATTCACTTTCTCCACTTGGTTAAGAAATTGATTGTTTTTTTGTGGCTAATTGATAGAAATGCTAAAATTAAGAATTATCGTATTATGCGAGACTGGAAGTGCGCCTTTATAAACTATCACACGGAAGAAGATGCTACTAAGACCATCCGACGACTACAGGGGTACGACCTTAAAGGTTCTAAGCTAATTTTGGACTATACGCCACAGGAAGGTGGAAAGAGCGTTGGCAAGAAATACCGTGAACATAGCGCGGCTACGCAAGTCAGGACCGCGTAAGCAAAGGTTCCTGAATGCATTTAGAAATCTCAAAATCTTTTTGTTTAGCACTCCTAATCCTGAGAAGCCGAAATCCGTTTGTCTTGGCAATCTGCAACCTCTTATCAAAGTAAAGCTTAAGAAAGAAAAGAAACATCGTGAACAATCTACTACGAAATACAAGACCGAGTAAGCAAAGTCTCCTGGATATATCCAGAAATCTCAAAATCTTTTTATTAGCACTCGTAATCCTGAGCAGCTGAAATCCATTTGCGTTGGCAATCTGAAACCTCATATCAAAGAAAAGCACATAACGGAGCTTTTCTCCAAGTAACTTCAAAAACTTTCCTTGAAATTATTTATAAGATATCGGTCGTGGTAGATGTGGAACGATAGTCAGTTGCAAGTTCGTTGCTGAACACAACTGTATTTTCGTAAACTACTCTAGTAGCCAGGAAGCAACCCGCGCCTTGCAGACGTTCCAAAATTACGGATTCCGTGGAACAGTTTTGAATTTGCGTTTTTCCAAAAGGGGGGGGGGGTAAAGTCCGGAAGGCCCCATAAAGCAAAGTAATGAAATTGGGTTGATATTGATGGGATTTAAAATCTGAAAAGTTAATTGCTTTGTTGAGTGTTGCTTTTTGGGTAGTTTTTATAATTTTTTTTAGTGCGTGATTTGCTCATCGTATTCTAATTAGTTGCTCACAGTAAGTTACGCGGTGACGGTTTGTTTCTTTCTAATCGAGATATCTATTTTATTCATTGCTTTGGGGAGAATATTTTCATTACAATAAGATCCTTTTGTGAATTGCGCATCGTTCATGTTCGCAATATACACTGCGTGTAACCGGAGTTCTTGTGCTGCTGAAATTGTAATGTTAAGTGGCAGATATGGTGCGTAAATGTGGTGCACTATTTCAATAATCAATGTTATACCTATCGAACCAAGTAAACTAGAAGCACTGTATTCTTTTTTTTTTTTGCACAGCATCTTGGCACAAGGCTAGATTATTGAGGATCAAATTTTCCGAGATGGCGCATCACTTGCGCATAAATTATGTATGTCGTAACGGGGTGATTTTACGAGTTGAATATTTGGTTTTTAATATTTTTTAATATTTGGTTTTACAGAAATTAAGTCAAGTCATTGAATCATTTATTATTATTTTATGACATTGTATTCGTATGTGTTTTTCATATTTTGTTTCTATAAAATAGTATTTAGTATGAAAGCACTTTGGTGTGACACTAAAAATATAATCTGTTATAAATTAATAAGATTAAGATGACTAATTTATATAATAAATTAGTTGCTGAAAGTTGTAGATTATCAAGTCGAAAGTACAAGTGTAGGCTTCTCATTCGCGATGTTTTTTCTGGTCGTCTGAGGCGCCAGTAGCGTTTCGTGGGAGTTCAGCTTCTGGTTGCAGAACGCCACCACCACAACAAAAACTTATTCAGAAGTAAAACCTGAAGGGGCGAAAGAAAAGAAAGCCAAGAACACTTATTTATTTGTGTGGTAATGTAAGTTGGAGGCTGATCACCAAAGTGAACGCCTCACATACTTAGTATCCTTTCTGTGGAATATAAATCCTACCCTGCCTGAAGCAAAAAAGTGACGTTTGGACGGGAAGCTCTCCGTATGACTATACTCACGCACGAAAGTCACTGCTAGAATTTGAAGGTATCGTTTTGGTATTCTTCTAAAATACAAATAGGTTCTAAAATAATAATAGTAATACTGTTGTGAAGCCTAAATAAGATTATTAATATTACTAGACTGTTAAAGTACCGTCATTGTTTCCACTAGCAATATTTAAGTAAAATTGCCATTAAAAATATGGGGAGCTGTTATAAACTGTATGTGTCTTGGGATACGAATTAGTTTTCAAAAAACGCTTAAAAGGCTTTTAAGTACTTTTATGTTATTTTACTTTTTTGTTTTAATTTATTCTAATTAAGGTATAACAGAAATGAGCAAGACAAAACTGTTTATTCGGGTCGTAAACTCTTGGAAACACGTATTGTACGAAGTTATGACTAAACTGATGATGTTCCGTCTGGGAGGTTTAAGTATTGGACAAGTTGTTCTGGGTTGACCACGGAACACAGTAAAGGAATAAAAACAAAACACGCGAGCAAATAGACGCGCTTATGTCGAAGCTATCAGGGAATAAATCATTCTAGAGAAAAATAATTAATTAAACCAATGTTCCGAGTTAGAGGGATATATAATTTACCCATATAAATAATAGAAGAACGAGAGAAGGTAAAACGCCAACTTAATCCACCCTTCTCTCTGGCACTTACTCAGCACATCCGCATTCATGATATTTGTAGGATCATAAAGCCCTGGGCCGCTCATAACGGGTCTATGCATGTACCTGTGGACAAATTGATCTATGTAGTACATATTTGGATAAGTGATAAGTAGGATGATTTCAACAAAGGAACCAGACATTATCCTTTTCAATCATCACTTACCTGTGGACATGGTAGGCAATAAGAGGGGCATTTAGCAGCAAAGAAAACCATTCACCGGAAAACACGAAGAGGACGTTGAAAAATATGTGCAGCGCATATTCCGGTAAAACTAACTATAGGGAAAAAATGGGTGTCGGCTAATTGCATGTTTCGCAATAGAAGGATGTTACTTACTGGGTTTAAACTGTTGCATTGATCAATAGGGTTTTTGTAATCTGTTTTGAGTTCATCAAAGGCGATAATCTGTAGAAAAAAGGTTATCTTATACATTTTAAAAACATTCGCATTATGATATGGTAAGTTTAGGTTATTCTGTTCTGGGCCTGTTGTATGGCCAGTGCAAGCCTCTGGCTCTTACATGAAAAATAGAAAAGAATATCAAAAACGCATCTATGATTAGTGCGAAAACGTATGACGTAGCGGCAAATGTGAACGCCATGGCCGTTAGATTTAACTACAAGCCCAAAAGAAAATTATCAGGCCTTCTCTGGTGTTACTGCAACCGGCTTGAGTCACAACACGGCTCCAAAACGAGGGTTCCCTCGTCACGATCCAGGAACACCAGAGCAATATAGAGCAGCGAACCGCTAATCGAGCTCTAATTTTCACTGCATAACGAGAGAAAAAAATTGCTGGAATTATTTAACATTTAAAAACCTCATACTTTAAACAGAATATTCAAAAGGTTCCTTGGCCTAAACATGAAAAAGACTTCGAACTGATGAGTCAGTACTTGTGTCTGACATCTTAACGAAGTAAATAAATGTAAAGAAGCAAACTGCAAGTAGTTGATAATTTTTTGTCAGAAGAAGGCGCTGATGTCGTACCCTTTCTCCCTGTAATTTCATAAATTTTAAACGAGAAATTAACAGAAACTGAAAGTGATAATTGAGAAATTATTTTTTCTAAAATCCCTAATTAACAAAATCTACTTTACTTGCTGCTTAAGATTTTGATACATTATTTATTTAAAATTTTCATAACTTGAACACTGGAAAAAATTAGTGAAACCGATATTAAAGATGGAAATCAGCCGGTAAAGTAAATTTATAAATCCCATGCGTTACTGTCACAATACAGCTTCGTTATATTGCGCAGATAATGAGGATTTTTTCGAATCAAAATTTGCCATGCTGTAGTGCCATAACGGGTTCCACAACGGGCAAGTTCCACTAAACTAATCGCGAAGTGATAATGTTCAAAAATGTAGGATTCGAAAATGTAAACGCGTCACGGAAAGTTACATTAATCACTCCCGGAATCTGCTTGTCGTAAGCGAAAAGGAAGGAACTACAACCTTATATAGTTCAATAAAGTAATAGCCCTGTATAATACTCGTGGAAAAATAGTTGGTCAAGACAACAAAGAACATGTTTGGCTTCTTTATTGGACAGCGAAGCGACAAGCTTGCGGATACCTCACATTTCCGAAATCCCCATTTAGTGAAAAAAGGAGAGTTACAAATAGCGCCCAAACTTGCTCTTACGTATTATTGATTTTGAGCTTTTGCCTACTGTCGTTTTGCATAACTTAAACTCTGACCACTAGGGTTGGCTATACTTTTTCACGTAGAAAACTGCGAGGGTTAGGTTTCTGTTTTATGGATAAGCATATATGTTATGCCAAGACCTTTGCGTGTCCCGGTTTATCGACGAAACGTAGCATACCTTTTTTTTATTCGGAGCGGTATATATTCCTATCCGTTCCACCTCCGAATATTACATAATAGCGTAGGTATTCTACTTATAGCACAGGGCTATAAATTTTATGTTCCGGAAAATTCCGTACCAGCGAATATAGGATCATTTGTTTTGTTCGGATTCAGGGCTTTGATGAAGTCGAATAGATTGTCTAGGTCTCTAGACCCATGCATATAAAATCCCCAAGGAATAACTTCCAAATATACCTATCGTGTATGTTGGCATGTGTGACAGCGAAGAAAAAAAGGTGTACGTAGAAAGTCCCTTTTTTGGTAGCAAAGAATGTTATGTGGACTGTGGAATGCCCCTTTCCTATTTTATAACGATATGCATGCCACACCTCTTTTCCCGGTCCTGGTCGTTTGGTTATTCTCCGTCGTTTTTCGGGCCCGGGTGTGTGTTTCGCCTCTCCGGACAAGACCTCGTTGAAAACCCTTGCACTAAAGCTTTGCCTCGTTAACTGTTTGCGCTTGCTCCTAGAATGAATGTGCCGCGCATTATTGATCTCGATCAGTAAAGCGCAAGCGTTAGTCGAGAACTGGGCTACGGAACAGTACATGGAAGCTTTTGGGTATGGCTGTCCCGAAACATAACGGCCCACCAGAGCAGCCTTTCGCTTTTGCTAGCCATACGGGGTCAGCATACAAACTTGTGTCTTCCGATGTGTTAAAATTGTTGCGTTAGCTCTTTATCCCCATACGCATTCGGTGTGTACGAGCTTTAGAATAAAAGTAATCCAATAGGATAGTCTCAAGGTAAGCATTTCGTATCTGCAGGGCTGAAATGACTTTTAATTAAGCTAAATTGTACTAGTGGAATTGAGACATGATTAAGTCTGGTTTTATGGGTTTTAATTACGGTTGTACGACTTCAGTGTGATTTACTTTGCCGTAATGCTTCGGAGTAGTGCAATACAACCTTGACCAGCATCAAGGGATACCCTTGCGCACCCAAAAGAACAAAAGTAGGAGAACCGGGTTTGCAGGGGTTCCGTGACTGATTCCGTTTGCAAGGGTGCACAAGACAATGGCAAACTTGGTTAAATTCCATCGTTGCGCACTTCAACCCTTTCCTTTATGCAGACTATTTGTGAGGAAGATGCAGAATTGCGTTTTCTTTTTGTTACGGGGGTCGCTCCGTCACAAGTACACAAAGGGACGTTTTTATCTTCAAAAATTCATTTTTGCTTGGGTATAAGATAACCCAATCGAGCGAGCAAAATTTCTTCAGCATCGCTTTGGCTCCATTCAGTTCGACTTGTGTTCAACACGCCGCACATTACAATTGTATGAATGGGATGCTGCGATGTCTTAACCTAGCAAAAGAATAACAGAAAAGAAAATAGTACATTGATCTATAGCAGTCGTTTTGTTGGGATGGGCTCCTATTCTTTTTTTTTTAATAAAAAATAAATACTGAAACTACATCTTGTTACCTGTCCTGTAGTTACATTGGGGTTACGCATTCCATTGCCATTTCTTTCTTCTATTAGACTGCGTGTTACCCAATTACGTTAAACTAGCCCAGTGAGTACCTGCGCTGTGAATTGGGACACGGAGACATGGAGAGCGAGCGTTTCTTTTTCGTGCGTTATCAGTTAGTCACTGGGGAGTAAGATCTGGATTGGCTCTCGACTCCTTCGGTTTCCTCTCTTTCCGCTTCTGTATGCATTTTAGCTTTTTCTGCAGCAAAACGCAGACATGGGATTCCGGAAAATGAGAGGAAAAAGACCAGTACCATTTCACTGGGCGTCTGACTTCCTAAATCGATTGCCGTGGGGACACACTTCATTAGCAGTTTACACAACCGCTTCATGTAAGCAAAAAGGGAGATACTCATCAGGACACGGAGCCCCATAAGGCACTTTGAAGCCAAGTTTGCATTGTAACTTCCCTCTTCGAAAGTCTGTGATCCTGGCTGCTTAGTAGCATTCCAGTCTCGTAGCAACTGTAGCATCCCGTATGAGTGAACAAGATTGACTAATTTTGTCCTTTTATGTCTTTTCTTTTCAGGTGTAACTTCACTCGAGACTTAAGAACGGACTAAAAATGGCTGTTGAACCTGCTGCTCCGAAATCTGAGCTCCAAGAGCTTCAGATGAAGTCCAATCAAGTTACAGATGAGGTAAAGGGCCTGTTAACCAAAGCCTTGTTGGTCTAATCAGTAAACTTTTTTTCTTGGGCTAATCCATTTATTCTTCTTTTTTAGTCTTTGGAGAGTACGAGACGGATGCTGTCTCTTTGCGAAGAGGTAAAAAATAGTCAATTTAGCAGAGAACACAAGAACTGAATTTAGAACATAACTTTTTTAGAGCAAAGAAGCCGGTATTCGGACCTTGGTGGCTCTAGATGATCAAGGAGGTAGGCGACAAAGATTGCTCTGTTCTTGTTTCAAAACTTGATTGGACTGACGGTTTAAATTTGCAGAGCAGTTGGACCGAATCGAAGAGGGAATGGACCAAATTAACAGCGACATGAAGGAGGCGGAGAAAAACTTAACGGGGATGGAGAAATGTTGTGGCTTGTGTGTTCTTCCGTGTAATAAGTGAGTTTTAATTTCTGTCCCCTTTAAATTTTCCAACATTTTATCATGGGGTGAAGCTTGTATGCGGCGCATTGTTAATTCAATATGTTTCCTGTTCCGGGCTTACGCGGTTGGCGTAAACCTTGAACAAGATTACTCAAAATATTGATCAGGGGGTTGGGGAACAATAATACTGGGAATCATGTATTTCTTTGGGCACTAAAAAGAGGGAGAAAGGGGAAACTTTCGGTAGGTTTTAAGTGCCCCGTTCTAGGGTTTGCAGACATGATTCGTGGGCGGGGGGTTTGTGTTCATTTTATTGAAATGAAATTGGCTTGGGCGGTAATACGTGTTTTCTGCTTCGTAATAGGGGCTCCCAATTTAAGGAAGATGAAGGGACGTGGAAAGGCAATGATGATGGCAAAGTCGTCAACAACCAACCCCAGCGCGTCATGGATGAAAGAAATGGTGTTGGACCTGCCGGTGGATATATTGCCAAGTAAGTAAGCCTTTCCAATGATTCACCCCACACCATTCTCTCTCTTTCCCTTCGGTCGAGGTCGGTCATGGTGTCCTTCACCCATCCCGTCACGTACTTATGTCTGTGTGCGAGAAGCTGCTGTTCCGGATCAGTTTCTATGAGCACTCCCTTGAGGAATACCTTTGCATGCTCAAAATGATACTTTGGAATAATGGATTAGATATCGACTACTAAATGTAATAATATATAAACTATATTTTGTGCAGGATCAACAATGATCAACGTGAAGATGAGATGGAAGATAACATGACGCAAGTCAGTACCATGATTGGCAACCTTCGAAACATGGCCATCGACATGGGCTCGGAAATTGAGAATCAGAATCGCCAGGTCGACCGGATTAATGCCAAGGTAACTTGGTTTTGTTCTGTTTTACAGTTATTTTGCAGAAAAAACGGAACTGCAGAGTTTTACTTTATTTTATTTTTACTGTGAATTCAGAAAAGAGTCACATGTGTTCTTAGTTATATTCTGAATTCACTCGTTGGTTATTTAAGGCGGAATCCAATGTGCAACACGTGTCTGCAGCGAGTCAAAGAGCTGGGCAACTCTTGAAAGAGTAGTCTGTATGCATGCTTCAGTTCGTTCAGGTGACTGGGGTGGGTGATGAACAAGAAAGAAAAGAACTTTTGAGAGGTAGTTTGCGAAACCCCTGTCGTTGCCAAAATTTTAGATAGTGAGCAAGTCGAATTGGGCTGCTTGGCTATATATGGCCCCAAGACCGTAGTTTTTAGCTCTATTCCTCTACTTACAAACCTAAAAAGCGTATGAGTTTGCCGTGTGTGACATGAAATACCCTGGTTAACCTACTAGTATCTTGATTTATCCGGGGCTTCTTGTATCTCCGTAAAACCGTTTCTCTCTATTATTTTGTCTTTTCTGTCGTCTTCTTTCATTCTTCTTAGGCGACATCGAACGAAACACGGATATCTATGGCGAACCAACGGGCGGGGAAACTTCTCAAGTCGTAAGATTGCTGTGGAGGATTGCGTTCAGTTGCATAAAAGGAGCAGGTACACCGAGCATTCATGGAAAGAACGAGACGCCATGTCGAGACATCGAAAATTTGGAGCTATTAGTTTGGCTTGTCTTCATCATAACTATAACATCTGTTCCAATAATGTATAGCTTCTATGGTGATTCTTAGCAAAGATTTTCTATGCGTTGTTTCTCTCCTTGGTACGTCGTTATGGAATATTAAGTATGTTTAGGCTAGCCTTTTTTCATTTCCCTCTTAAACTTGGCAAACGCTAAATGGAATAAGTCGAAAACTTGGGAATTTCTGTGATGGGTATCTTGTTTTATAAGTTGTGTAACAGACTAGCCTCCCAGAAATTATTATTTCTTGCGAAAAAAAAACTTCTGACATTACAGGCTTCCGATGGGAGGGGTTAAAAAAAGGAAGTCAATTGTGAAAATAAGCAACCGGTGCACCGTTATCTCGTACTCTTAAACCACTGGATTTTTTGCACGTTTAATCCTCTCCGGTTATTTCGGTATATAACTATGCATGTTTCCCCGTAACACTCCAATAAACCAAAAAGTCAACGTGCAGCGAGATTTAATTGGCACTTTCCTATATCTCTAGTTATTTATGGTTTAATTTTGAACGGTATAGCAGAGAATTGTTGAAGTTATTTTTGGTTAGTTTGGATTGTATTCAAACGCAAAATAAGCAAAATGGTTTAATTATTAGACAAGGATGCGGTCATGAGTTAGATAAAAATTTTAAACCCGAGCTGCTGCTGACTGACTCATTTGATTTTGCATTTTTATTTCCATTACCTCCATTATAGCTGTGAAAGAAATTAAGTTTAGCCGTGAAGAATTAATAGAACTTGGCGATTTACCTTCGCGGATTTTGCTTTTCTCAATGCCAATAAGCTGGAGTTTCTCCATTTGCTCAGTAAGAAACTTGACTCGTCGTCTGAAGTAATCTTTCGCGTCAGCCACTTTCTATAATGAGACAAGGGTTAATTTCACCTTCATTCAAGATTGAGAAATCTGGTGACCTTTTCAGCATAGTAACCAGTCCCAATTTCAATCAAAGCTATCTCAGGTTGGATCATTTTTCCCGGAACATACATCTGCATACGTAGAAAAATATTGTTGTTAAATCTGCAGGACACCTTTAAAGTTTAATAACAGCTCTTACAGATCCAGTTAAAGGTACTAGAATGTCCGATCCTTCCGTCGTACTCTCTAGTTTCTCTGCGGTCTCGGATGATTCCTGAAACTTGGTCTGAGCCATTTTTAGGGTCTGTAAAGAATCTTGACATAATGCAAGCTCCTAAGAAAGCAAACGAAACATTAGGGTACTTTACTTATTCTTTTATTCTATTCAAAATTACGATACCATACTTGATCAAACTGCTGTTTAAGCTGTGTCAACTGGGGCAAACTTAACTTCGTAAGATCGATCTCTTGAGGTACCTCAGATTTTCCAGACATGTTCGCTTATTCTGCACTTCCTAGATTGATTATAAATGTGTTCTTTGGAAAAGGCGTGCGAACCTGGAGCTAGCGAGAACGGGGCGTGGTGTATTTTAGCAGCGCACGCCCGATGGAACGAATGCTGGAACGGAACGTTACGCTAGGAGAACGGACGCCTATTCGCCGTTTCAAATATGGACAAAATTCAAAACAGTTGAGGCCACGCCACAACCCACAACGCCTGTCTGATTGACCGCGCGTTATAGTCAGGTCAACTTTTCGAGGTTAGTTTAGGTTAGTTTTATGAGTTGTTTAAGTGTTTTCAAGTGAAGAGTTGTACATATTAGGGTCCTCTTGGCATTATGTCTGAGAATAGGAGGAAAGCTACTTCAAGTGGTGCTGAACAACGGTAAGGCACTTAAACTAGTCATTGTTTCCTCTTATTGTCTTCCCCATACAAAAGCTTAAAATAGTTTTTGTTACTTATTATTTGTATTTTTTAGGAACCGTAAGAGCGATGAAAAACTTACGGAGAAGTCACGAACCAGCAGTGGAGCTGCAAAAGATTCGTCTGCACCAAAAATAACCGTTTCCAAACCTACATTAACCGTTTCCAAACCTACAATAACAGTTTCCAAACCTACAACAAATGACAAATCCCATAGCACCCCCAGCACAAGTACAACTACAAGCACAGCTAGCAAGACAACCCCTAGGATGTCTTCTGCATCTGCAAAAATTCACGTACAGCAAAAGAAACCGGCTACAGGCAAGAACATTCAAATTGGAAAAAGCCAGTCGAATGCTGGGCATTCTTTTAAAGATAAACCAAGTTTCAATGAGAACCCTAGCGTACTGTCCAGCAGTGACCTGTCAGTTTCCGACTTGTCCACCGATCTGTCCTTGTCCTCGTCTGTGTCAAGCTTTAGGCAAGAAACTAAATTGCAAGCCTCTAGTTCAACCTCTACTGCAACCACAGGCAGTTTTCAGTTGCCTTCAACCCCGTCTCGTGTAGCATTTTCTTCATCTTCTCGATTGTCATTGCATCGACGTCCGCTTGATCCCAGCCCTGTTCGAACACCGCGTAGCCATTTGCAAAGACGCTCCGACATATCGCTCTACCCTTCCACGCCAGATTGCTTCAACTCTGTGCAAATAGAGACACCTAGATCGTGTCGCAGAGCATCCATGACCCCAGGCACAGGGAGTTCAGTAGGCGAGAGCAGTTTGTTAACAGTAGCTGTTCGCATACGCCCGCTAAATGCCAAGTACGCCTATAAAATCAGTAATTAAATTCGATATTCATAATGTAATATTTTTTCATAATATAATAGAGAATCGCAGGACCCGACCATCACGCCAGTTACCTCGGTTCAAGAAAACGAGATACTTATAGCCTCAGAATATGGCCAGAATTATTCGTTTGTGTACGATCACTGCTTCGATGATGCCAAGGAGCAAGAGAGTGGTCAAGATTTTGTGTATCGGGCGTTAGCGCAAAATCTCTTGTACAAAACTTTCCAAGGTTTCAATACGTGCCTTTTTGCCTATGGGCAGACAGGCTCGGGCAAAAGCTACAGCATCATGGGTGCCGAGTCGCGAGATATTGAGCTAGAGAACAACAGCAAGAATCTAAGACAAGGAGCAGGCATCGTGCCTCGCTTCTGCTTAGAATTGTTTGAGAAAATTACCCAGACCTTGGCCGGGAATACTAGTCTGGTCCCTAATGGCGAGCCAGCGCCCACTCAAGTTGCAGTAGAGATGAGCTACTTTGAGATCTACAAAGAAAAAATCCAAGATCTGCTGCTTTGCCCCAGCGAACAAAGTGGCACGAAACCTTCCCTCAAAGTACGCGAGCATCCCGTGCTTGGGCCGTATGTCGTAGACTTGACAACCAACGTGGTTAAGTCTTACCAAGAGATGCAGGTATTTCTCTTTCTACTCCTTAATTTATAACATAAAAATAAATGCTAAGAAAAAATTCTTATATTTATTTGCAGACCTGGCTTCAGCTTGGTAACAAGCGTCGTGTCACTGCCGCTACAGCTGCCAATGAGCGAAGTTCGCGCTCACATTCCGTACTCACCATTACCCTAACACAAAGCCACGTTAGTATTTCTTTTATTAATTTTTTCTTTATTTTTTTTTCTATCGAGAAATGTGTTGTTCTTTTTTAGGAAGAATTCGTCGATAGTAAAGCCCATACTTTGAACCGTAAGAGCAAGATCAACATTGTGGACTTGGCTGGAAGCGAAAGAGTTGCTCAAGTGAACTCGACCGGTGAACGCAGACAGGTATTTTCAGTCTTTCGTGACTTTTGTGCGTAACGTTATCGAATAAATGTGTTGTTTAGGAGGGAGTGCAGATTAACCAATCGCTGTTGACCTTAGGACGGGTCATACAAGCCTTAGCCGATGTTTCGGCTGGCAAGAAGAACGTTTTCGTACCTTATCGCGAGTCTATACTAACTTGGCTCCTTAAAGTACGCACAAACATCAAAATTTCTCATAATATAAATAAAAAATCATTAATAGGAAAGTCTCGGTGGAAATTCGCGCACTGCCATGCTAGCTACAGCGAGTCCAGCCAGTAACCATTTTGAGGAAACCTTGTCCACGTTGCGATACGCTTGCCAAGCACGGACCATCTTGAACGTTGCACGTATCAACGAGGATCCATCCGCAAAGATCATAAGGTGCTATCTTCCTTATCCCGGTTACATGTATTTTACGTTTTTTGGGGTTTATAAAGGCAATTACGGGCGGAATTGGAACAGTATCGACGAATGCATGAAATGCAACCGCAGGCAGGATGGTCTGTCGCTGTAGAAACTGTGGTAACGACCTCCGGAGGAGCTGAAACTCGCGTGGAATCAACGGATCAATGCGACTCAAAATTGGAAGCCCAGATTTGCGAACTGAAGATCAAGTTAGAAAAGGCAGAGCAGGAAAAGCTGAAGGAACTAGCACACGCCAAGTAAGCAAACACGACACGATTGTTTGCGTGCGGTTTTTCAGGGTTTATTGCTTATTTTAGATCCTGGGAAGAAAAGCTAGCCGAGACTGAACGTCGAAGAAATCAAGAAATGGAGGACTTGAGCTCTTCCGGGATTTCCCATCGAATAGACAGCCGCTTCCCGTGCTTGGTCAATTTGACGAGTGATCCTTCACTGTCCAACATGCTTTATTTTGTGCTCAAGGACGGTGGTACCAAGATTGGGTCCGTCAAGTCCACCAGGAACGACTCGTACCACAGCATCCTTTTGGAAGGCCATCTGATTCAACCCACTCATTGGTATAACTCGCGCGTATTTCGGCATACTATTATATATTCAGGCATAACAGTACACACTTGGTTGATTTAGCGTTATCCTGAACTCGAAAAATCGCCTGCTTTTGAGTCCTGGTGCCGAAGGTGAAACGTATATCAACGGGCACCTGATTAAGACAGAGACGGTTTTACACCACGGCGATCGACTAGTACTTGGACCTAGTCACTTCTTCCGTGTCCATCATCCCAAAGACCCGGAGCCAAACCTAGCGTTGATTGGAAGCTGCAGCTACGAATTCGTTTACGAAGAGCTGTATCGTATCCAGAATGAAAGGTAAAACCGTCATACCGAAATTTGATAGCATTACATTTAGGGTTTGTTAGGTTGCAAACAGAGGCAGAATTGGCTAAAGCGGAAGCTAGAGACGAGCTGGAAGCAGAACTTAAACGGCAGAAAGAACTCTACGAAAAGTATATTCTTGACTTGGAAGGGAATTTGGATACACAAAGAATGGACTTTGACCACTTTGTCCGAAACAGAGTTAACCAAGCTGTGATTTCAGAATCTTCTTCACCTGTCCATGTAGGCGATCTCTGTGAATGCTCTTCTGTATGAATGCTAAGTCTTTTTATCCCGTTCAGGAAAACGAAGGAAGCGCATGGGATTCAATGTCGCGATGGTTGTCAGAGCCAGTATCTTCAATACCCGTGTTTCAGCTTGCGCAAATGGTAACGGAAGCCAATGCGATTTGCCTAAGCCTGAAGAAACCTTATGTAATTCGAAGTGTGTAATTTCAAGTGCAAGAAATACTACCAACTATTTATTTTTCTAGGAATTCAGTTACCGTGGTGTACTCCCAGAAATGTTCAGACGTGCCATCCTTGTTAATGACAAAGAAAATAATATGACTACTTTGTTTAGCGTGGACAGGTTTGAAGGGGCACTCGAAAGCTTAAGAGACTTGGCTGAAGGCGAAGTAAATATTTATTTATTTATTTTTATTTATTTTTTGTACATTTATGCATCGTAGGCAAATGCCCTTTGCCGGTCTAATTTATTGGTCGATTTTTTTTAAACTGTAATTTTTTAAAAATTTTAATCGGCGTAGGCAATAGCCTTTTGCCAGCTATTTATTGGTCGATTGATTTTTACATGATGTATCTAGATTTTTTTTGTGCAAATTATAATTTATTATTAAAATTTTGCTTTTTAATCTGTATAGGGAAGTTTTCAAGATTTATTCAATTCGAATGACGTTTGGGAACCAACACCCGATGGGAGAAACAGTGGACCGGTTGCCAAAGCCCATATTCCTAATGATGAATGGGAATGCTCGTTTGCGACTATAGACGACTCTTTGAATGTGACGTTAGATGAAAATCATAGCATGGATTCTTCTTATAGGAGAAGAAGTCTACTGGCTTCACCCCATCGATACAATAGTAATTTGCTCTTACTACCTCTGCGTTTTTTTTTTTTTGTCGGTGTGTTAAGCAAAGATAACGTCTGCATTTTTCTTAGGCTTGCCTGGGAAACGGAGTTTGGCTTCACATCCGGATTCGGGCACAGCAGTGGCAAAAGCAGCGCTGGAAAGCTTACAGAAAGTTCAAAGACCAAGGGGTCTGCTGTCACAGATTATGCATCAATTAGTTTCGTTGACTCAAACTGTACATAACTTGAGCCAAACATGGCAGCCAAGCTCACTCCCTGGGCTGCTTGTCAGTAAAGACGGCCAAGGTACTACTGCCCTCACTTTATTAACAACTACGTCCATTCTGTTGTTTTCCTTGCCGACCTGGGTTGAACAAGTACTCGGGCAACACCCTACGTACGTCGACCGGGAAGAAATACCGGTTGCAATTCAGAAGAATTTGGTTTCTGAAGCCGAAAGTTTGGTCAGTAGACTGCAGAACGCGGTCGCCTTTGTACTACAGGTAACTTCATTTCATTCCCATAATTTTTTTTTTTTACTACACGATACATTCCTCCCGTGTTGCAGGGTTTGGAGCGCCAGCGGGCAGGTTTCGCCGAAGACTGGGCGAGAAAATCGGAAGATGTTGTGAAGGAAATTTTGCAGCTCCTTGGTTCTGTTTTGGCCATGTGCGATACTGTGGAAATGGCTTTTGAAACCCTCCTAAACGAACCGCAGTGTTACTTTTTCACCTCTTGCTTACTTGTGGGTTTCCAAGAAGCGCATACTTCCTTGTATCAAGTAAACTTAATAAGAAAAATACTTGTAATTGACTAAACGAATGGTGGTTAGGTGCTAATTGAGAAAGGGGACCAATTACGATCCTTTATTATCAACTTACCGGATGAAAGCATTGCGTCGGACTCCCAGAACTCCTCGAGCTCAAGTCTTCACTCCTCTTCATTGTCCCTGGGGCAAAGTTCGTCCAGTTGGCTCATTAAGGCATGTTATGATTGCATTTGTCAGACCCTAAACGTAGTGGAGAATTGTCACCCTCCATCTGTAAAGGTAAATGTTTTTATTGCTTTTTTCTGTTAAATTTCTTTTCTTTTAAATTTTGTATATTTATTATTACTTGATATTATTATTTATATTATATTATTATTATTTTTATTATTTTTTATATTTTCTGTTATTATAATAAATATTATTCGTTATAAAATGTAATAATCCTTGTCTTGTCCCTAGGCTGCAGGTTTAGAGAATGCCAACAATTGTCAAACGAGCTTATCTGATTGGCGCTCTAATGTGGTCTTGTTAGCGCAAATTTGGTGCGCAATTGAGAAAATTGCTTTAATAGCCGAAGCACTGAGTCAAGGTCAACCGGATTTGCTCAACTTTAAGCAAACCGCTACTTGTTTAGAAACTCTCGTGCGTACATACGTAGAGTGTGCAGATCCCACTACGATGTCATCCGACATCGAAGGCTTCTTAGAAGACTTGGCGTTTGCTACCAATTGCGTCCGTAAGATCATGGCAGAACGTATGCGAGCGATGGCATTGAAAAAAGGGCGAGATATTGCGTACAACCCTATTCCTGCCCCGCTATTGGCTTCGCCGTCCCGCCCATTGCTTCGGAATTCGGAGATCAATCGAGAGATGCAGAACAACGATAGCGATAGCATGAGCTCGTCTTCTGATTGCAGTCTCAATTCAGATCATGGCGACGTAGCGGAGTATTGGATGCGTTCCGAAGCTGTCGTGTTTAATCCGGACGTCGTCCCGGTAAAATCAAGCTTGAAGTCGTCTGCAAAAGCCAAGGTTCAAAGCAGCGCAAAGCTCGATAAAAACGTACACTTTAGCACGTCAACGTGTGAGTTTGACGATGAAACCTAACCATAATAATTCGCTTCTCGTTTGCATGAGCTTTAAATACTGGTGTTGAATTTTTGCCATTTTTCGCCTTTGCACTGTCGCTTTTCTCTATTTTTATAAAAATGTTTTAAAGGAGATCTCCCTTGCTTCGAATGAAATTTGAAAGATGATTTGTAAGTGTTGGATCATTGTATTGCACTCGAAAAAGTATTCGAAGCAAAATCACAACAGGTCATGTAAAAACTTCTCAATT
Source organism: Lepidurus apus apus (assembly GCA_022832285.1). Lineage (NCBI taxonomy): Eukaryota > Metazoa > Arthropoda > Branchiopoda > Notostraca > Triopsidae > Lepidurus > Lepidurus apus. Next base: position 71,049 of record JAGJRO010000069.1, on the reverse strand, counting down.
CCTTCTTTCCTAGTTAAGATTTCATTCTTGCAACGTCAGACGTGCATTATATCCCGTTATTTACCCCATCTCAGCACGCGAAATGCTGAGCACGACCACCACCATCTGACCCGAGTTGCCGAGATGGCATGAAATGTACTCAGATCTTGTACAAATTTCGGGGCGGGCATACGGCAATTTTATTCATAGCTGGCAATAAGCACCATCATATAGATTCCAAGCAACAAGGCTAATACTTCCATAATGGATTGCTTAAGACGGCTGTTCTCAAGCAATTCCGGAATGACCGATACTGTGGCAATGTAAATAAATCCTCCCGCTGTAAAGGGCAGGATCCAAGTAGTCGCTGCCGTACCTAGACAGCGAAACGTGAATCACTAATTCAATTACAATTAAAGCGTTACCAATGCCGTCAGCAACTAAGGAAATCATGGTTCCAGTCAAAGCTCCAAGCGCTGTGGTTAACTGTAAGAATATAGCCTAAAATAAAGAAATTAGTAATTTAAATTAATAATTACAATACACTAAAATGTGTTAAAATGTGCATACTTTCTTCTTAGAACAGCCGGATTGGATGAGGATAGCGAAGTCTCCAATTTCGTGAGGGATTTCGTGCAGGAGAACGGTAATTGTGGTGACAATGCCAATGTTGCGGCCCGCTAAAAACGACGCCCCGATCGCTAATCCGTCCGTCAGGTTATGAGTGAAATCCGCTGCGAGGTTCAGGTACCCGGCGACTTTAATTTCGCCTTCGTTGGTATTGACGACTGGCAAAATTTCTTCTTTCTTGTCCTCGGTTTCTTCTTTAGAAATCTCGTCAGCTGTATCATCCTTGTCTGAGCTTTTGTCTTTTTTGCTCTTCTTTGATTTGGCAGATTTGCTCTCCTTTGGTGCTGGTACGCTAGCGGCAGGCGTATGTGATGATCCACCAGAGTGGGAATGGCCATGTCCGCCTTTTACAATACGAACAAATTTCTCGACACTTAAAAAGGCAACAATGCCGAAGAGGACCCACATGCCTACCCGCATGTCATGACCTCCATGCCCGTCTTCATGACTGTGTCCATGTGAATGGGAATGAGAGCGGCCCCCTTCTTCACTCTCTTCTGCCGCCATCAACGCATGAGGAATGAGATGCAAGAAAGCATCTCCGAGCAAACCACCCGATGCGAAGCTGAGAAGAACCTTCAATAACGGCCGATGCTCAGGACTGTTGTCCACAGGGATAAAAAATAGAAGGAGAAAAGGGGCGGCGCTAATTAAAACAGTGGCCCCTATAGCTTCAACCCATAAGGTATAGTCAATAGATTTCTGTTGGGGCAAGTTTGGACTGGGTTTGCTATTCGGAACCGCTTGGGCTGGTTTCTTGGCAGGCAATTCTCCATGAGAATGACCATGTTTAGACGATGCTGGTTCATGCGAGTGTTGGTGGTTGTTTTCATGAGCATGGCCATGTTGTTGGTGCGATCCATGAGAGTGGGGATCATCGTGAGAATGCCCGTGATTACATTTCGCGGGATTGGCCTGATGCGAAGGCTGGCGCGCTTCAACATTCGCTTGTTTAGAGTATTTATAGGCTGCTCCTGCTCCTCCTGCTCCATGGCTGTGCCCGTGATGGTCATGATCATCGTGTAAGTCATGTGAGTGGCTGTGTCCATCATCATGAGAATGGCCATGGGCTTGGCAGGTTTGAGGCAAAGTCCATAACAAAACGAAAAATAGGAGAAAGCTGCAGAAAATTACCTTATCCCTGCTATCAAAGCTCCAGCGCCAATTAGAGGTCTTCATTTTAAAACAGAAACAAAATTTTGTTTGATTTTGACCGGGGATCAGCTGAGAGCTGACGTGTTTACCAATCGATAATACCGAACCGATTTAAAAATCACGATTCCTGATTTTCGATTATTAAGTCCCAAGCTAAGGTCCCAAGTCAACAAGTGTGTACGGTACAGCAAGCAGCAAATTGAGACGTCAAAAATATAGGTATGACATTTCTCGTAGGTATGACAGTTTTATTTCCAAGAAAAACACGGTAATTAAATACCTTTTGGTACTATTTTTGATTGTAAGTCGCTTGGTACCTGGTATTTTTTAAGTGTTATGAAAATTTATATATATATATATTTTTTTTTAAAGATGTTTGTTGATCATGTGATTGCCTAGCCCGAGCCTTTCTGAAAGCAAGAAACGCATAAAAGCGGATTCGGCCATGTTAGGAGAGCCTTATTTTGCTCCAGGCGGGGCATTTTAGGTTAGGTTACGTTAGGTTAAGTTAGGTTAGATTAGGTTGATCTTATGATTCTAAGCACCCTGCGGCGTAAACCGCGGCAAAGCATGGAGAGAAAAAATAGACTACTGAACCGCTGCGAGTTTTATGCGGTTGCAGAAAATCCCAAGATGTGCCTCCAGCAACATGGCTGAATCCGCGTTTATGCGTTTGCTGCTTTCAAAAAAGTTGGGCTAGCCTAACATATTGCCTCCCATCGAGCAATCCTGAATAATCCCTCTTTGTAAGTAGTAAATTAATAAAGAGTAACAGCTACTAGAATTTGCCCTCAGAAAAAATGAAAAATGGCATATGTAACCAATCCAAAAACTCACAAACTCGCTCCAGCTATCGCAGAAAAATACGAGATAATTGAAATCTTGATAGTCGATTTAAAAATCGAAGCACATCGTGCAAGAGGGCAGTTTATAAAACAGACAACTATTTAAATGAAATATTATGATTTAAAGCGATGGGTTGGAATGGTTTGCCCTAAGGCTGCCTCTTTTCCGGGATGACTTGACCACAACTCGGTCAGTTTATGGAACAAGCACTATAATTTGAACTTGAATTTGAACCGTTTCGAAGGTGTTTCAGATCTTTTTGCGAATTGTGGTCTTGAATCTTGTCCGGTATCTTAAAACTTAGCGCACATAGCTTACCTAAAAGTATAACCGGAAATTGCTAAGGTGCATGGACAAATCTTGGCATGGACAAATCCTTGGCCATTGAGGTGGTAAATTTTAGCGCCTGAGGGTATTGCCCGTCACAATTGAAGCGAATACCAAAGCGTATGACCTATAATAAAGCATAGGAGAAAATCTCAGTGCGTTGCGTGTACACCTCTCATGTTTGCTAGTCATATAGTCGCCAGTCATGCGAGTTATTTTACAATTACAAAGACACGATATGCTATACCTTTACTATACTTTTTTGCCTATCTTGCTTAAAAATCAAGCCTTCCTGGGTTCCGTTCGTAAGTCCTTTGGACCGTGTTTTTAAAAAAAGTGCTTGGAAGTTCCCGTGTCGGAAGAACCTGTAGGGAACGAGGGAAAGTCACGCCTATATATTCCAGGTATTGAGTGCAACCATTGTTTCACTTTGCCGTAGGGCCGTCACGCTGATAACCTACATATTTGCTGGCTGGATTGGTTCGGGAGGAAAACCAGAGTGCTGAGAAGACTTGAAACAGGCAAGCCGTCTTGAATAGACCTTAGAAGAGAACCCAACTCTCTCTCGCTCTCTCTCGCACAACAGCTCTTGTTGTAGCACCTCGAAGTGATATTTTTAAGCTAACAGCTGGTATTACTCTTTTGTGACTACAATGAAGGCCGTACGAGTTCACGCTTTTGGTGCCCCTGAAGTGCTTCAAGTTGAAAGTGATGTACCCATCCCAGCCCATAGTGACAGCCAGGTAATTCTAAAGCGTTAAACGTTCTTCTAGCGTATTATTTTTTCTTCGCTATCCCTAGGTGCTCATCAAGGTAGGCTCAGCCGGTGTCAACCCAGTGGACACTTACATTCGGATGGGTCTCTTCGCCAACTTGCCCACTTTGCCCTATATTCCCGGTCGTGATGGTGCTGGTGTCGTTGAGAAAGCTGGTTCCAAAGTGGAAGGTCTAAAGGTAAACCATTTTTTTCTGCAAAGACTGAAAATCCGGTGGCTTGGTTTCCCCGCATGAATTGGCACATCAATGTTAATGAACTTCACAGCTCGCGTCCCTTTAAGGTCCTCCTCCCATTGTCTTTCGTTTTTCATTGGAAGGTCCCGTTGGAGGTGGAGTTCAGGGCTTAAAGTTGTCGTTGTTATGTAGGTTGGCGATCGGGTTTTCTTTTCTGGAGCAAGCGGTTCTTATGCCCAATATGTAGCTTGCGAAGCGCATTCCGTGTTCGGTTTGGCTGATAGGCTAAGTTTCGCCCAAGGCGCTGCTTTGGGTGTGCCGTATTTCACCGCGTACCGAGCTCTATTTACCAAGTATGTACGAATAACTAGTGCAATTTTAAAATGAGTTTTCTCCTTGTTATTACGCAATGTTACTCAGTGAAGTGTCTCGTATTACGTCAAAGCAATGTGAGACACTTCAGTTTAAATTCCTTCATTTGGTCCTGAAAATAAGTTCACTTAAGAGTGAAATAAGCCGTATGAATTTTCTTGAAAGTAATCCGGTATTAAACAAATAGGGGTCAAGCTAAAGCTGGCGAGCGTGTGCTGATCCACGGAGCAAGTGGAGCTGTTGGATTGGCAGCATCCCAATTGGCAAAGGCACATGGTATATACTTGTTATGCTTTTAAAATGATTTATACCCGATTTATCTGAACGTTGGATTTTCTGCGACTTATAGGCTTGATCGTTGTGGGAACAGCTGGTACCCCCGAAGGTATGGAGTTGGTGAAACAGAATGGTGCTCACCATGTCTTCAATCATCGGTAAGCTTAACTTAAAATTCTTGGACCAGTGATTAATGTGAGGTAACGACAAAGCATTTCTTAATCGAGCATAACTTTTTAGTGAGAAGGGATACCTGGAAAAGGCTGCTGAAGCAGCAGGAGGTGATGGGTTCGATGTGATCGTAGAGAATGCCTCGGACATTAACTTGGGCTCCGATTTAACAGTTATTGGACCTGGGGCGCGTGTAGTTGTAAGTTTATTTCATAGACTTAATAGTTGAAACGTTTTGGTTTGGAAAGACTTATTATTTTTCAAATTTATTTTTTGCGAATTAATTTAGATTGTTGGCAACCGTGGCAGTGTGGAAATTAGCCCACGTTTTTTAATGACAGAGGAAGCGTCTATTATTGGGTGTGCTCTCTTCCGTTCTACTCCCGTAAGAGTCTGCTTTCAGCTAGACGTTTTTTACGTTTCGGATTTTTCTTTTCTTTCGTCTTTTCAATGTAATCTTATAGGATGAGTGGCGTCAAATAGCTGCAGCTGTTATGGCCGGGGTAGAAACTGGATTCTTGACCCCTGTGATCGACAAAGAATACCCAATGGAAGCAGTACAGGAAGCTCATGCCAACGTCTTGAGTCACGAGGGTGGCTCTCGAGGCAAACTCGTACTTACTATTTCCTAAGTTAAAAGATCCACGATACTCATGCGTATGAGATTCCTATTACGCTGTAAAACGTTATGAAATTTTATGTCATATTTTATCTTGTTTAATTGTGGATAGAATACAGATCGTGGGGGCTGAAATACATGCGTTGCTTAGTTAGTGGTAGAATTAAATTAGGAAAACAACTAATTAGCATAAGTCTCACCAAAGAAAAATTGCTATAGTTTGTTTGGCAATATTATAGTTAACCTTACATGTTATTATTATTATTATAGTTTATATTATATTATAGTTAGTGTCGTAGAACCAACAATAAGCGAGAGCCTACGCTGGTCTTTGTTTGGAAAAAAATGTCATAAGAGTAGGCCTGTGCGCAACGTATTTCAGGGACGTAAACGTAAAGTAACGTAAATCCCTGGAAGTTTGCGGAATTTAGCAATAATAGTAAGCGCTATAATAACCCCAACTGAGCTACACAAGATCTTTAAAAACTTCGTTGGCAGCCTCGAAGTGTATGTTTTGTAATCCATATTTGTTGTGTATTATCAAGTAGGGGGCGGATCCGGTTCGGTACAGGAGCTCGTCATCTTATGTCGTAAGGATCCGCATTAGTTGATCCCCGTGTTTTTTTTTTCGCTACTATTTTAGTGGGGCAATGTTGTTTACGATAATTAGTAAATGAGGCTATGTATATTAAAGCTTAATTTTTTGGATATTATGCAATAAGTTCGCCGCATTATTTTACCTCAAGCGTATTAGCTTAAGTCGTTTCATCCCTTCCATTCATTCTCGCGCTCAGCGCCACAAGCGCCTATACTACAAGCGCTGTTAGTCGTTCGGCGGCTGTGGAACCGTGTAGAGGTGCAGCTATAGTGTGTCGTACTCGAGGTATAGGAAGAACGCTTTTTTGGGGGGCGTACTAGAAGTAGCCGAAGCAAGGCTGGTGTATGACGATGACGGCTTGCATGCCTGCTGCAGCCGCAGGGCTTCCTGGCAGCCGTCGTGGTCTTAGTGCTTCAAGTGCTGGAATGTTGTTAGCCGGTGCTGTAGTGACAATTCCCAAATTGGGGTTCAGCAAAAGAATGTCTACTCCTTTAGTGTTCACATTGACACTAATTATAATCACGTTCACCTTTGTGAGTAAAGCCCACGGACAAAGTGATGTGGATGAATTGCCTGTGTCACGTGGTGGAAGCCGGTGTTATGATGAGGATGGAGAACCGCAGGTAAATAATAAAAGCAACACTTCAATTCCTAAAAGGACTAAAATATTCCTAAAAATTATCCCTTTTTTATGTCTAATTCCAAATGACTCGTTAAGATATCACCTGTACTTAAGTAGCGTTTGAAATGTTCCTAATAATTCCCATAAATCTAGATTCCCATAAATCTTGAAAGAATAAGAAGGCTGTCATTCGCCCATGGTTTGCATTTCTTTCTTCACTTCGAGGCTTTTTCCGCTCTCAAGTTTCGTTTCGGGAGAAGGAACTTAGCTACGTTGTCTGTTGTTTGTTTTCCACATCGCCAGAATGAAGATGGAACTTCGTGTATACACAAATCCCTATGCAGATTTGCTCCCTTTGAGGTCCCCAATGCGAAGCAAAATGTGTAGCTTTTCTCAGGCTATTCTTATAACACATTAGTTGTCTTTCCCTGGCCTCTTACCAGCGACAGACGACACGAATCTCCCACGGACGCCTTGCCGTGCCTTTTATCTTTATTCGTGTTTTCGTCGCATACATTTGCTGCTGATTAATGCCCGACTACGGCTTCTAAAACCCTTTTTCTTAGGCCTATCTATGGATGTCCTCACGGTTTACCGCGCCCGGAACAGCGTTAATCGAGCTTCTGTGAAAGATCCTCTGCGAAAGAAAGAAAGAAAAAGTTCCTGTTCTCGGGTCCCCCACTTGGGTGGTCTTGGAGTATGTGCCATAGTAATCTTCCCTGGCCCGATTGCATTTGTTCAGCGAGTCTTCTTCGCCGAGTTGGAAAATTGCAATAATTCTTATGCCCATGATTCTTCTCGAGATGGCGAGAATGCTAAACAAGCTCGTCTCTCATACGTCTATTCACGTGATAGGACGCGTAGATTACATGTTTGAGACCTTTTTATCCTAAAGGTCATCATTCAATAGCTCTTGGAACCCATTCTCTCCGTTCCTCTTTCGCAGGTCGTGGTGGTGTCACGGTTTGGGTTGCCTCCTCCAAGATAGCTGAGAATGAGAGATCTTGGCATGAAGGCAAAAGCAGGCAAAAGGCACTCAAGCATGGAGACCTTTTACTAGGCATTTTTTTCTCCCCAGACGCAAAAAGTTATACGCTCATTAGCTGGTCCCTGACCATTATCTGCCTCTTCTATGTGGCCTAGTAATCGCTTGGCCAGCTTTTTTCTTCCAGCGATTCCGGTCTAGTAGCATGATGTCTGACGGCTTGTGAAAAAAAGGTTAAAAAATCTGAATTCCTTCGAAACTTTTTTTTTTTCGTTTTTGGTATCTTTGGGAACAAGCAGTAACTTAAAATATGGTCGGTGTGTTAAAAGTAGAAGATCCAGAATCTCGCAATGACAGGGAACAGATGTGTCCCAAGCCCGAAGTAATTCCGGGAATTTTTTTCTTCTACCCTTGTCAAGATATCCTACGGGGAAAGAAACTTTGGACTCGCAGCAAACGTTTCGTTGATTGATATAGCTTGGCGTTTGTATGGACGACAAAACATTTCAGCGATGGCATGCCCGGTTAAGAGGAGTTATGAAATGGAACATGACCTCCATTTGGGCTAATTTAATAAAAATATACTGTTTGTTTCTTGGCAGTAGAGTAACTAGGTTCTAATTTTTTTTTTTTTTCCACTGTAGCGATGCATCCCGGAGTTCGTGAATGCTGCTTTCAGTCTAATGGTGGAGGCTACAAACACATGCGGTCAGAGAGGCCCCAGCGAATTCTGTAGTCAAACTGGGGCCAAAGGTCCCGAAAAATCCTGTGATGTGTGCGACGCTCGGGTGCCAAGTTTCGCCCATCCAACCGATTTTCTCACCGACTTCAATAACAATGATAATATGACTTGGTGGCAGTCGGATACCATGTACGAAGGCATCCAATACCCCAATCAAGTCAATCTCACCTTACACCTCCGTAAGTATCACATACATATATATATAAAGAATGAAAAATGCAAAGGAATGCTAAATGCTGAGCGCTCAACTGAACGGTTTTATAGTTCTTAAGTCTGGGTTTCATTACTCTGGAAAGTAATCGCGAGTTCCACTGGCTGCACTGGTGCAATACTTTTGGCACTCGATGAATGTACAGTATGTAATCATGTACATACTTTCGGCAGTCAGTGAATGTACACAGTGTGTAAGCATATACATGTTTGGCACAATGAGTGCCACAAATATTGCACCAGTGCAGCCAGTGGAACGCGGTATAACTAATAGCGCGTTCCAGTATTTGCACTGGTGCAATACTTTTGGCACTCAGTGAATGTACACAGTGTGTAAGCAAATGTGTACGTGTTTGACACACTGCGTGCCAAAAATATTGCACCAGTGCAGCCAGTGGAATGCACTGTAACTTTAAACGCGCGGATTTGCTCTTTTTGGCCTCCATTGACAACGACAGGAAAACAGAAGTGAGCAAGTGACCAAACGAGCAGACAACGATTAGCCTTGCTTGAAAAGCCTCCAATTCGTGACTTCCCCCTTTGGAACATTCAAGTCTGTACTAAGCAAGGCAGGCAAGCAATGTTATGGTGGTGGCGTCCCGTAGAGCCAGAATCTATATCTTGTTCTCTCTTGGCCAGTTCAAGGAGCCCCGAGAACCGACATTCAACATCCAACTTCTAACATCTGCCCCCAATTTGCACTCACTTCGTTTATCTTCTCCGTTTCTTTTCATTTTCCGTTTCCCTTTCCCTCGTTTTCACTTATAGAAGCACCCAGGTTCGTCAGACGAGGGTCCTAATGACTCAAGTTCGAGCTAGTTTACAAGCATGACGGATGTCAACGACATCCCTGACCTGCTATGTTATTGACGTCGAAGTTTTCTGTAAACTAAGCGCCCTAATCGGCGAAACGGAAGGCCCGAGTTTTTTTTTTTTTTTTAATAAAAGCAGCCGCTTTTGATGGCTGGGCCTAGTAAACGGAATGTACAGATGCCCCTTTAGCTCTCTCTCTCTCTCTCTGCCAGCAGCCTCTTGGTCTTATGGTCTTGCGAGTAATCGGACACGTTAAACATGTGGGAACGGAAACGTGGCGAGAAGAGAGAAAGATATAAGGGAAACCGAAAGATAGACCAAACGAACGAAGCCAAGTGCAACACTAACTGGTGCCAGGTCTTTCATTATGCACAGAGACAAGACCGTAAAACGAGCAGAGACCAAGCGAGTTGGAATAAGGAAGGAAAAGAGTTGGAAGAGGAAACGACACGTTTTTCTACTAATGACGTGTGCTCCCACCAACACTTGTATGTGATTGCGAAATCGTGACAAATTACTATGATTATTTTGCCAAAACTGACTTGTTTATCTTTCTTAAATCTTGGCCTTTGTTTTTTGTTTGCGTCGGTTTCAAGGTTAGTTAATCGAGTTTAGTCTTGGAAAGGGGTACAGGGAAACCGAAAAGGAAATACAAGTGGGAGAAAACTTGTCTGGCAATTGCAGTGCTCAACAATGACAAAGGAGACACTGGCATATATCTCAGACGGTTTGCCAAATGTGTTGGCCGTGTTCCTGCTTTGCATATGACTATGCACCGTAACGTGGGTTCACTAAGCGTCATATTCTTGCCTTCCTGACTTCTGCAGGCAAGCATATGTAACTTGTTCGAACCAAAATCCCACGCTGAAGCCCTTTTGCCCTATGCTTGTTTATTAGTACAAGTATGATCTTCTTGTCATCCGTTCCCAGGTTTCTGCCCCCCAAAAAGTATGGATTTAAAGTAAATAATCTCAATTTGACCGCGTAAAAACAAAATAAACGATAAAAACAGATTCCTCAGCTTGAAACTGTTTTGGTGCAGCGTAAAGGGACTAAAAACCTTATACAGCCACGGAACAGGATCGAGAAATTGGATGCGGGAATGCCATAGATAAATGTTATGAACAGTCACGACTTGTGGCGATTCGCCGTATATTATTTTTTTTTGTGGTGGTTGTTCATATACATAGCTTTCTCGTCGTTTTTAATTTGCTTATCGTGTTATGAAAATAAATTATGAGCTAGTTGGATGCGTGTAGAAAAAAAAGTAAAAGATTCATAATTGAGTCAAAAACGAGACCAAAGTTGCTTATTAAAAAAGAGTGTAGAAGTTGCGTTTCCGGTATACGTTCAGGGCTGAACCAGAATATTCCCCGGTGATAAAGCATATCCGCTCTTCCCCCCAAATATAATATTGGCTTTTTGACTTGTTTATACGGTGAAACCGTTTAACTGGTTCGCCTGGTATATGGCTATAAAGCCTATGGTTAATGATGCAAGCGCGTGTCAGCGAAATGTTTATAATTTGAGAAACGCTTGCTGAAGACATTTTAAACTTGTAGATTAACTTTTTTTTCTTTTCGTTTCCTAAATAGGCAAAGCCTTCGACATTACGTACGTACGTGTCAAATTCCAGTCACCGCGTCCTGAAAGTTTTTCCATCTTTAAGCGCACTTCCGAAGATGGTCCTTGGCTGCCTTATCAATTCTACAGGTTCGTATTTATATTGTTGTCTTAATTGTTGTGCCCACCGTTATCGCATGGCTAGCTGATTTTACGTGATTTTTGGTTTATGAAGGGGTATTGAAAGTCTTGTAACTTTAGTGCGACATGCCGAGATACGTATGGCTTGCCCGATACTAGTTATGTACGACGCGAAGACGAAACGCGAGCCTTGTGTACATCGGAATTCTCCGATATCTCTCCACTTACCGGCGGCAATGTCGCCTTTTCGACTCTTGAAGGCCGACCTTCTGCCTATAACTTCGACAACAGCAAAGCGTTGCAGGTAACAAAAATAACGTGTATAACTTGAGCCTGAATTGATGAATGTGACATAGGAATGGGTGACAGCCACGGATATTCGTATCACACTTGATAGATTGAACACTTTTGGTGACGAAGTGTTCGGAGACTCGAAAGTCCTCAAGTCCTACTTCTATGGAATTTCCGATTTTGCTGTCGGTGGAAGGTATCGCAATTGTTTCTATTACTTGAACCATTTTTTCTTTTAATTTTCCAAATCCCTGCAATTATTCCTAGCATTAATTTGCTATTCTTAAATATCCAAACTCGTTTGCATCAAAACTATTTCATTCTATTGATCTTCCCCATTTAAATTTCCTTTCGGTCCTAATATTAGATTCGTATTTACATCAGTTGTTGTTGAATCGAACTGAATTTCATTCAATTTTTCATTTCGTTCAGATTTTTCGTTCAATTTTTTTACATTCGATTTTGTTTGTTTCATTCATATTGTTCAATTTAGGTTGTAGTTAAATCAATTTGAATTTCATTCAAATTCAATTTGTTGAAACTAATTTAACAGCCATCTGGTGGTACTAGGTGCAAATGCAATGGCCATGCTACAGAGTGCGTTCCCAGCACATCGGTAGATGGCTCTTCAAAACTTGTTTGTCGTTGCGAACATAATACAGCCGGCCTGGATTGTAACGAATGCTTAGCGTTTTACAACGACTTGCCCTGGAAGCGAGCTACCGCGGACGAAGCCAATGAATGCAAACGTAAGTACACAACCTTTTTGTTTGAGGAGTATGAATGAAGTTGACAGCCAAAAGTCGGCTTGCGAGCTGATAGGTTTCATCGAGAATTTGCATATCTGAAGCCCTCGATATTATCGTAAACCTGTTCGCAATATGGAGTGTACAGGTCCCCCATTTGGTGCTTGGAACAAAGTCCATTCATGACTGGACTACGTAAAGGTGTCAAATCTTGCAGAACAGTGTTTAAGAGCCGCGAGTTCTTAAGCGTCTTGGTACAAATAGGTCTTGGTCAAGAAGTTATCTGCAAGTGCCCATCAGCCGACCATGAACCGCACACCAAGCAAGTTTTCCCAAATCTTCCTAATGTTCCAACGATCGCTCAGGTACATGTCACTCGCGGCACCTTGCTCTCATCCGCTTCATTTACCTTGGGTATGTGAACCGGGAACCCCCAACTTTTGGGCCGGGGCTCTCAGGATTTAGCTTACCACTGCCCATTTCGACAACCCAAATAAGAAAGCGGATAGGCATGGGTAATTTGTTTCTTTTCTTTCCAGTTAGGAATCCACATCATAGTGTGCACTGCGTAGGTAGACCGAACGTAGGTTGGGGCGTTGGTAGAGTCTAGAATGCACGGCAACGCCCCTGATGCGTCTTGAGCGCTATACTATTTTTCAAAAGATTAGTTGGGGAGGCTGTGCGAACCAAGCTTATTGTGAGCTTATTGTTAGTGCTGACGAAAGAGCCCAGCTTCTAGTCTTGGCCACGGACTCCGTGACGTGGGCGTGGGCTTTTCGTTCCTGAGAAAAAAAGTTGGGTTTGGGTTCAGAGATGTCAGGCGGGGGTCTCTAATCGACCACCCGAAGTCTTTATCGCCCAATTTGCGAGTGTGTATTAAACTGCTACAAATGAGGCCTCATTGTGGGTGAATTCGTGGTGCCTTTTTGCGTTTTTCACTCTTACAACTTTTATTTCAGCATTTTTTGTAGCTTGTAAGAGTCTGCTACATGCAAGTTTAGACAAGCAAGAAGCAACAGGTTGTTCGGGGAGGGGAAAAGGCAATGGATTGTTGAAAGACGAAAGCGTGACTGGCAACTTTGCTGGTTTCTATATATACTGAGCATGAAGACAAGAAGGACGAGGTGAAGAAGAGACGCCAGCCACTAACATATTGTTAAACTCAAGGAGATGAACACATTGCGGCTGCCAAAAAAATATGTCTTGCAACCGGTTTGGCTTGATTTGTTTCAATCCAAAGGGAGATGGTTCCACGTCGCCTATTAAGAGACTGAGTAGACCATAAGCTAAAATTCTAATGACGTTTAATTGCAACGCCATGGACGTTACACGTTGCTGTACTATTTATGACATGTCAGGTGCATTCGTTACACGCGGTCCTCAGGTTTGCCGCATACGTAAGGGATAGGAATTGGGAAGACCAAGCTTTTTTTTTATATTCGAAGCTTAGCATGTGTAGGCAAAAGTCAATTCTGACTTGCTAGGTAAAAAGGATGCTATTTTTTTTAATTAGCACTGCGTCTTAAAAGGTTCATGGTTAGCTTGTCAAGGCAACTGGAAAGAAGCGTACGTGAGGGATAGGAATTGGGAAGACGAATTTTTTTTTTTTTTTTTTATTCGAAGCTTAGCATGTGTAGGCAAAAGTCAGTTCTTATTTGCAAAGTAAAAAGGATGCTATTTTTTTTAATTAGCACTGCGTTTTAAGAGGTTCGTGGTTTAGCTCGTCAAGGGAATTGGAAAGAAGAGGGAACGTTTCCGCCCACTTTTACTCATGGTTTTCAATTGCGGAAATTTCACGCCGCCTTGTCTGGCTTGTATTCAGATTCAGTTGTGTAGCCAAACATTGAGAATGAAATTTAAAGACGTAGAAAGAATAGACAAGTCTTTTTTTCTTCATCTTCATTTTTCAAATCCTTTTTTGTAAGGCTTGGATGTCTGAAGTTGTAAGACTTGCCGACTGTCGTTGTCGTTGATGTCCCGAACGTGTGAAAACGCCCTGGCGTCAAGTTTGCATTTCTAATTTCGTGCCGCCCTTTTTATTGCTTTTTTCTATTTTTCTATCCTTCCCTTTCATTCCGGGCATCAGCATCATTGTTCTTCTCGAGAGTCGTGATAAAACCGGTAGCGTTCGTTGACAGAGCCTAGTGCCAAAGAAGTTCCACAGGCAGACGTTAAGCCTCTATCCCCGTGTCAAAATAATAGACCAAGGAGACATCTATACACAAAGGGGAAAAAAAGAGGAGTGGAGAGTGAAATGAAAAGAACAAGACAACACTCATTTACATAGCGTGAGGGACCTTTGGTATCAGCAAAGTGATGGAAAGCAGACTTTCTCGCGTCTGAAATAACTCATTAAGATTCCCATAAGGTGTTCAGGTGCTCTGGTGGTTGTTTTGTTGTGGCGTGATGGTAAAGGCTGCAAGAAGGTTCCTTCGTACATTTCTTACCTTGAATTCCAACACTGAATGCCTTTATTAGGCAGCCAGGAGATTGACAGAAACAACTTATTGGTATGCACATCACCCTACAAGCTTTTAGAGGGCAACTTCGGAGCCAAAAAAGTTGATAAGAGAACCACAAGGCCCACTTCTCGAACCGCTGGTGTGGTACCTTGATGGAATGCGTGCGCCGGTATAGCTGTCTAAATACGCACGCTGCCAAACTTCTGAAAAACTTTTGCGAATTCAAACACAATGGTTTTATGGATCCTAGGACCTTGTAATTCTCAGCTAGCACCGAACCCTTTCCGGTTAGGGTACAAAAGTACCAACTTGTAAAGTAAAATAGAAGAAAAAGGGATGTAGTTTTTATGATTTGGGAGTTGGAACCGGGTAAACGCATGCAAAGTGGGACAGCGAAAATTTGAGAAGCACCTTTTGGCCCGTAAAAATGACCTGGCAGCGCCCTGCTGAGGTGCGGACTGTGTAATCCACCCTGAGAAGGTATAGGCTATCCCACCCCGCACCCCACTCCTCCAAAAAAAACGAGCGATTCCTTAGTGTGGCCCATCCTTGTTAGTTAGAGCAGGCGGCTGTAAGCTGAAGAGACCCTTTTGCGGCGTCGTAACGCGAGTGAGAGCCCAAATGCCAGGTAACACATCGGACTCACCTGCATTTGGTCTCGGACTACCATGAGATCAAGAAGTTGAGCTGCGGTGCGTTAAGTGATATGTTTGTACAGTTGTTACGTGTTGTAAAGCCCGAAAATCTAGTATCATGCAAAGAACGCACTTTGTGAATAGATTTTCGTGTTTACTTTCGTGAAGAGGAATTATTTTCCCGATTTTTTCCCGTTTTTTGTGTTGCTGACGAATATGGGATTTCGGGTTAGGATATTGCTGTGGTGTCTAATAGCTATTTCAGTCAGAGCCCAGAAATGGGATGGCAAAACGCCCTGGTACTCGGATTCATGTAAGGTTGCATCTCTTTGATCTTTTCTAATCCAAGTTTGGGAATCTGCTTTTTCTGTCACCGCTCGTCGTGACCTTTCCACTAAAAAAAAAGAAAAAAAATGAGCGTTACAGCCTTTTCTTTTATTAAAAAAAGAAAGACGTTCTAGTAGAGACTGTAAAATGTTTATCTCCCCAAGTTAACCAAGTGCAGAGAAATATGGAAATATGCAAATTAGGATTTTTTATTAACACTGGGGCTCCGGTGGACTTAAGGGTGGGCCTTTATAACTTACGGGGAAAATTTGAGGGGTATTGTTGTCCGAAGGGGATGTAATAACCACGGGTTAGAGAAATTATGGATGAACGGGAACCCTTCACTTGATGGGAAAAACAAACTACAGAAGGAAAGGGTTTGCTTGCAGAGAGAGAGAGAGACAACATGAAAAGGTTTTTATGTCAGATACCGATGGCTTTTATGGGTTTGCCGTTTTGCCGCCACGGTGTTTTGTGTAGGATAAATGTAATGTCGTCATTATTTTTATACAGTTTTTATTTCAGTCGAGGTTTTGGACGTGCCATGTTATGTGTGTTTATTGATAAAAGCCTTTATTTGCATGTAGCCTGCAACTGTAATGGATTCTCCAGCCGTTGCTTCTTCGACCAGAGTTTGTTTGACCAAACAGGGCACGGTGGGCATTGTTTGGACTGCGGGGGGAATCGCGACGGGCCTAATTGCGAACGCTGCAAGGAAAACTTCTACGAAAGGGAAGACGGCTACTGCATTCCCTGCCACTGCAGTGAAATTGGTAATTGTGCACCGTGTTTGGAAGTATTTGTATAATCATGAATCTACATATTAGGATCAAGAAGTTTGCAATGCAATCGAGAAGGAAAGTGCTCTTGCAAACCAGGCGTGACGGGAGACAAGTGCGACCGTTGCGCTGCCAACTTTTACGAGTTTGGACCCCAAGGATGCAAAGCCTGTGGTTGCAACGTAGCAGGCAGTTTTGGTGATGAACCGCATTGCGATCCGCAAACGGGAACATGCGCTTGCAAAGAACACGTGGAAGGACAACGCTGCGACAAGTAAAGCACTTTTTCCTTTTTCTTTTTCGATCAGAATTGAACATTGTCTTGATGTATCGTGTCGTCGTGGTTAGGTGCAAACCTGGGTTCTTCAATTTGCACGCGGAGAATCGTTTTGGATGCACGCCATGCTTTTGCTATGGCCACTCTGCCGTCTGCCGCTCTGCTCCAGGCTACACTAAAGGTACAAGCGGGGAAAAAATAAAAACATGTGTTATGCTTCTCAAGGTTCTTAAAGATTGGAAATGTGACCGAGTATTTTAAAAGGTGTGACTGAAAGCGTATTTTCGCGTGGAGATGAAAAGTGGACAGCGCTTGAATTACCCGACCGTCCGGTTGCCGTCACTTATAACGCTTTGATTCAAAATATTGCCGTCACCGCTTCAGGAAGGGAACCAGTTTACTTTTCCGCCCCTGGTAAGATTTCGTAATTGCCGCCATTTTGTTTTCGGCACTTCCTGTGTTGACTGGCATATTTTATTATTATTATTTTTTTATATTTTTTTATTATTTTGTATTTATTTGTAGTACTTGTTAAATTTATTTTGCATTATTTTTTATTTATTTGTAGTATTTTTAAAATTTATTTTTGTATTATTTTATTATTTTTATTTATATTTATGTTTTCGTTTATTTTGTATAAATAGATCGGTATTTGGGTGATCAGCGGGCTAGTTACAATCAGGTGCTCCAATTTACGTTGCGTATTGGCGATACTAGTCCACGAGCTACGGTGGAAGATATTATCATTGAAGGCTCCGGGTTGACCATAGCTCAACCGATCTTTGGTCAAGGCAATCCACTGCCATCTGCTCAAGTAACTCTTACTAGTCAGCCAGGGCTAATGCTTAATACCGGTGTGAAACTGTCGTTTAGAGCCAAGTCTATAGAATCCGACTGCACGAACACCCTGATTACGGCTGGAACCCGCGGTTGTCTGCCCGTGACTTTATTAGCATTCTCGCCAATATCACTGCAATAAAAATCAAGGGAACGTACGCAGTTCGAGGTACGAAAGAGCGAAATAAAAACCAACCATTAGCACGTTAGTGCATTTGTTTATGGTCTTTGGTGTGGGTTTTGAAGGAACGAGTTTTTTGGACGACGTCAAGTTGGAAACTGCTCGGCGTAGTGGAGCAGGACCCCCGTCTCAGTGGATGGAACGCTGCACCTGTCCTGAAGGATACGTGGGCCAGTTCTGCGAATCTTGCGCTCCGGGATACCGACACGAACCTTCTCATGGTGGACCCTTTGCCCGTTGCGTTCCCTGCAATTGCAACGGACACGCTCAAATTTGCGATCCTGAAACTGGTAAGTTTCTGACTTTCAGATTATATTTCATGTATTATTTATTTTAGTATTATTTTATTTCGTGTCGTGTTCATATTATGTTTCATTGGAGAGTCAAGGTTGATTTTGCGTTTTCCTAAGAATTTTGACACTCCAAACGAGTTGGAATTTATAGGCATGAGCAGTTGCTTAAGGCTCCCGCATACCTAAGCTCGGTATAGGCGGTTAGCATGGGGAAATTCGGAACAACTTTTTGAGAAAACCAGTGCGTTTCATGAAAAAATTCTTTGATAGGAATCTTGAGCTTACTAACAGGTAGTGCACAACCAATGCACATTCTTTTCCAGTAAGTAACAAATTAGCAATGTACAAATGAAGTTCGCAACTATGAGAAATACGTGGCCTAAAATATATGCCCTTTGGTTGTGCACTAGGTGTTAAGAAAAGAACTTTTGTTTTAAGTTGCTTTTAAACCTGACAAGCCGTTTTCGAGAAACCTTGTTCCGAAAGCTTGACGTCTTGATTTGAAACATTGTGTTGCCACAGCAAACTGTGGTGACAAATGGTACTTTTCAGAAGCAAAACAAGCGTAAAACTTTGCTGGAAATTATCTGTCTATTTCCTTTCTTACTTTCTCCTTCTTACGCAAGGCTTTCGCAGAACAATAACAAACATCAATGACTTTCAAAACAATAACAAACATCAATGCCATCTGTGACTCTTTCCCAGCAATAAGCTAAGGTATACGGGAGCTTTAACATTGACGAAATTTTTTTTCTAGTTTTTAATCCTGTTTCTGACATTGTTCTTCATTTTTTTATTCCAGGGCGTTGTATTTGCCAGCACTACACGGCCGGCGATAATTGCGATCGCTGTGCTCGTGGCTTCTACGGTAACGCGTTAAAGGGAACTCCAGACGACTGCAAATCTTGCCCTTGTCCCAATTCGGGTGCTTGCATCGAGCTTGCTGATGAGACTGTGGTTTGCTTAGAGTGTCCTTCAGGCTACGCAGGTAAAATCTCAACAGAAAAGCCAATGAAAGACAACAGACCTGGATTTTCCTACCTGTTTCTTGTTCCCTCTAGGTCCACGTTGCGAGTTGTGTAGTGATGGGTATTTTGGCGATCCGGAAGGCCGTTTTGGCAACCCGCGACCTTGCACACATTGTGATTGCAACACTAACGTGGATCCTAATGCTGTGGGAAATTGCCACAGGACCACGGGCGAGTGCTTGAAATGTATCTACAGCACTGCTGGATCGCGTTGTGACCAGTGTTTGCCTGGTTATTACGGCGATGCCTTGGCCTTACCCAAAGGGGACTGTCGTCCGTGTCAATGCTACAGAGCTGGCGCTGTACAATTGCCGTCTGGAGCCCATTCTTGCGACCAAACGAGCGGTCAGTGTCAGTGCAAGCCCTATGTAACGGGGAAAAATTGTGATCGCTGCCAGGAAGGCTACTTTGATATCCAAAGCGAGAATGTAATTTGCAAAAAATTTAGACAGTCAAGTTATTTCCAATAATCGCGTGGGATTCTGTAGGGTTGCCGAGCGTGTAATTGCGATCCAACTGGCGCTTTTAACCATACGTGTGACGTGCAAACAGGCCAGTGCCAATGTCGTCCAGGAGTGGTGGGATTACGTTGCGATGCTTGCGCGCCTTATTACTACGGTTTTTCAGCGGAAGGTTGTCAATCTTGCCAGTGTGATCCCATTGGCTCTACTTCCTTGCAGTGTGACCCCTTTGGACAATGCCCAGTAAGTTCTTGAGTATAACCAAAAATTGACACGGATTTTTGCTGTCTAGAAGGTGTGGGTTTCTTATTCTCTGATCTTGTAATATGTAGTGCCGAGATAACGTGGAAGGCCGACGCTGCGATCGTTGCAAAGAAAACACCCATCAACGCGAAGCTGGTTGCGTCGCTTGCCCGCCCTGTTATTCCCTGGTCCAGGTGGCCGTAAACGAGCATCGTGCCAAGCTCGCCGATTTATCGTCGTTATTGCAAAAGATTGTCAGTAACCCGACTTTGATTGCCGATGTCGATTTTGATCAGAAATTGGCCGAAGTCCAAGACCGGGTTGATCGACTTTGGGTCGATGCCAAACTTCAAAGCGGGGGTACGTGGAACTTTTAATGTACCCTATATTCCAAGGAAAGACAGCGGCTAGATCGCTGGTTGTATAAGAAAATGGTTTTGTTTATATAGTTATTTTGTTTATTAAATAACCACGTAGGCTTGCGCCTGTTGTCGGCGTCCGTCTTTTCAAAATTGCACAAAGATGAGAAACAAATATATGATAAACAGTGTGAAAATAATGGGGAACAGTTTATGTATGTTATTTGTTTATATTATTTGTTTATATCTGTTTATATGTTTATTTATGTTACATAGACTTGTTTATAATAAGATAGGGCTGTTTATTTCTTTTCTTAGGGGATCGAAGTGTTGCTGTACAGCTGGATGAGCTACGTAATCAAATCGCGGGCATTAGAGTCTTGGCTGATGAAATAGCGACTCGTACGCGTGACTGTGAACGCGATTCCTTACTGGGAACGGGAAATGTGACCGAAGCTGAAGCAGCTATTGATAGAGCTCGTGAAGCTCTCAAAGTAACGTTTGAAAACTGTTGTCCGTCTGGAAAAGAACTTTCTATTTTCTTTTTGTCTTTTCTTTTTGCTCTCAAAGGGGGCTCAAAGGTACTTGGATACAGAGGGAGCAGAGGCACTCCAAAAGGCTATTGAAAGATCAGAGAAGTTTGGCCAACAAAGTGAACGAATGTCGGAGATTGCTCGCGAAGCTCGTCAATTGGCTAAACAGTAAGCTTTATCGACGCAAAAACTCGTTTCGCAATGTTTCTTTGCTTAACTCTAATCTCTAGACTGGAAATAACCGGGGCTGAAGTTGATGTTACAGCCCAAGAAGCTTATAATACCTCTAGCCGTGCTTACGACATGGCCAGGGAAGCTATTGACCAGCAGAAAAACAGCAGGTAAAACCGAAACCCGTTATTAAATCTGTCAGTGTCAAACTTGAGAAGCTTTATTTACTAAACCTTTGGAATTTAGTTCTGATCTTCGAATCCTCACGTCAGATTCCAGTGCAATTGACCAAAGCTTATCCCTGACCCGCAATTTAGCACAAGCCGCGTTGGAAAATGCACAATCTGCCTATAACGATGCCTTGAACTTGCTTGGCGATGCCTTCAGTTTGAGCGTCCCTGCGGTGGAGTGGCAACTCATGAAGAAGGCGGCCACGGACGCCCAGACTGAAGCACGAAAACTCAAAGAAGAAGCAGAAGATCTAATGGCGTCTAATGGGGAGCTGGTCAATGAAGGCAACGTTCAAGTAGCAGAAGCCGGTGCACTTCTAGCACGAGGAGTGGAGCAGCAGCAAGCAGCTGACGAGCTGCTGGTCGATGTGGATGCAGCTTTGGCTCGAGCTGATGAAGCCGTGGCCTTAGGTGACAAAACTTTGAGCGAAGCGAAGAAAACGTTCGAAACTCTACAAGGTAAGCTGAACGCTGTATACAAAACAACATTTTTTATTGGATCCATTATCTTATTTTAATTTTATTTTTATTAATTTTATTTTAATTTAATTTTATTTATATTTGTTTATATTTGCTTTTAATTAATTTATTTTTATTTTATTTTGTATTTGTTCTGTAAGGATTTGATTCGCTTGTGCAAGAGAGCAAAGGAAGAGCCAAGGAGGCTTTGAACCGCGTGCCAAATATTGAAGGTCTTATTGAAGAAGCGGAAGAGAAAACCACTTCGGCCCAAAGTGCTTTAGATGGAGCTCAACAAGACGCACGCGATGCAAGAGATCTGGCTCAACGAGCTCAGAATTCAGCAGAGCAGGCTTCCAAGGTACATTTCCTTTTAAGTTGTGATAAACATTTTTTTAATTTGTGTATAAGTATTTTTTTTTCCTTTTTTACATTGTAAATTTATGTTCTAAACTGTAAACTTGGTTTAGGAAGCGGATGATATTCGTCAAGGTGCGGCCGACACCAAACTGAAAGCAGGAGAACTCAAAGACACCGCCGATTCCTTAACGGGTCAAGTAGCAGATACGGCCAATCGCATGCGAGCTCTCGAAGCTGAAGCTGAAGAGGACCATGGCCTAGCTAAAGAAGTAAGAGCTAAGAGCAATTTGTTATATGCTGAATCCAAATCTGTTGCATTTGGGCTTTGTGTTATATTTCTGTTAAATTTGTAGGTGTTTCCTAAATCTTTGTGTTTATGTTTATCATGTTTATGTTTATATATTTGTGTTTATTTGTTTATGGTTATATGTTTATGTTTGTGTTTATGTTATTGTCTATATGTTTGTGTTTATATTTGTGTTTATCCTGTTTTAGGCGCTAGAAAAGGCCAATCAAGCGAAAAGCAATGCTGCGGAGTCTTCCACCAAAGTCCGTGATGCTTTAGCCGCCGTAAGCGAAATTCTCTTCACTTTGGAACGCGTGGGATCCATTGGTAAGTCATCCAGCCTCTTATAGTGTCATATAAACAGATACTGTAAACTTCTTTTCCGCAGATGGCGGATCCTTGGACGAATTGGAGAGGAAGTTAGCCGCAGCAGAACGCGATTTACAAGAGTCTGATTTGGATCGACGTTTAGAAGAGTTGCGATCTGCTCGGGTTACGCAGGTAAGTTTCTGTTCTTGCTTGTGTTATTTTGCTAATTTATTTGGATCCGGTAATCATGAGTTTTTTGCAGAGTTCGTGGGTGAGGGATTACGAGGAGGAGTTGGCTCGTTTGCGTTTAGAAGTAGATAACGTGCAAGCCATTAAGGAGGCTTTGCCTGATGGCTGCTGGAAACGACTCAAGTTAGAGCCCTAAGGACTACAGTTGTCTCCGTAATTCTTTTTTAGTTTTTGGCAAGGAAATCCTAATGAATCCTTGCAGTGTTTTACTTTTTAAATTTCCAACGTTGTTTCTGTTTCTCACCTTGATGTGTTCACAAGTGAATCATGTCGCTTGACTTCTTTTTCTTTTCGGGCGAACATTGGTTAACGATGAACCAAAACTTTTTTTTTTGGTTTTTAATCGCGAACGTTACAGTCAGTTTTTCAAATGAGTCGATATGCATCTTTGAAGGCTACGATTTTCTTTTATATTATACACATACATGGAGCTTTTGTGACGTATCTTTTCTATGGAAGTAGAGCATATAGGGTGCAATTTTGCAAAAAACGTGCCAAGGTTTTTAGAATTAGGATAAATCCGGGAAGACGTGGGAGAAGAGCAAAGAGATTCTTGGTACAAAGAAACGGATCATACTCGCTTTTTTATTATTATTTTTTCTTATAGTGGTTAAGAACACTTGCTTCTAGTGGCAAGTTCGGGAAGACCGACATAATGAAAGGGACGGTAACTTACATCCCACGATTTTCCTTGCGCAAAATGCCAAAGATCCTTCTGTCGATTATTTCGAGAATATGGATAGCGGCGCACACTATACGGATGCATGTATGCATAGCTTTGACTGAAGTGGAGTTTTTACGAGGCTGCCTTTTGAGTGACTTGACTTTTGATTATACGTATCTTATATAATGTAAAACAGAGCGAATCTTTTTATCAGTATAACTTGTAATGACTTCCCACGTTATACATGTGTTCCACTTCCAAACCGTATACGCAGAATTAGTAATTCCATGTGAATTAACATTTCTAGAAAAATTACACCCCTTTTTCACATGAAAAGATAACTTGCTTTAAATGAAAACGGGCTATATTTCTTTAAACAATCTATAAACTGTCTATAAGGGAAAAAACAGTGTAACAAACTATAACACAAACATACCAGACCATACTTTGGAGGAAATTAAGGCGAATATATTCTGCATAAATTCCTTTAGAAAAAGTTGAAGAATATAATAGTGCTGCTATGTACGTCGTACAGTCATATGTAGAGTTACATAATTCACTTGATTTAATATCAAGTTTAGTTTAATATTAACTGTATTCAATCATGGAGACTATGATTCGACTCTAAGGCATTTTGCTCTCTCAATTTAGAGCCGAAAGCTAATAAAAAAAGTGAATTGGTAACGATGTATTTTTTATCTATTGAATGCGAGTTGGGTTCATGAACTGCATTTAGTCATCCACCTTTTTTGGAGGGGCCACGTTTAGCACCTTTTCCAGTAGGGTTCCTATCGAATCTATCAAACAGATGAAGTTGACACAATTAACGAACTTATGGACTTGAAGTGCTGTAACTCTCACCTAGCAGTGGCAAAGTCTTGCGGTAATAGACGAATACTACGTAGTATAAAAATCCAACGAAAAACGCCAAGCAGCTGTA
This sequence comes from Lepidurus apus apus, assembly GCA_022832285.1. Lineage (NCBI taxonomy): Eukaryota > Metazoa > Arthropoda > Branchiopoda > Notostraca > Triopsidae > Lepidurus > Lepidurus apus. The sequence continues at coordinate 46,929 of JAGJRO010000069.1, read as the reverse complement.
CAGAAATTCCACTTTCGGATCGGTCGCAATGGGCATAATAACCAGAAATATTGCCATTACTAGCACAATGATCGGTACAGTAATGTGCGTCTGAGGAATTGAAAATATATGTTAAAACTCCTTAGTAATTACTCAATATTAAAGGGTAAAATACTCGGAAGAACACTTTCACTTGGGCGGATCTCCTTTTCATGATCAGTAATGCCACCATGGCAACCGCATTGAAGATCCAAGACGTAAATGCGAAGATATTAATTAGAGAAGACACATTGCCTATGAGAATCATAATACTCGCCAGGACTGCCTATAAGTTAAAATGTTTCATGCTCGAGTTCAAAATACATCGGCTGAGTTACATTGAGCAGGACACCGGGTTTTGGTGTGCGACGATCTATATCAATGTATGACAATATGCGTGGAAATTGGCCCTCCCGTCCTCCAGCGTAGCACAATCTACAGTGAAAAAAATTATAGCCGATAGGTCCGTGATTTCTAATACCGGGCGTTGGTAAAGCTAGAACCGTTGTGCGATCCAAATATTGACATAGCGACGACAAATGGAACTAAGACGCTTGCACTTCCTAGTACGTAATTGCTCCAATCCTTTAGTAAGGTAAATACTGTTCAATCCAATTGGGTTTTTTGTTATATTATTTACCGTAGCCACTGCTTTTGAACCAATTATTTCAGCTGGACTTAAAACTGCTAGAAAGGCTATGTTTACCATAATGTAGCAAAAAATAACGAATGCAACGCCACTTAAAATACACTTTGGTAAGTTTTTGGCAGGGTCACGAATTTCTTCAGTGATTAAAGTTATGTTTTCCCTGTAGAAGAAGCAATAACTTGACGTGTGCTTGTCGCTAATCCAAGGATCATTTATACCATCCAGCGTATGCGTACAAACATGCATAAAAGGCTTCCGCTACACTTCCAATGGAGTCCGTTGTCTCATTCATACCTTGAGAAAGGTATTGCGTACTGCCTAGTAATGTAGTTAGGATTTGCTAGGTAAGAAATAAAACACGTGCTTACCGGTACCGATTTTGTAAAAACCTCCTCCAATAATGGTTGCAATAGCTGACAATTTAGCAATTGTAAATACGACTTGGACTTTAGCAGCCAAAGATACACTATAGCAGTTAATAAAGGTAACCAGACCTAAATAAATAATGGATAAGTAAATTAAGAAACAATTTCAAGATATGGAGAAAATTTTTTTTTTTAATAATGGATATGTAATTTAAGAAACAATTTAAGAAACAAGAAATGAAGAAATGGTTTCTGCGATCTTCAAAATCGTTTAAACGATAGAAGTGAGTTCGCACGTTTTTAAACTAAGACTAGACAACTATTAACATTTCTTTTATCTCGCGTACGGTTATATGTTAATCAGAACTGCGCTGAGACTGAATGAGTGAATCTTTCCGTTTAAATTAGTGATGATGTTGTCTACAAATAACGTTGGATATCTTTGAGATCGACTCAATTAAAGGCTATACCTAAATTAGGAAAGATGTGAATCTTATAAAAATAAGTTAACTTTAGTATTAGTATCACTTACATTACAAATTAGATTTTTAGAGTGCCTTAAACGTAGGGTTTAAAAATTGAAACTAACTAAAAAATGTGTATTACTTTTTTTCGTTATGTAAAGCTCTTATAGCGCATATCCTACTATAGTTAATTTAAAACTGTCCAATCTGAAAATTTATTAACAATTGACTCTATTGTTCGAACACTATAATATTGACTTGATATTTTTACTTGAAAAGTAGTTCACATATCGGGTTTACCTAGTGATAGAAATGCCACAAGTTTGATAGCTATTGCGGTATCTTCGGAATCCACACAAATTCCGAACGCTTCGAAAAATGGTGTCAACACATAGTTGGCTAAACTGTAGGAAGAAATAGCTTGGGATGCTGCTCTGGTGAAAAAAACGTTGATAAACATGCTTAAAAAGGCTGGTAAAGGACCCCAAAATGGATGCATATCGCCGAAACATGTTAAGAAATACGCATAGTCGCCACCTGACTTTGGAATAAGAGTGCCCAATTCTGCGTACGCTAATGCACCTAGACAAGCAAAATCGACGTAAACGTTTTCGAATATTACGGACTAGTTTATACCTAGCGATGATAGAACACCGGCAATTGACCACACAATAAGACATAGGCCTACGGAACCCGTTTTGGCCAAGACTCTTCCAGGGGAAATAAAAATTCCAGTTCCTGGTAGGAAGTGTTTTTATTATACTTAATCAAAAAATGTAATACCGATAATCACGCCGATCACAAAAGCAGTTCCTCTGAAGAAGCCAATTTTACGTTCCAAATCTAAACCTGTGTACTCTGGCTCCATCTGAACCATACCTTAGGATAGTTTTAGCGAAAGAATACTATACTACTATATTTTACCCGTCGTGGTTGCGATTGGCTTGGAGTTAATCGGATTCTCATCGGAAGTAAAATCAGGATTATTCATCGCGGCAAACAAGTGACAACGTCCCGCACTGATTTTAAGCGAATACTGCGAACGAATTACCTTCGAAGATCTGCAGTGCGGTTTTAAGTTCATGATTTTCAATTACATTTGCAAATTGACCAATCACAATGCTGTGATTTCTAGCCTACTACTACGCTTAGATATAGGGAAGTTCCTTCTAAACTCACCATAATCAATTAAATGAGCAGACTATTTAATTGAATGACCTGCTCCTTTAAGTGACTGGGAATTTAGAAAGGATGTCGTGTTGAGAACCCTACCTAAGCGAAGTAGTAGCAGGCTATAAGGACAGGGTTGGTCTAAACAGCGGATAAGCAATGTAATTGGTCAATTTACGAAGTCCGTATGTAGCGGTCAATAAGTTCGTTACTGTTACTGTACACAGGTTCCTACATTCAGTGTCACTAAAAACTAAGGGTCAATTGGCCGGTATTGTATTAGTGCTAAACACGACAGCCAATGTGAATCACTTCTCGTACACAGTAATAAATCGTAAGAAAGTATGTTACTAATGAGAAATGTATCTTGTTACACGGAAGGTATAAGCAAGACAATAACTGAGGTAGGGTAGAAGCTGTATTCCAAAATAGAATGAACCAACGTTTGCAAAGAACGTGCTTAATTGTAGTTTCATCTCAATTTATAGTGTCTTCCCAAGTTCGCTACGTACGTGTATAGAATTTTAAAAAGGCACAATACGAGAGTGCTGAGGAACAGCACATTTGGAGTTCAACGGAAACAAAAAAAAAACAAATTTATCTATTGATGATGTCAAAGAGGGAACCCAAGATTTAATTTGACTTAAAAAATACAAACAAAATGACTTAAACATAAAGTAATTTAACACAACGGTATCTACAATGTATTACGTCAATGTTTACCTGCGCAACATGACGTACGCTATGTTGTAACGGCCCAGTTTAATTAAGCTGAATTTGAGTTTATTTTTATGAGCTACATTGAATCATCAACCGTTTTTGAAGGGGCCACGTTTAGCACCTTTTCCAGTAGGTTTCCTATCGAGTCTATCATGTAGATGAAATTGACGCAATTAACGAACTTATTAAAATAAAGTAATGTAACTCTCACCTAGCAGAGGCAAAGTCTTGCGGTAATAAACGAATATCACGTAGTATAAAAATCCAACGAAGAATACTAGGCAGGTGTACAAATATTCCACTTTAGGGTTAGTCGCGATAGGCATAATAACCAGAAAAATCGCCATCAGTAGCACAATGATAGGTACAATTATTGGCGTCTAAGGAAATTAAAACTCATGTTGAAGCTTTCAATAACTACAAAATCTTAAATTCAAGTACTCGATAAAAAACTTTCACTTGGGCGGATCTCTTTTTCATGATCAGTAATGCCACCATGGCAACCGCATTGAAGATCCAAGTCGTAAATGAGAAGATATTAATTAAAGAAGACACATTGCCTATGAGAATCATGATACTCCCCAGGGCTGCCTGTAAGTTAAAATGTTTCATGCTCGAGTTCAAAATACATCGGCTGAGTTACATTGAACAGGACAGCGGGTTTTGGTGTGCGTCGATCTATATCGATGTAGGATAATATACGTGGCAAGTGCCCTTCCCGTCCACCGGCGAAGCACAATCTTGTAAAAAAAAATAATAATAATTAACAGTTGAGTTTTATTTAATATGTAATGTGCAATACCGGGAACCGGTAAAGCTAGCACCGTTTTGCGATCCAAATATTGACGTAGCGACGGCAAACGGGACTATGACACTACCGGTCCCTATTACGTGCTTGGCCCAATCCTTTGTCAGAATAATTTGATTTTCGGATTAAGTGGCTAAGTTTTTTTGTTTTTTTAAGTCTTGTACCGTAGCCACCGCTTTTGAACCGACTATTTCGCCGGGAGAGAGAACTGCTAGAAACGCAATGTTCACCATAACATAGCAAAAAGTGACGAATGCAATGCCAGTTAAAATAGCTTTAGGTAAGTTTTTGGCAGGGTCACGGATTTCTTCAGTGATTAAGGTGATATTTGACCTGTATAAGAAGTATACTTGCATTGACACGTGCTTGTCACGAATCCAAGAATCATGTTTACCACCCAGCATATGCGTACAAACATGCATAAAAGGCTTCCGCTATACTTCCGAGAGACTCAGTTGTTTCATTCATACCTAGAGAAAGGTTTTGCATGCTACCTAATAATCCGATTAGACTTTGCAACGTGTGAAACAAAATACAGCTTACCGGTACCAATTTTGTAGAAACCTCCACCGATAATAGTTGCAATAGCTGTCACCTTAGTAATTGTAAATACAATTTGCACTCTAGCAGCCAGTGTTACACTATAGCAGTTAATAAAGGTAACAAGACCTAAACAAATAATGGATATAAGGAGATTAAATTTTTTTTTATGTTTGGCAAGTGACCACATTTTCGATATCCTAATAGTAATGGACCGCATAGATTGAAAATTTTTTCGTAATTGATTCTCACTTTCTGAAGAAATATTTAAAATGATATTTCTGAAACAGCGTAGGGTTAATGAAATAAAATTTAAGGGATTTGTTTACAATATTATCGATTTTTTTTTCTCTATGCTCCATAGAGCATCTTATCCTACTTTAGGGTGTGATGAAAATCAATCTATCGAACCAAATATTTTACCGCGAAGTGAATATTGAGTATACAGACATACTCTACGGTCAGAAAAACTGTACTCTATAGGTAAGTCACGTTGATCTAGTAATTACTAAATCTGATATGGTTTAAGCAGCTCATAAATTTATTAAAGAAGTAAAATAGTGAATCTTACCTAATGATAAGAAAGCCACAAGTTTGATAGCTATTGCGGCATCTTCGAAATCCTCACAAATTCCAAACGCTTCAAAAAATGGCGTCAATACGTAACTGGCTAAACTGTAGGAAGAAATAGCTTGGGCTGCTGCTCTGGTGAAGAAAATGGTGATCCACATGCTTAAAAACGCTGGTAAAGGACCCCAAAATGGATGCATATCGCCGAAACATGTTAAGAAATACGCATAGTCGCCACCTGACTTTGGAATAAGAGTGCCCAATTCTGCATACGCTAATGCACCTAGACAAGCAAAATCGACATAAACGTTTTCGAATATTACAGACGACTTTATACCTAGCGATGATAGGACACCGCTGATTGACCACACAATAAGACACAAGCCAACGGAACCCGTTTTGGCCAAAACTCTTCCAGGGGAGATAAAAATTCCAGTTCCTGGTAGGAAGTGTTTTCATTATACGTAATCAACAAATGTAATACCGATAATCACGCCGATCACAAAAGAAGTTCCTCTGAAGAAGCCAATTTTACGTTTCAAATCTAAACCTGTGTGCTTTGGCTCATTGCTTCCACCTGAACCGTATATTAAGATAATTGCAGTGAAAGAATAATGCTAATATATTATACCCGTCTTGGTTGCGTTTGGCTTGGAGTTAATCGGATTCTCATCGGAAGTGAAAGCAGGGTTATCCGTCATGGCAAACGGGTAATGTTCAACCCTGGAATTTAACGCACAATTACACTTTTGAATGCAAGTGTTTTTGTAAGCTTACTACGTTATTGTGCCGTGGAAAATAACTCATTAGTAGCCTAAGTGATATGGAATATGTGCGATTGTATTTGCGATACTTCACAGGGCTGTAGAACTTTCCGGGGTCATGATTTTCAAAAAGAATGGCGACAGCGAAACAAAGTCTGCGGAACATGGGGGCATTAATTTGAAATGAAAAAGGGTGATAAAAAACAAGGAAAATTCCCTAACTTGTGGCGCCATCTTTGTTTCTGACAGAAAAATGAAAAAAATTAAAATAAGCGAACTTATAGTCAAAGTTAATACTTTATTATTTTTGTTAAGCAATCACACACACGTTTTAGCACAATTAATAGTCTGTATTATAAAATCAGGAAGGGTGGAAGAGTATCTTAACGTTTCTATATGACTACGTCTGTCCACTGTAAGCACTGCTAATTGGACCCACTAACTTCGCTGACTTTGCTCGTAACTGTTACAAAGACCACGCTTTCTCTATCTAGACCGTTCAACCTCTCGCCTACAGCTCAACTTTCTGACTGTCCTTTCCAATATCAACATAACAAACATGTCCAAAACATAACCTAACACAACACAACACGACAAAACATAACATTTTACAGATACTGTATCTTTGCGTAGTGTCCACTCCTAAAGTATAAGAAGAAAACTAAAGTTCCCGAAATGGCCGTATTTCAAGCACTACAACTTTTTTTACGGGGTAGTACATTATAAAGGTATTGTGGTTATTACGAAGTGCTTTACCTACGGGAAATTTCCTGGCCGGTTACTGAAACTGAACTGAAAAGCGTGAAATTAGAAGCAGCTAATATAATTGGACTAGGTTACAGGCGATGCGCCGCAAATAATGCACTACCTGTCTATCAAGAATATTGCTACTGTATATAGGCCTAGTCATCCGAATTTAAGGTGTCTTTTAAGTTCCCCTACGCACGTGCGTTGAATTTCAATCAGCCACGATGGGCAAAGATGCTGAGGAACAATACACTATAGTTAAACGGGAACACAAAAAACCGGTAACGCTTTGATCTCCTAAATGTAAATCATAGAATTTAATGTCCTTTCCATTTGTTTTTATTACTAGCTGGATGCTTTATAATTAACTTGGGAAATATATGACGTTATTTTTATTAAGTATCAACTTAAATTTTTTAAATCATGTACTACGTTGAATTTTTCAAACGTTACATATATTAAGAAGTTCGATGTCTAGAGTGCTTAGGGAGTAATGAGGTAAACTGTTACAGAAAGGCATGTTTTAATAGATAAAAAAAACTCCTTCTACAAACTCCTTCTACAATGGCTAAATGTTTATTGCTTTAACCGTCCCATTCAATAGCTTAATGGCAGTTTAATTTATTAAGGACATGTTGACGCATACTTATTCTTTGGAAGCAAAATTATACATTCATTGTCACTTTTGTCAGTGATATCCTAATAGGCTTCTTATACTGACGGATTGTGTCTTTATCGTACGTAAAGAGGATTCGGAAGAAATTCTTTGAGCTATTCAGTTGGAGAGGGAGAGAGAGTTATAGAACCGAGCAGTGTTCCTCTTTCCTCCTGAATTTCATAATCACCAGAATAACACTCGTGGACCAGAGAAAGTCACAAAACTGGTTTTCATGCCAAATCGTACAACTCCCGAAACGATTATCCAGATTGGTATGAGGTTTCTCGATCTCACATCGCAAAGGTACTTATTTATCCTTTATATGGTTCATGTATTATTCAAACACTTTCTTAACTTCCTTGGAAATTCTACTCTAGAGAAATTCTGAGAAATCTTCTAATGCAACATTACGCACAAATCGTACGTGATCCAAAATTAATACTGTCAGGATAGAGAGGCTACCCTATACCTAACCTAACAATAGGAATGGCTTTAGATACTGATTTTAATCAAATGTTTTAAAACATAGTCAAAAACGTTTTACATCCAATATAAAGAAGGGCGTAAACATTTACCGTAAATTATACCTGTATTTTCTTCGGAACAACTATTGGGTTTGAAAAAATCGCTGAGACACTACAGTGATACAACTGTTTTTTATTTTAAAATTTCAATTAATTTGTATTTGAGGATACAGTTTTCATGCCCTTAAAGTGGTTGACGCTGCCATTTTCCTTTCAATCATTTGTCGTTTTGCAAGGGGCGACGTTCAAAAGACGTTGTAGAATAGGGACAGTCGAATCTGTCGAATGGAGAATACTCATCAGTGGACAGGAAGGGAAGAGAACATAAATAATAATAAAAAAAAATTCTGACTTACTCAATCCTGGAAAAGATTTGCGGTAGTAGACGAAGAGCACGTAATACAAAAACCCGACGAAGAATACCAAGAAGGAGTACAGAAATTCTACGCCAGGGTTGTTCATAATGGGCATTACAATGAGAAATATTGACATCAGTAGAAAAATTACTGGAACAGCTACATGAGTCTAGAAAGTGTCCGAAAAATGCCAGATTATCACGCATATTTTGATGATGAAAAGCTTACTTGGAAAAGGCCTTCCACTTTCGCAGGTCGTCTTTTAAGGATAAGAAGCACGACCATGGACAGCCCATTGAAAATACAAAGAGTAAATGAGAAGATATTGATCAGAACAGATACGTTGCCCAGAACAACCATGATTCCAGTCATGCAAACCTGTTTTATGTAAAAGCTGTTAATATTTTAAGTTTCTTTGATTACGCTAATTTATATACGTTAAAAAGGAGAGCAGGTTTTGGAGTGCGTCGCTCTACGTCAATGTAAGATAAAAATTGCGGAAAATGGCCTTCTCGTCCGCCGGCATAAGACAGCCTTGGCAATAATTACTATAGTTGACAGCTCTGAAGAACATTAAAAAATGAATTACCGGGCTGTTGTAAAAACACCACCGTTTAGTGACCCAAACATAGACATCACGACGCCTAGCGGGATAAGGAAGCTAGCAACTCCTAGTACATTATTGGCCCAATCCTATAGACAGCCCTAGGTAAATCGCTAAGTTAATTCGTATTTATTACGTACGGTTGCCACAGTCTGTGAACTGATTATCTTGGAAGGAGAGAGAACAGCTAAAAAGCCTACGTTGACCAAAACATAACAAACTGTTACGCACGCAACTCCAGTAAGAACACATCGCGGTAGGTTCTTGGCAGGGTTTTGAATTTCTTCAGTGATTAGGGTGATATTTTGCCTTGACAAAAAATAATAATTTGACAATTACTAGATATTTGTAATTTGAAATAGCCTAACCATCCAGCGTATGCGAATAAACATCCGTAAAATGCTTCTGCAATATTTGCAACAGAATTCGTGGTTCCAGTCATACCTTGAGCTAAATATTGCACATTGCCTATTTTTGAATTAAACAATTGAATCTCTCCTTCCTACTGAAGATGAGGTTGGCATACCGGTAGCAATTTTATAAAAACCTCCAACAATGATGACTGCAATAGCAGTTAGCTTGGCAATCGTAAAAACAACTTGTACTCTTGCAGCAGCTGAGACACTGTAGCAATTAATATAGGCAACCAGACCTGTGTTGAGTGGTTAGTTTTGGAGGGTATCATCACTTGTGCCGTAGATGTACTGTACTTATTGTAAGGAATGCTCCAAGCCGAATGGCGTGGTAAACACCTTCTGAATCCACACAGATTCCAAACCCTTCAAGGAAGGGCGTAATCACATAGCGAGCTAAACTGACGGCGCCAACGGCTTGCGCAGCGGGAGTAGTAAAGAGAATGTTGACCCAAATGCATAAAAATGCTGGTAGAGGTCCCCAAAAGGGATGCATGGGACCAAAGCATTCCAAGAAGTACGCATAGTCGCTACCAGACTTGGGAATAATAGCTCCCAACTCAGCGTAGGCTAAAGCTCCTGTAATTTTTAGAAAATACAGTAAAGTATGGTGTATTTACCTATTTTAAACCAATGTGAATACCTAGTGAAGACAGGATTCCCCCCGTTGTCCATACAATAAGGCACATGCCTACTGAACCTGTTTGTGCCAAAACTTGTCCCGGCGAGACAAAAATTCCGGACCCTTTGAGTATTGGAAAAGTTTCAACCCTGCATTTGTATCGTTAAGAAAGCAGTACCGATAATGATTCCAATCACAAAAGAAGTTCCACGAACAAATCCAATTTTTCGCTCCAAGTGTACACCGGTATTTGCTTCCTGACTGCAATGGTTCAAGAAAATTTCGTTAGGCATGAAGTATAAATGTCGCACTAAATACTAACTTTAATAGAAATACTTACATACCTTTTCTCACATTGACTTTTGTCATTGCAATCGGAATGAGAAGTAAAGGCAGGGTTTTCCATAATTAGCTTTTAAAATTTCAAGCTGCCAGTTTTACCACACAATTTTTCTAGAGGTTTATTATATTTAAAATGATAGCAAGTTCGTTGCTACTACGTGAATTATTTTTTTTTGTTAAAAGTCTTTGTTTTTATCCAAAGGTATCGAGGTACTGTAGGAAGCTCTTCCAAATCTCAACTGTTGGATTTCTTTAACCGACTTGCCTCCACTTATAAAGAAGTCTAATTTACCTCAATTCCCAATCCAGAAACAGGAACGCGTTCTTCAGCTTAGTGGAAAGCGAAGACGTGTACGTCTTCAGCTTCTATTTCATTTTCTAGAGTATTCTAAGACACGAATTGGCAAATCACGTGCTCATCTATCTAAAGGCCTGTTTGTCCTTAAATCTGACATTTCCGCAATCGTCGTTAAGCTCTCGAGCATCCGTCAAACCTTCCATGAAAAACTAATTTGGCTCAATCAAAATGGGTTGGTAAACAACCCATTCATTTTTATTTTTCCCACCTCCTACAGAAAGATTGCTAACTAAAGTTTGTGATATTGCACTGTAAAATCATACGATAAATCTTCCTTCCATTAATCAGATTCTTGGAATTCCAAAGACTCAACATGTAAACAATGCAGGAAAACGCTTATGGTAGGAGAGAAAATATTTCTCAAGAAAGTATGTGCTTCGGGGGTGTTACGGATCAAATACTGTTTCGTGTAACAAGTAGCTTCGGATCACAAATGTTAAAAGGTGAAATATCAAATCAACTGGCTTTAGTCAGAAGGGGTGATTCTACGAAGGTCAGGTTAAGTCTTAGTCACCTGGCTATCATTGCAAGAAGGAATGTAGAGGTCAAGTCGCAGTGTATGTTGTCTGGCCAATTAACTGTATAACGGGCAATTTATCTTGTGTGATCCCGGAATTGGACTGGTTCGTCGATTTGCATAAAGTCTTTTCGCTCTGAAAGCTAGTGTATAACTAATGTATACATTCCTTCGTACAAACTACTAAATTTCGGTAAAGTGGAGTTACGCGAATGGAGCATATCACCGTGTTTTAAGGAAAATTAATCCAAACGAGTAGACATTTCATGCTCTCTAATTTAGGAATTTGACTTTATTGCTTATATTGTGGGAAAGTTGTATCTCTTCGTTTAGTTCGTGGACTTCATTCTGTTTAGAGAAAGCCACAAAACTGGTTTTCATGCCAAATCGTACAACTCCCAAAGCGATTACCCAAATTTGGGATGAGATGTCTCGATGTCACATTGCAAGCAGTACTTATTTATCCTTTATATGGTTCATGCATTATTCAAACGCTTTCTGTTACTTCCTTGGAAACTACTATTGAGAAATTCTGAGAAATCTTCTAACACAACATTACGCACAAATCGTACGTGATCCAAAATTAATACTGTCAGGATAGAGAGGCAACCCAATACCTAACCACAGGCATTGCTTTTAGGTACTGATTTTAACCAAATGTCTGAAAACATGTTAAAAAACGTTTTACATCCAATATAAAGAAGGGCGTGAACATTTACCGTAAATTATACCTTTATTTTCTTTGGAACAACTATTGGGTTTGATAAAATCCCTGAGACATAACTATTATTTTTATAAAAATCGTAATTAATTTTACTTGAGGTTTTTCAATGCCCTTAAAGTGGTTGACGCTGTCAATTTTCCCTTTAATCATTTGTTGTTTTCGAAGGGACGACGTTTAAAAGATTTTGTAGAATAGGGACAGTCGAATCTGTCAAATGGATAACATTCATCAGTCGATAGAAAAGGAAGAGAACATAAACAACAACAAAAAATCTGACGTACGTAATCCCGGAAAAGATTTGCGGTAGTAGACGAAGGGCACGTAATACAAAAACCCGACGAAGAATATCAAGAAGGTATACAGAAATTCCAACCCAGAGTTGCTCACAATGGGCATTACGACGAGAAATACTGATATCAATAGAAAGATGATTGGAACAGCTACGTGAACCTAGAAAGAGTCCGAAAAAATGCCTAATTAACACTCATATTATGGTGACGAAAAGTTTACTTGGAAAAGGCCTTCCTCTTTCGCAGGTCGTCTTTTAAGGATTAGAAGCACGATCATGGACAGCCCATTGAAAATACACAGAGTAAATGAGAAGATATTGATCAAAACAGATGGATTGCCTAGAACAACCATGACGCAAGACATGCAAGCCTGTTTTGTGTAAAAACTGTTAATATTTTTAAGTTTCTGTGATTACACTTGTTTATATACGTTAAAAAGGAGAGCAGGTTTTGGAGTGCGTCGTTCTACGTCAATGTAAGATAATACTCGCGGGAAATGGCCTTCTCGTCCGCCGGCATAAGACAGCCTTGGCAAAAATTACGATAACTGAAAGCTTTTCAATCATGAAAAAAATCATTACCGGCCTGCTGTAAAAGCTGCACCGTTTTGTGACCCAAAAATAGTCAACGCAACACCTAGCGGCATAAGGAAGCTTGCACCTCCTAGTACCTTATTGGCCCAATCCTATACAGCACTAGCTAAATTGCTAAGTTAGTTAATCGTTATTACTTACGGTTGCTACAGCTTTTGAACTTATTATCTCGGAAGGGGAGAGAGCAGCTAAAAACCCTACGTTGATCAAAACATAACAAACTGTTACGAACGTAACTCCAGTAAGAACACATCGCGATAGGTTTTTGGATGGGTTTTGAATTTCCTCAGTGATCAATGTGATATCTTGCCTTGACATTATTTTTTTTAATCTAAGTGATTAAATATTGTGACCTGGGTCATCACTTACCATCCAGCGTATGCGAATAAACATCCGTAAAAGGCTCCCGCAATATCTGCCAGGGAGTTCGTGGTTCCAGTCATACCTTGAGCTAAGTATTGCACATTGCCTATATGTTCGATTTTTTAAAATTGAATCTCTCATTCCTGCTGAAGATAAGGTAAGCGTACCGGTAGCAATCTTATAAAAACCTCCAACAATGATTACAGCAATGGAAGAAAGTTTGGCAATCGTAAAAGCAACTTGTACTCTTGCAGCAACTGAGACACTGTAGCAATTAATATATGTAACCAAACCTGCATTGAGAGTGGTTAGTTGTGGAGGGTATCATAACTTGTGTAACCCATCTATACTATACCTATTGTAAGGAATGCTCCAAGCTGTATGGCATGGTAAACACCTTCTGAATCCGCACAGATTCCAAACCCTTCAAGAAAGGGCGTAATCACATAGCGAGCTAAACTGACGGCGCCAACGGCGTACCCAGCGGGAATAGTAAAGAGAATGCTAACCCAAATGCATAAAAATGCTGGTAGAGGACCCCAAAAGGGATGCATGGGACCAAAGCATTCCAAGAAGAATGCATAGTCGCTACCAGACTTGGGAATAAGAGCCCCCAACTCAGCGTAGGCTAAAGCTCCTGTAATTTTTAGCAAATATAGAAAATCATACAGTATTTAACTTTTTCAGACCAATGTGAATACCTAGTGAAGACAGGATTCCGCCAGTTGCCCATACAATAAGGCACATGCCGACTGAACCCGTTTGTGCCAAAACTTGACCCGGCGCGACAAAAATTCCGGACCCTTTGAGAATTCGATAAAGTTTCAACTGTGCATTCGTGCCGCTAACAAAGCAATACCGATAACGATTCCAATCACGAAAGAAGTTCCGCGAACAAAACCAATTTTTCGCTCCAATTGCACACCGGTACTTGCTTCCTGACTGCAATGAGAAGGGCACGAAGTAATGTCACACAAAAGAGTAACTTTAATAGAAATACTTTCCTGTTCTCACGTTTACTTTTGCCATTGCAATCGGAATCAGAAGTAATGGCAGGATTTTCCATATTAGCTTTTAAAATTTAAAGCTTCCAGTTTTACCACAAAATTTTTTGTAGAGGCCAACTGTTAGACGTAGTTGAATTCAAACTGATAGCAAGTTCGTTGCTACTACGTAATTTTTTTTAGAATTCTTAGTTTTTATCCAAAAGTATTGAGGTACAATGTGTAGGGAGCTCTGCCAAATCTTAACTGTTGGATTTTGTAACCGACTTGCCTTCGCTTGTAAACAAGTCTTATTTACCCCAACCCCCAATCCAGAAAGGGTAACGCGTCCTTCAATGTAGTAGAATGCGAAGACTACGTCTTTGACTTCAATTTCATCTGTCTAGAGTATTCAAAGACACGACTGTCACCTGCTCATCTATACCATAAGGCTTGTTTATCCTTCAATCTGACGTTTTCGCAATCGTCATTAAGCTCTCGAGTGTCCATCAAACCTTCCTAGAAAAAAATAATTTGGGCTTAGTCGAACTGGGTAGGTAAACATCCAATTTATACCTGATTTTTCCCAATGTAAAGGTTTTGGACCGACTTTATAAGTCCCCTGAGCACATTCAGGTAAAAGGCCAGAATGTATCAAAGGGTACATTCTTAAACCTTCCAGGGCAGTTCAAAAACGTCACGACGGCTTACCAAAACTCCCCAGAGCACACGATAGAAAGGCTGCCAATGCCCCGTTTTGTGAATGTTTTGTTCTCTTCTCGAACGTTTTTTCTAGTAGATTAGGTATGCCTACCTGAAGTGACAATGGCCAAGTTTGTGAATTCATCTTTCATGTAAACTTCGTGCCCAAAGATCCTCTTGAGACCAAGAAAGTCGGTCGTAAAACCTTTACGTTGGAAGATACCCTTACTATTATATTGTGAAACCTTTATACGGTGGGACAGACTGCCAATTAAAAACCGTGACACTGCCTTTTAAACTCATAAGACCAGTAGCTTCATTCCATTAATGAGATTCTTGGACTTCGAGAATCTCAAGATGTAAACAATGCAGGAGGAAACGGTTGTTCGGAGAGAAAGTAGTGCTTCGGGGGCTCTCTGAAATGCAAAGTATCCGGTTATCTCGCGTACCCTTTCTACGAAAACCAGAATGATATCAGTCTATCTTTTTTCAAACTGTGACTTGTTAAACGAAATCCTAAGCCTACGCATTTACAATTTCTCTTGTGTGATCCGAAGATTGGACTGGTTCGTCGAGTTCCATACATTCTTTTCGTTCTGAAAGCTAGTATATAACCAATTTATACATTCCTTTGTACACATTATTAAAATCCGGTAAAGTGGAGTTTAACGAATAGAGCATATCACCGTGTCTTAATGAAAATAAACACAAGCATGTAGAAATTTAATGCTCTCTAATTTGGGAAGTCGACTTGATTGCTTGTATTGTGCGAAAGTTGTATCTCTTCCTTTAACAGTTAGCTCCTTTTTCCTAATCATTATTCAAACCTTATAGTGGTTTACCTCGCGAACCCAAAACAAGAGCTAATTGTTCCACACCGAAAACTGCAGTAGCAATAATGAATGGTACAAATGCACCAGCTCCTCCTACGACGTTTGCGTCCACATCCTTATAATTTATAGGCCAAGATTGTTCAACAACTACTTCGTGGGGGGTCCGAAGTATACCTTATTAAAACTCTTACCGTAGCAAACGGAGTATTATATAGGTATACTGTGGGGAAGCCTATTGAACGACCCGAAATAGATTCCTTGCTGCTTTCAGAAACCAATGGATCTTCTGGATGTGAAGCTGGTGGTTATATGCAGCTTTATGCAAGCTTCACCAATCTTTCAGTAATTATTTAAGATATTGAAGAATTGCTTATTTACATTTGGTATTTATACATTTCAGTTGTTACCTTTCCAACTGTGGTTGTTGTACTGAACCTTCAAAGCAAGATTGACACATCGGAAAGGTCCCGACGTTCAGCGAAGCAGAGTTTTGGGTTCGACTTTGTGTATAATTGTACAAGTTTTGATAATTGAATATTAACGTAACGCTTGTTTTTCAAATACATTGCCGCCTGTTTAATAAAGAAAGAGCCCAACTAATCAGGCAACACTGCCGGATGGGCCTTCATTTCAACTCAGCCAACTGCTTGACGAATCCCAAGCTTTTTTCAGCAGTTCGTGAACTTATGCTAGCATTCAAGCGTGCCTCTGTAACACCGAAATTTTCTCCACAGTAAATTTCCTTCAACATACCCTCCCTTTCCCTACCTTCTTCCTTCCCCTCTCCCCCCCCCTCCCCCCTGTAATTTAGCTCAATGTTGTTAAGTTTTGTACATCAAGCGACTAATATATAGATTGGCAATAGGCTATTGCCTACGCCGATTAATACATGAAAAAAAAACGCTTGTTTTTGAATTTTTTGCTTTTTTTGTCAAGTTTATCCCTCCCGAACATTGTCTTTAACTATGCAAATGAGACATTTTTCTCCCCCCCCGGAATTCCTTATTTGCGTATTTGTTGTAACCAAAACGTTTCCCTAAAATCTCAAAAAATATCCTTTTTGTTGTACGATTGTATATTTATAAAATTTGAAGTAAAAGCGAAAATTTGGGTAATTTTTACGAGATTTTTCAAAAATCCGCTTAAAAGGGTGTGGCCTATGCGAAAGGACGAATCCTATTGGTGGATTGGACAAAAAGGGGGCGTGGCTCCCCTCAAAACTCTCAAAAATGGCAGTACCCCCCAAAAATAGGTATTTTCGGACTCCCAAAAAACGGGGGTACCCCCAAAATAGGTATCTTCAGACTCCCAAAAAGGGGGTATGCACCCCCAAAATAGGTATCTTCCAACTCTCAAAAACGGGGGTACCCCCAAAAAACGGTATTTTCAGACTCCCAAAAACGGGGGTACCCCCAAAATAGGTATTTTCACACTCCCAAAAACGGGGGTATGTACCCCCAAAATAGGTATCTTCCAACTCTCAAAAACGGGATACAACCCCAAAATAGGTATTTTCAGACTCCCAAAAATGGGGGTATGTACACCCCAAAACAGGTATCTTCCAACTCTCAAAAACGGGGTACCCCCAAAAATCGGTATTTTCGGACTCCCAAAAACGGGGCGACTTTTTGTATTATTGTATTTTTTTGAGAATTGAGTAGAACTGTAACGCTTATTTCCCCAAATTTCCTGCTTTTCTTGTAAATGTATCCTTCCAAAACATTGCTTCAAGTTCTGTTTCCCAAATCTGTTGAAAGTTGTTCTCTGACTTTCTTACCTCCAAAAATTGGATTCTAAAACTATGCAAATTAGATTTTTGGCTCCCCTCCGTAATTCCTTATTCGCTCATTTGTTGTACCCAAAACGTTCCCCGTAAAATCTTGTGTCACAAAATGTCCTTTTTGTTGTACGGTTTGTAATTTTTTAAATAAAAACGAAAATTTGGCAAATTTTTTTGAGATTATAAAAAAAAATCTGCTGAAAGGGGCGTGGCCTAAATGAAAAGGACGAATCCTACTGGTGGATCGGACCAAAGGGGGCGTGGCTCCTTTGCGAGCTGGAAAAGCGTTTTCAGGGCTTTTCTCCATAAGGAATAATGCTGGTCCCCTTCAGAATTCGTCAAAAATTGAGAGCCTTGCCCCTTTCCCTGTTCCCAGCTCCCCTGCTCGGTTTCCTATCCCCAATATTCGAGTTCGTGATGCCGAAACTTCACAATTTCGAATATGGGTATAGGAACCTTGCTGGGAAGGCATAAGGTACAGAGAGAAGGAGCCATTTAATATTTCGTTTTTTTGACGAAATAAAATGCGTTTCGAACTGGGGTCCTTTCGTTCCCCAGTTTTGCGTCTTATCCATTCGGTCATACGCTAATATTCAGAAGGTGGTGAAACTCCTATAAATACAATACATGAACCAAGCAGTGTACACTATACACAGGTTAAATACAGATGTTTAAAAATCGTGAAAAATTCAGAGCCTCGCCCTTTCCCTGTTCCCAACTCCCCTGCTCGGTTTCCTATCCCCGATATTCGAGCTCGTGATGCCGAAGCTTCACAATTTCGAATATGAGTATAGGAACCTTGATGGGAAGGAATAAGGTACAGACAAAGGGAGCCATTTAATATTTCGTTTTTTTGACGAAATAAAATGCCTCGACCGGGAATCGAACCGGCGACCTCTTGCTCCCCAAGCTTGCGCCTTACCGACCTGGTCACAAGCTTATGTTTATTGAGTGTTGAAACTTCTATAAATGCAACATCAGTGCTAAGGTGGCATATAGAATACAGAATACATAGGTACAGGTTTATCTTTTTTTCGGAATTAAAAAAATTTGACGGTTCGCCTATAGCCATACCTTGTATTCTCTAGAAGTTTGCATTATTATATTTTATTTTTTGTATGTATTTTAAAATGTACAAAAAATCTTTAATTTTGTTTTACAAGTCAAAATGATTCAAAAATAATTACAAGGCCATTGTTTGCTTTACATTATTTTTATTAGAAGCTCACACATACAATATACATGTGAAAATCATCCTTACATTTCTTAATTTAAATAATGTCAAAGACTAGTATTATTCAAGCGTGGAGAAAGAATATCGCCTTAGAGTCTATGCCAAAGTCTGAGAACAAATTACCCTAATTACCGTTACCACTTATCCGCTTTTCGTCGTACGCATTGCTAGCTAATTACAAATTAACCTTAAAACATTGTCAAAAATGTCTTACATCCAGTATAAAGAAGGGCCTACATATTTTCCGTAAATTATATCTGTATTTTGTTTCGGACAATTATTTCTTCGGAACAATTATTGGGTTTAAGAAAACTTGAGACTTACACAACACTTTGACACAACTATTTTTTTGTACGAAAACCGTAATTAATTTCGTAATTAATTTTCCTTTAATCACTTGTCGTTTTCGGAGGGACGACGTTTAAAAGACGTTGTAGAATAGTGCCAGTCTGTTGAATCTGTTGATCGAGAACATTCATCAATCGTGGAAAATGGAAGAGAACAAAATAAAAAAAAAAGTCTTCCTTACCCAATCCGGGAAACGATTTGCGGTAGTAGACGGAAGTCACGTAGTACAAAAACCCGATGAAGTATATCAAGAATGAGTACAGAAATTCCACCCCAGAGTTGCTCACAGTGGGCATTACAACGAGAAATATTGACATCAAAAGAAAAATTATTGGTATAGTTACGTGCGTCTAGAAAAATAAAAAAAAATAAAAAAAATTAGTACGCGTAATTTTTTATGAAAAGCGTACTTGGAAAAGGCCTTCCTCTTTCGCAGGTCGTCTTTTAAGAATAAGAAGCACTACCATGGCCAGTCCATTGGAAATACAAAGAGTAAATGAGTAGATATTGATAAGAACAGATGGATTGCCCAGCATAACCATGATGCAAGACACGCATGCCTTTTATATAAAAGCTGTCAATATTTTAACTTTTTGTGTTACACTAGTTTATATACATTAAAAAGGAGAGCAGGTTTTGGAGTGCGTCGTTCTACGTCAATATAAGATAAAACTCGCGGAAAATGTCCTTCTCGTCCGCCGGCGTAAGTCAGCCTTGGCAATAATTACGACAGTTGACAGCTTTAAGAAAAATTAAGCTAATTTAATTACCGGGCTGCTGTAAAAGCTCCACTGTTTTGTGACCCAAAGATACACATCGCAACGCCTACCGGGATAAGGAAGCTAGCACCTCCTAGTACAATATTGGCCCAATCCTACACAACACTAGCTAAATCGCTAAGTTAGTTAATCATTAGTACGTACGGTTGCCACAGCTTGTGAACTGATTATCGCTGAAGGGGAGAGAACAGCTAAAAAACCTACGTTGATCAACACATTACAAACTGTTACGAACGCAACTCCAGTAAGAACACTTCGCGGTAGGTTTTTGGCAGGGTTTTGAATTTTTTCAGTGATCAAGGTGATATCTTGCCTTGACCAGATTTTTTTTTATTAAATTATTAAACAATGGAAACTGGGGCATCACTTACCGTCCAGCGTATGCGAATAAACATCCGTAAAAGGCTCCCGCAATATCTGCGAGGGAGTTCGTGGTTCCAGCCATACCTTGAGCTAAATATTGCACACTGCCTATGTTCGAATTAAAAAAAAATTATCCTTTCCACTGGAGATAAGGGAAGCGTACCTGTAGCAATCTTATAAAAACCTCCAACAATAATTACAACAATAGCAGCTAGACCCAAATGCATAAAAATGCTGGTAGAGGACCCCAAAAGGGATGCATGGGACCAAAGCATTCCATGAAGAACGCATAGTCGCTACCAGACTTGGGAATAAGAGCCCCCAACTCAGCGTAGGCTAAAGCTCCTGTCATTTTTATAAAATATAGAAAATCATAGCGTATTTAACTTTTTCAGATCAATATGAATACCTAGTGAAGACAGGATTCCGCCAATTGTCCATACAATAAGACACATGCCGACTGAACCGGTTTGTACCAAAACTTGACCCGGCGCGACAAAAATTCCGGACCCTTCGTATATTAGAAAAGTTTCAACCCTGCATTCGTATCGTTAAGAAAACAATACCGATAATAATTCCAATTACAAAAGAAGTTCCACGAACAAAAACAATTTTTCGCTCCAAGTGCACACCGGTACTTGCTTCCTGACTGCAATGATTCAAGAAAATTTAATTAGGGCATGAAGTATATGTCACACTAAAGAATAACTTTAATTGAAATACTTTCCTTTTCTCACATTGGCTTTTGCCATTGCAATCGGAATCAGAAGTAAAGGCAGGATTTTCCATATTAGCTTTTAAAAATTTAAAGCTTCCAGTTTTACCGAAAAATTTTTGCAGAGGGTGACTGTTAGGCGTATATTGGATTTAAAATGACAAAGAGAGAGTAAAGATCGTTGCGACTACGTGAACTTTGTTTTGTAGAATTTTTAGTTTTTATCCAAAGATCTTGAGGTTCGATGTGTAAGGAGCTCGGTCAAATCTTAACTGTTGGATTTCTTTAACCGACTTGCCTCCACTTGTTAAGAAGTCTACTTTACCCCAATTCTCAATCAAGAATCGGGAAGTTCAGCATATTGGAAAGAATGACGTACCTCTTCAACTTCAATTTCATTTTTCTGCAATATTCTAAGGCACGAGTAGGCAGATTGTCACGCGCTTGCACCATCAAAAGGCTGTCTACCCTTAAATCTGACCAATCCACAAACGTCGTTAACCTTTCGAACGTCTATCAAACCTTCCGTGAAAAAAACTACTTCGGCTCAATCAAACTGGGTTGCGTATAAACAATTACCTATTCGTTTCGATTTTTCCACCTCATATGGAAATACTGCTAACAAAAGTTTGATTGCCTTGTAAATTCATTAGATCAGTAGTTTCGACCAAAACCCAGTAGCTGTAGCTTTTTTTATAGTAGTAATCATGTGGGTTTACTTAAGCTAAGAAGAGCTACAAGTTTAACAGTTCATTCCGCATCTTCAGAATTTGCACAAATTCCGCGTAGAACTATTTAGCGTAGTTATTACGTACCGCACAAAAGTAAACGAAGCAATGGTTTGGTATGCGGGAGCACTAAACAGAGTCGTAATCCAAATATAAAGAAAGGCTGGCAGGCGGCCCCAAAAGGGATGGATTGGTCCCAAACCCTCCAGGAAGTAAGCATATTCACCGCCACCTTTTGAAATACGAGAGCCGAGCTCAGCATATGCTAATGCTCCTGTAAATGATCCATCATCAGGAAAGGAAAACGTGACAAAACTGTAAAAAGAAAAAAAATCATTCAGTTTATATTTTTATAAAGTCACCAAACAAACAAAAGATGGCACTGAGTGTCCAAATGATAATTGCCAAGTCGTTCGATGTTCGTTCGTATATCCTCCCGGGTGAAAAACATATTCCCGCTCCTAAATATTTCCAATAAAAACTTTAAGCATCTGCTTCGATCGTCACTTCACAGAAATACCTACCATTGTGCTGGCTGCGAAAGGAACAGCTCCTCGAAAGCGGCTTCGTTGCTCCCGGCCCACTTTTTCTCTCTCATCTTAAAAAAGACAAGAAATTACAAATCATTAAAAACAAAACTGTCGTACACTTCAACACCAGTTAAGTTAAATACAGTAAGTTCAATAATCAAGCTACAAAATTCTAAGTACGAAATAATTTCGTAATTTTCAAACGGGCTTAAATTACACTTTAATGAACTCTGTTCCAAAGTGAGCCACAAGCTGCCCTTGTATTAGGTTTGTTTTGTTGAAAGCTGAGAGCATCGTATACGATATACCTATAGGTAACCGAAGAGACCCACAGGATTTTCCTTCCCACGGGAATCCACTGGACTCCTACACGGATACCTTGTTGTTACTCGAGTCAAACATAATGCACAATTATTCCAACAAATCTTGTTTGCGAAGTTTATCAGGGTGATAAAAAAATTTTGGACAGTACAATAAAAGTAAAAATGAAGGGCAAGGCGGAATAAAAACTGCTTGAAAATGAGTAAACTTTAACAACGAAGTATTGCATTGTACCCAACACATCGAATCCTTCGGTGAAGAAGCCAAGAGAATAACAGGATGTAGCTGATTTTTTTATGATTTTTTTAAGATAGATAGCTCAGTACATTACCTGTGAGTCTGAGTTCTGCAAGACCTTTAGCTCCATAAATGCATGCAAGCCGGACTGAACCGAGAAGTGATGGACAGAACAATACAACTTCCTTGAATTTACCCAGTTCGTTCGCTGCTTCATTTGCTTTGAGGTAGCTGAGAGGCTTGCACCAACTTACTAACAGTATTCTCTAGCAAAGAAGCACTTGCGTTTCTTTTTTTTGTGTTTGTTACTATGTCCTTTATGTGGATAGTATGGATTTTAGTCTTGGTGAGTGTCAAAACCGTTGTGAAAAGCGAAGTAGGGGAGACGACAGAATTACGACTGGATGCTTCACCGTAAGGAGGAACGTGGAGTGACTGTAAACTTAATTAACTTACTCTTTCCCATTCTTTCAGTGGGTATGTTATACTGGCGTCCAAGTACCTTAAACCGAGTTCTGTTTACCAAGTAGCGGTAACTTCGACGAGCGCCAACGATGTGCTCTTGGTGAAAGCTTTAGTCGTGCGGGGTAAAACAAACGTGGCTTTTGGATCCAATGTGGTTGACCCACACGAAACGGCGGAGATTAAACTAAAAGTATCGATTGAACTATCCCATCACATCTCAAATGCAACTCGTTCAATGATAACCCTAACTAGATTCCTGTATCCCTCGATAAAGGGGAGTACTTTTTGCAAGTTGAGGGTTACACAGATTCCACCAAGAGCCTCGTATTTAGCCAAAGAAGAACTCTGCAATACACTACAAAGTTCCTTACCATCCTTGTCCAAAGTAATCGAGCAGTGTACAACATCGGCATGGAAGGTATAGTACTTTCCTTGTCCTAATTTACAACACATTTTAACCAAGAAACTCTCCAGTCAAGTTCCGCGTCATCTTAATTCAAATGGATATGAAGCCTTATTCGGACCCAGTTTCGATTTTAATCAAAGTAAGTTGTACTACCCATAAGTAAATCTTTCTCATTTTTTTTCTGGATTTTTCTCAAATCCCAAATTGTCTTAACATGCAAAAGGAACCCAATGGTTTCGTTATGAGAAGATGGATATCTCAGCACTCTAATAACGGTAAACATATATTTTTTTTAAAAATATCAATTTTTTAATGACTATTATTAAGGTGTAATTTCTATCGTATATCAACTCCCGGCTTTGCCTCGTGTGGGAAAATGGTTGATCGTGGTACAAGCCCATTCTCAGACCTACACACATCCCATCTACGTTGACCAGTACTTCCTAACGCAATTTGAGGTACAAAAAGCTTACCTAATAATCTACAGCACTGTTATGCACCCCTGAAATGAAAGTACAAAGGATCACTCATGCAAGGTTTCGTATCATCCTTTTGTGCGGCGGCCGACCAATAGTTAATGGTATGGACCCCAGTACAAGTGCTTCATACCGAGTCCGCTATTGAAGGAAATGTATTCACCGCCTTCAACCCCGAAAAAGTGAGCCTGGCTAATGTAACTGTCCGGACATCAGCCAAGGCGGGCAACGGTCCTTTCGAATTGGTGAAAGAAACTTTCCCAGAATGGGTAAGTTCAGTTCTTTATCGAAGCTAAAAATCCTACTCAATCCAATACCACAGGTTCCCGGGTTGACCTTCTCTATAGCTTTGACGGACATCGAAGAAGCTATGGGAAGATTGATTGGGCTCTTGGTTCGGGTCGAAATCATAGTCTTCGAACAATTCTTGGGCGAAACCCGAGTAGGGTACAGTGAAACAAAGATCATCGAGAACAAAATCAAGCTACGATTCCTGGGAAAACAAAGTCTGACTTTTCGGCCAGGAATGCCTCTACCGGTTTATGTAAACACTAATTTTAGTAATTACCTCAAAGTACTTTGCGTCCAAATCTTTGAGTTAATTTGTAGATTGCAGTGAGTTACGAAGACGATCATCGACTCCCTCAAGAAGAACTGGAAAAGAGTAGTTTAGAAGTTCTGATGACAGTGACCACAACTTCTGGACAGTCTAGATCATTACCGAGCATCGTCGTTCCTGTGAAGGACGAATTAGACCGCAGCATTGACTACAGTCAATGGCTAGATAAGCAATACGTCGAATCGAAGTACCAGAGATACAGAACCACAGGCTTGTACTCTGCCCAGGTAAAAACAGAGATATACTCCTTGGGGGGCGGGTCTTGTTTTTTTGGGTTCAGTACAAAAAAAATATACAAAAATGCACCCACCTTTAATAGATCACTGTCCCGGAAGATGCTCAAGAGTTTCGCCTGACAGCTCGTTACAGTGACGATGAACGACAAGCCCAAACAACGGTAACGGCCTTGCCGGTCGCCACGTGGGACAGCCAATACATTATGTTGGTTCCCAGTAACGAAAAAGCCTTCCTAAACAACTTTGCCATTTTCCAGCTCAAGAGCAACTTTTACTTTGAGCAGTTCCACTACGTTGTAAGCCTGCTTGTACTTCGCTTTCTTCTTAAATCTAAACTTTCTTATAGGTAGCATCAAAAGGACTGATACTTTTTACTGGCATTGAGAAACGACCCAGCTTAAACCAAAAAACAACGAGTTCTTTCTCAGTCCCAGTATCGCAAGACATGGTACCGAGTTTCACGGTCGTAGTTTATGTAATTACTCCCGACAAAGGCTTGCTGAGCCACTCGGCAACAATGCCGGTCGACAGTTTTTCCCGCTACACGGTAAATCCCTGCTAGCGGCTGGAAATTTTCACGTTTGCACTTTGCTCCACGTTTTGCTGTAATGATTTGCTTTTAGATGAACCTAACGCTGGTGCAGCGAAAAGACCCAACAAAAACTACCGTTCACATGTATACTTTAACCGAGCCGGGGTCTTTTATCGGTTTTTCGTTACTACGGACCATTCAATACAACTTCCAAGCTTGGAACGAGCTTTCACCCAGTTCCGTTCTGCAAGCTTTGCACCGTATGGAGCCTGCATCAGGAAATCGCGTGCCAAATGTAACTTGGGTCGACAGAGACGGTCAAAGACCGGACGTTACGGAATATTTCCCAGCTGTCAACAACGGTTTGGATACAAGGGAAATTCTGAACCAAGCTGGCATGCTTGTTATCACGAGTTTACACCTCACTGTCACCGGAGAATTCTTTAACGAAACAGGATCCTGCAGTTCAACAGGAATAGGGTGCGAAAACCTGGAAGACGACGCGGACTCATTCGAAGACGAGCGACAACTATTCCGAATCTTCAGAAGGAACACCTACCATGTACGATCGCAACGTTTACTTCTAGGGCTCTAGATAAAAGAGCTGAAACCTAACCAATATATCTGCTTCCAGGACTTTTACAACTGGCTGGATGGAGACTTTGCTTGGTTTGACGTTGCTATTAGCGAGGATGGTGAAGACATGTCAGATCGACTCTTACCCTTGTCCAACGAAGCTTGGTTCCTAAACGCGTTTTCTATGCATCCAGAACTGGGCTTCACCATGCTCGGAGACATAGTATATGTAAGTGTGAAGCAAAAAACAAAAAACAAAAAGCAGTCTGTTTGAGAGAAACTTGAGTCAGCAGTTCTTTACAGTACGACGGCACACCCCCATTCTACATTGCTATTGAATGTGCTACAAAAGTACGGAGGGGGGAGACGGTCGGCGTTCGAATTTGGATTGTCAACAACTTGGCAGAAGATGTCACAGTTATCTTAACGCTCCCCAGCTCGGAAGACTACTTCTTTGTTGAAGTAGAAGATCACGGCATAATGCGACATTACGATCCCAAACTCTCTTCGAATGATCACCAACACATCCTCTTTGTAAGTCACGCTACACAATATGTTTTAGAAGTGAATCTACCTGACTGAATCTACCTAACCAATTTCCAAGATTCACCCAAATGGGTTGGCCGAAGTACCGGTGGCTATAGCCCCTCAGATCGAACACGGTACCATTAGCGTTCAAATCATAGCCTTTAGCCAAATGGCCCGTCAAGAGCAGTCGGTCGACATTGAAATTCTGGTAAAACAATTCAAAATCTCCTGAACGTGGAATTTGCCAAACATAATGAAGCTGATCGTGGAACTTTTGTAGCCTGAAGGCGTTCCCATGTTCAGGCACTTGTCATTGCTATTAGATTTACAAAACCAAGCGAACGTGCTACGGTTTTTGGACACACCTGTGGAGGAAACCCCAGTCATTCCCTATTCTAAGCTACGTCGGTATGTGTACGGAAGTCCCAAAGCTACCGTCACGGTCACTGGTAAACGGGCTATTTTTAAATATATTTTTTTATTCCGAGTCCATTCCTTTGATAACAGGTGACGTATTCGGCCCCGTTTTATCTCCGACTGCTGTTAACTACGCGGATATATTCCAAAGAGGCATGACAGGCTTAGAGCTTCATTTGTTCAATCTGGGAGCCACGCTATGGACTTTGCATTATTTACGCTTGACGAACAGGCAGAGCAGCCAAGTTGGCTCGCCGACTCTGAAAGCAGCCAACGTGCATTTGGCAGGTCTCACGGTGTATTACAACTCGGATGGATCGTTCCGCTTGTTTGCTGTGTCAAGCGGCAGCTTATGGTATGCACAAAAGCTTCACACTTCCTTTTTTCACGCAGCCATCCAATATCATTTAAAGCAATATTAAAAAATAATAATAACACTAACCCCAACAGGGCGACGGCATGGGCATTACGAATCTTCGGACAAACGTACTTACAAGACTGGGAAAATGAAATCTACATTGACGTACAATTAGTCCAAAACTGTGTCGAATGGATTTTACCGCATCAAAGGCAAGACGGTTCTTTTCCTAACGACGGCTTTCCGGCTATTCAGAACTCTAGCCGTAAAGATGTCCCCATGACCGCTCACGTACTGGTAGCTCTAGAAGCTGTTGTGGACTTGCTACCTACAGTATCTCGTCTAAGCGTGTCAGTTGCCAAGTCGAAAGCTGCTAGGTAAGGGAAAAGCTCATTTCGACAAATTCCCTTTTAAAATATCTCGAGAGGGAAAAAAACACTTCTATAGGGACTTCTACGAAATTGAATCACTTTTTCGTACCCTTTTTGTAAAATATTGCAGATATCTTGAAAGACAGCTGCCCTCTCTGAAGTCGGCTTATGAAGTTGCTTTGACAACCTACTCTTTGACGCTGGGTAACCATGCAGCCAAGGAGGAAGCGTTTGGAAAATTGTATCAGATGAAAAGAGAATTTGGTAAATTCGTTCCCCAGACGGCGCTTAACAAGAAAAAATTCCTTATTTTTTTCTACTTATTAAATCCAAGACGAACATGTTTACTGGTCCGATACTGAAGTCCCGGCTTGTGAGATTCTGTACGAGAATCAAAAACCCTTTCTGCAGCCGAAAATCAGAACAGCTGCTAATGGCCAAGCTGTCGAATCGACCGCGTATGCTTTGCTGGTTTACTTACATCGCGAAGGCATTACGGTTGTTAGCCACAAGATTGTGACATGGCTCAATACTATGCGCTTTACAGACGCCGGATTCGTCTCTAGTTTCGTAAGTCTCCCTTACACTTGAGAGTATCAAATCCCTCCTGGCAATCTCTCAAACGAACCCCACGTTGCTATAGAAGCTTGTAGTAATATACCCTATCGCTCTTGATCCCAACTGTTTGCTTTCATAGGATACGCTGATGACCATGCAAGCTTTCACCGAGTACGCATTCCGAGCACGAATCTCCGACATTGCGGATATGGAAGTAGTGGTGGACCCCTCTGCGTCAGGGAATACAGCGCACAATCTGCGCTTTGATAGCAGCAATCTCTTAGAAATCCACCAGTTTCAAGTACGACCTTTTCTTTACATTTATTTACGCTCGCATTCCGAAGTATCAAGCCTCCTGCCGGTTAGGGTGACTTTACTGCGTGCATTTTACATTCTTTTCTTGCTATTGTAGTTGGATAACGTTTGGGGTCACGTGAATATCTTTGCCAAGGGCGTGGGGCAAGCAGTCGTGCAGCTTCACGTTGAATATGGCATTGATTGGGAAGAACTGAAAGATTTTCCCAGAGAAAAGTACTTCCAGTTGATCGTGCGAGAATACTACAGCCAGTTCCGGAACAAGTCGCATGTCACCATCGAAGCCTGTTATCGGTACGCAGTTCAAAACTCAATTGCCTGCCCCGTCAACACAGCAAGAAAGGTCTCACACGTTAATCATTCTTGACAGGTGGACTGGAAGTGATCCCCGGAGTAGTTCCTTGACAGTGCTTGAAATAGAAACACCCTCAGGCTATGGAATCATTCAAGGAGATGCGAACAACTTGCTTAATAAGCCGGGGTACACTATGGTGAAGGACATTTTAGTTTACCAAACCAAAGTGGCTTGGTTTTTCGAATACGTGAGATTACAAATCATCTGAAAAAAAATAGAAAAAAAATAGGAACTTTTGTACACAAAATAAGCCCTGTCAATACTTTAGGTACCAACCATACTGACGTGCTTCTCCTACGAGGTCAGACGATGGTATCCGGTAGCAAATCTAACGCAGAAGCGCACTGCAGTCATCTATGAATCACAGGCGCCAGGTAACTCATAAACTTTAAAACCAGCCAGGATTTAGCACCATCCAATTAACCAATTTGCTTTAACTTTTAGAACGGTTCGAGTACGAACTAATTGACGCCACTCCTCTATATGTGCTTGACGTTTGCGAGGTGTGTGCCTCCTACAAGTGCCCATATTGCCCGCAGTATAGTGGCGCTCGTAAACCTCACGGAATGACTTCATTATTTTTGATGATTTGCTTCATGGTTCAATTTATTGCGACAATTTCAAGTTCAGCAGCATGCCTACCTTTTCTCTTATCTTAAAGAATGCACTTGGGGATATAAAAGTGCAAGTTTTTAACTTCCCCAGCCTGGAATAGATGTTAGATTTGAATACAAAAACATTCAGGAAAATCCATCAGCCTTGGAATAACCTTTCACTTGCTCCGCTTGTCAACAAGGCAAACTGAGGGAGCAGCGAAATGATTAGCCTTCGACGCTAGGGGGTGCAACGGCGTATATGAGTGATGGCGGGAAGTTTGTAGCTGTGTCGCCCGGATGCTGAAGAGTCCTTGTCGTCGTTTTTGGAGCATGGGCACTGAGAAGAGGACCCGCCTCTTTCTCTAGGATGTGCTTATTATTGATCAAGCAGGCGCTCATTCGAACACTGGGAGAATGCGAGTACAACGGGCAGATGAGAGAGCACTCTGTGCGTAGCAAGACGTGTTTGCTTTAATTATTAGCTTGATATTACGTGAGTGAGCCTCCTATCGAACGTTTGACATACTTAGGGCGCTTTATGCGCCTGAAGCCGCTCCACTTCACATAACCTTTAGAGCCCTTTCGTGTAGCGGTGGAAGTTCTTCCTGGTTATACTTTGACGGCTGTCTTAGTGTATCCCTAAAATAAATGGACCAGGAACACAGAGCCAGTGAGTGACGGCTTTTAATCAACAAGTGTCAATACCGGAAACGAGCGAGAACGTTAAATTGCACCTGCACGGGCCAAAATTCCAAGACAAACAGCAAAGAAACTTTACAACTTCTGAAAGACGGGCTAAAAAACGAACAAAGACGCCCACACAAAAAACTCTGCAGGCCACCATGGCTTCCGAAAGCCCTGTCAAAGAAATGGATGTCGAAGATGGGAATCCGATCATTGTCAAACGAATACTTGGTAGGCCTCCACCAATTACTCGAAAGATCTTTATTTCTTCATAGTAATATAACTTTGCGGTGAACAACGGGGGCGGGGCCTAAATATACAGCAAGGCTGGAATGCATGTATATGCTTTGCGATATGAACCTACGTTTAAGTGAACACAACAAAAGTCTTACGAAGTAAATTTAGATGGGCATTCCACGTTAAGTGGTCTGCGTAAAGCTTCATTTCATCTAACTACCCACGTTCATTGTTGCAGTTTAAATTCCTTCCAAAATCGCGCGTTTTTTTCCTTGCCAGACTAAAGTTAAATTTAACAATCTTGGCTGGCTTCCCCCGAAGAGTTTTCGTATTCTGCAGACTTGGGGAGAAATGTCACAGTAGCGGCCACGGACGAACTATAGTAACAGCCTAGGTTTGGCATCAAAGACCGCAAAGTTCGCTCGGCACGGCACAGTCGTCTCAAAATAAAAATAAAACAGCCGTAGCAGCAACGAGACGTAAAGAGGCGTATACTACAAAGCTCCTGCAACGCTTCGAGACAAAGCGGAAACAAAAAAAGCGCGAAAGGACCAACATGTCACCCTAATTAGAACACTCCCCTTGATTTACTTTCGCATTTGCCAGGTTGACAGGGGGAAAATGCGTTAGCTTAATATCTGTTCCATCAAAGGGAAACAAACAAACAGTCGCATTTTCATTTCCTTGACCTGAAGTGTGCTCCAGGATACATGAAAGCTTTCTTGGCTTCTCCTTTTGTCTTCGCTGATGACACAAGAAGGGAGATTGGTGTGATTGACGATTTGAAGGATTCTCGCGGCAGAAAAATGATCCTAAATTAGCTACCAAAGTTGTGGAAGAGGCCAAAAAAATGGCTTTTATGTAGAAAGCTTTGGGTTGGCTCCATTTATTCGTAGCCTAGGTTTTTCCCTTCCTCGCTTACTTTTTTCTCTCCTTCAGCAATTCGACGTGGATAAAATGTAAGCTAGCAAATGTTTTCAGAAAGTCTTGTAGGTTATATTCCAGGGGAAGTACGACTCCAGACTTTCATTTTTCTCACCCCTCAAAAGGCGTCGTATAGGATTTACAGGGCTAGCTCAATAGACTTATTTGCATCATAAATGCTTTTTAAGCTAGTTTTCGCTATAAGACTGTAAGGCCAGCAATTTCGAAGATCAATATGACGCAGCTACAGCCAAATTCAAAGCAAATGAAGATTCCTTCTTTGCTTTTTTCCCTACAAAACAATATCGAACAACCTGTAATGAAACAATTTAGCTAATTTGAAATAATCGACGCGATCCCTTTTCCTGGGACGTAAAGAATTCCGGTCAAAGAAAAAAAGAAGTTCTTGGATTGACGTCACTGTTTTCTACACCTTTTTTGCCATAGGCCTGGTGTTCTTTTTTATAAGGTTAAATTACAAACCCTGATAAAAGCTGTCATCACAGTCCCATATAGCCATTCGCGGCACTGACGTTTCTAATTGCGCTGGATACGTTCCAAATTTCTCCTTTGCAATGACTTCTGGCCATCGCTTAGCTTTGGAGTCGGAAAGGGAAAACCATATAATAAAACTTGAAAAAATTAAGAAGGAAAGCCAAGACCATATTTTTTTCCCACAGGAAATTCTGTAGCATGCCTACAGACCGAAGGAAGGAAATCATGCGTTAGAAATGACACTCGACTCCGCAGCCCTCAGAAGGGAAAAGACGTTATTTTTTTTTTAGTTTGTTAAGTCGTTCGGACTGAGACGATCGCGTGCTGGTCCAGTTCCGACAGCACCCTATTACTAACAAAGAGGAATTATAGGGACGCCCGAATGTAGCCGATTAGTGTTGATTAGTAGCTTTATACTTTGGCATGCTTTGGCACTTACGTCAAAAGGTGAATGAAACACAGCCCCAGCTCTTTATTATGTATAATCGAACGTCAACATCCAGACATTGACTCCCATTAAGGGCTAATATAAAGCTAAAGTCGCCTAATTGCATGTAAATAACACTAGTCCATTTATACGCAAGTGAAGAGAAGGTAACTTAAAAGTAATTGACATTTTGAATCAAACTGACAATCGGTACTATCTCTTCAGCTATAGTAACGTACACTCGAAGTAATGTACCCACAATCGACTTCCCATTTAAGATTATATCTAAAGGCAGTCTTATAAAGCAAACGCTGAAAGTCTATGTTTAGCAATATTTGAAATTTTGAATCAAACTGAAAATCTATACTATCTCCACAGCTAGTAGCGTCCACTCGAAGTAATGTACCCACGATTGACTTCCCATTTCGAGATTCTATCCAAAAGCAGTCTTATGAAGCAAATGCTGAAGACAGCGGGTGACAAATGGTGTTGCAGACATTACTATAAGGAAGGGATATATAAGACTACAGGGAAGCAGTAATTACGGATGTCCCATATTCACGACGTACAGTATTTCCATGCGAGTAGCATTTCTTTCAAGCCGAAGTTTTACCAAGTTATAAAGGCAATTCAGCCCCGATTGTAGAAGAGAAGAATATCCCTCCGCGTGGCTTTCTGGGGCAAACGATTGGCACACAAAGCACACCCGTCACGGTTGACTGACTCTTTGGTACTCCATCGTCGCATGATGGAAGAAGTCGGAAGATTCCATGTCCGTCACATGCACTTGCTAATGCAGAGACATAAAGACAACCAGGACCAAGAAAATTGAAACAAAAATCAGTGCTTCGGTCTATTTATCTATATCGATACACCCCCCTCTTTCTTTTTTTCTCGCGAGGTTTACGTCGCAGCCATATGGATTGTCCGCATTATGGGCGTCTTATGAATCTGGATGCCATTACACTAGTCGTTGCGATGGGTTGCGATACACTCCCTTCCCCTTCCCGGATTCTTTATATGTTAGCTAGGACACTAAAGATACCGAGGGTATAAATCCGAGAACGTTTGGCCCTCTGGAACGCAACCCATTTCTGCCCATTGCTGACGGTTTCCTGGTCGTCGTCTTTGTACTGTAATCTCGGGGAGTTGCTCCTCTATACAAGCAAAAGTATCCCAAAAACGAAGAGAAAAATAGGGGGGAAAAAAGAAAATAAGACCAAAACGCGAAGGAGCAGGGCTTAGAAATAAGTGCTTTTTACACTCTCATCTCCAACTATTAGTCCATCAATCTGACAAGTATAAGCCAGAGGAAACAGCACCACCTATTAGAAACAAATCTTCGCCAAACTTGAAATGTTGACAGCTCTCTCTCCTGGATAAAACGGGGTAGAAGTTGTCTGGGGTAGGATTTACAAGTGAACAGACAACAAAAGGGAAAACAGTTAGACAACAAAAACAAAAATGAACAGACAAATACGAGTCCCTAGGGAATGCCAAGTAAGCGGCTAAGTTGGGCTACGGAGCGCGACTACATGCTGGTATAAAACTATGCAAATAAGTCGCCGAGGCATCGGCGCCGTGATATGGGGCGATAGTACAGGGCTGGTGTGCCACTGCCAGATGCCAAGACTCCAAAGCGTGTTCTTGGACCGGCTTCCTGGGTCCCACTCATTACGGCCAAAAGATATATAGATATTTATGGAAATGACGGAGGGAAAGAAAAGAAATCTTTTCACAGCCGCTTGGAACGAAGAAACTAGAACACTTTAGAATTTGCATTTCGTTGACATGACCCTGTATTTAGTACGTCGCCTCCGTTATTGATAATACCGCTCACGTTTCTCACGCGTCACGCTACAGGACTCCGTTATTGCTCAATAATGAATTATTTACGTGTAATATAAACCGTTCGACTGACCATGTTCTTCTCTTTTTTCCCCACAGAACCGGTGGGATACCACGTGGATGGTGAGTGCCCGTTTTTATTTATTCTTCTACTTTTTCCAATCAATAGCCAGACGGTAAATATAATAATAATGTTATTCCGTCGTCTTTAACTCGAAATACTGACCGACGTCACTCCGCCTTGAGTGTATGCAAGCGTTTTCGGCCAAAACCCACATTCTTGTTAAAAAAAAAAAAAAAAAAAAAAAAAAAAAAAATCAGGTGCCTCCATTCTTCTTTCACGCAACGAAGAGATTACGATACCTAACTTGGAAGGGAAATGACAGCCCATATAACTCATTTGTCATTCTGCCGTCAAGCTCAATATGATGGACGTGTTCGTCCAATTTCCTTAACTAAGACAAAAATTGCACCCTCGACTGAGCACGCGGTGGGCAGCTGACACTATGCACAGCAGAGTCGTGCAGTCTTGCAATTTCCATGTCAAATATGCACGGCTTCGCTTCTTCTCACTTACAACGTTGAGAGCCACATTTACCAACTGCAGCTCAAGTGCCTTTTCCCGTTGCTGTTGTTGATGAAAACTTTGCAGAACGTTGACAAGCACGAGCCTAACAAGAAGCTTCGCGAAACAAAGATGTAGCTGTAAACAATCCCGTACGAAAAAGTTGCGGTAAATAAAATGCATTAAACCTGATGTTTACTTCAACTTTTGCAGTAAACTTGATGTAAATTTAGACCTGAAAAAAAAATTCTAGATTACTTAAATTGAAAACGAATTTTATTCAAGCATTATTTGTGTTAGCATAATCTTCACAGCAATACGAGTATATGAATATTTTATTTAAGTTTTACTCGAAATAATTACCATATTTACTGCCGTTTAATTCCTTTCTAAATTTAAAGAAAAAAAACATCAGTAAACACGATTTCTACTGCAGTATTACTTCAAAACTTCACCTAACACTGCAGTTAACGTAATGTTTAACTTAAATAGAAAGTCCGATTTTTCGTACGGGATTGCACAATTACAGGCTAAGTACGTCTTGCACAAGACTAGTACTTTTGTAACACAATTTCAAGAAAAATACGTATTGCTATAGGAAGAAATGTCAATAGCAAATGGACTTACAGCAATATCTCAAACTTGATTGCCGCATAGATTATAGCGATCGTAACGGCTTCGCCGATCGACAACCGACAGAACGCAAGATTACATAATGATTGCCTACGATTGAGGGGAGCGGAGGGATTCGATCCCGATCCCACCTACTTTTTATTTTCTGTCATTTTTTTACGATGCGGGCTTTACGGTATTCAGCAACACGAGTTCGATCACTTGCCAGTCCTTTTTTTCCACCTTCACAATTCGATATCTCTGGTAGGGAATCCATGCTCATCTTTAAGTGCCTAAGAACACCGTTGCAAGAAATCCAGTAACATAAAAAAATCGTCATTCACCTGCTATTTTTGAAACGTAGCGGTTTTGTTCATAATAATATGTCTGTAATTTTTAATTTCAGTAAGAAATTACCTCAAAATAACGTCTTCACGTTTTGTTCTTCACGTTAATGTACAAATTATAATTGAAAAATTCATTATACAATGAATGAAATGAATGAATGAATTCTAAAATAGCATGACAAATTTTTGCTAAAAACAAAATTACAAGAAAGATATAACCAGCAGGTACTACGGTATGTAAAAGGGATAAGAGGATCAATAATTCCGAAACAAGGAGAGGATTTGTATTATTGAGCATCTGGTCGGAGTCAATCGTATGCATCTTACGCTCTCGACATCTCGTGTAATATGGAAGCCGAATGTCAAGCAATCTGCAGGGAAGACAGTTCTCATCCGGGCGCTTTGTTTGGACTTTGGAGTTCGGAAGGGGGAAGATATCGAGCTAGTCTTTTTCTTTTTAAGCACCCACCGTTATACAATATGCATAAAGGTTTCTAGGATGGGTAGCGTTACGTAGGAGCGTAGCGTATAGTGTTTGGGTCAGGGAGCTCAGGTCCCGCGTGTCGCAGGTATATAATAAGTCTCCTAAAGACACGGCTGTTCAGTCGACAGAAGGCTGAGCTACTTCTAACTGTTCTCTAGCTGTGTTATGGTTCGCGTCTCGAAACATTTCTGCAGACTAAGTGCAAGCCAGCTCAAGGACAAGCCAGGGTTTTGTCAGTAGTTTTCCCAGTGACAGCTATGGGCTTGCAGAAGTTAGAAGTCGTGTCGCTGTCTAACGTGGACCCCGAGGACCACCTATACGTGCCGAAGAAAACTGGCTATATCAAAGCTGGCAGAAATGTCAACATACAATTCGGAGAAGGTGAGTGGGCACACGTAACCCTTCTGGTGACCACAAAGTGTCTAAATAGTGGACGCTGGACATTGATGCTTAAAATCTTGAGTGAAAACAAGCAGAACACGTCGGGAAAAAACGTGTCTAACAGATCAGGAATTGTCCATTATTACTTCCAATTAAGAGTTATTGCTTCCAATTAAGATTAATAGGGAATGAAAAGCATTCACATGCACAGCACAAAAGCTACTGAGCTCTTGTATTTAGGAGTGTTTTCCACACATGCGATTAGTAACGATTTGCAGCTTTTGTAATGCTGCAGCAATGCGACAGTACTTCTATTAGCTTTAATGCGCAAGCTTTCTTTTATGCTCGACAAAATTCGATTATACGAATCAATTCCCCACTCCCAAAGAAAAAAATATTTTTTGTTATTTTAGTCACTTGCGTTTACGCTGCCAACATCAACTTCTGTAAGGTAATAGGTCTGCTGTAGTGCCGACTTATTGCTGAACATACAAGTTTATTATTCATGCCGCTAGATGCGGCGACTATCGCTGAACGTAGCGCCGACGCTGCAAATTCTACTTAGACATCTATGGCTCGGCACGTACTGTACTTGTCTAAGTACCGAGGACTGCTGCCCTCCAACGAACAGTAATTGGAAGAGCAGACATACGAAGTAATAGGCGTTCACTGATCCCCCCCAGATCGCTAAAAGGTCGTGTTCCTATTTCGGCACGTGTAAAGCCACGGTCTATAGGTTTCAGAGGTGCTGTGGGTGGTGTAAGCTATAAAGCCATGTTATTCGCGTTAAACTCACGACCTTTTTTTGGCAATTGGTCCCACTGTACGGTCCATTTCCCTGTTTAAAACCCGTTTCGTAGTTTCGTCATGTAATGTGCTTGTAACATAGGTTGTAAGCTACATTCTGCGGTTGCCAAAGTACTAAACCGCATTGGGGGCGAAGCAAAGAGGGATGCAACTATGAAATAATATATAAGGAGTACTAAGCGTTTACGTAAGGCTCAGCTACAGCTTACGTAGCTTCTCTGTAACTGCCGCAAGGTGGCGAATGTGTAAATAAACGCGTTTGGTTTGTGTTTAAACTAGTTGTACGATAACTAGGCAATCAACACAATTTCTGGCAATAAAATTAAATGCCTCTCATGAACGCTTACCAGGTTTTGTTAGTATAAACATAGAAAATTGTGAAACTACATGAACAAAAGTCGTTAGGAAAAAAGAAAAAAATGTGGTGTAAGAACACGCTTAGCTCGACATCAGCCATAGACAGTAATTTGGACGGCGAAGCAGAGTCCTTGATCTTAGAAACTTAAAACTCTCCTCATTGTCTATCCGACAAAAAACCAAGCCACTTCAGACAGATCCTTTGTGCTCATCTTTTCAGCCAATTTTAAGGTCAACGTTGGCTAAGACCCGAGTCAACAATGTACGTATTGATTACATATGCATGTCCACAAATGTCAAGTCCTTTTATCAATAGATAAACCGCTGAATCAGATCGCTTCATAATCAAAGCAATAGTCTGCGTCATCTAAAACCTTTATCTTGCCACGGCACGCAATCCAGCGTGGACATCCAGCACTCGATCAGTACAGAACGTATTACTGCGCACTTTCGACTTGAGCACGCCAAGTAACCAAGTTCAGCCAAGCCAGAACGACCCAATCAGAAATACCTAGGAGTGAAATCAATCGCACGAGTCCAAAGCATAATTAAGATTACTGCAAGTTTTGAATTTCGAATACCAGTAATCAGTTTGGATTACATATCTTCGAAAAACATAATTTCTTTTGCCCGTCACACCAGCTGCAGCAAGCTGGTAGTGACCTTCAACTATCACCACAAGCAAAGGTCTGAAGAAATATCTTGTAGGTGTAATTTGGTCTAGGTAAGCCCCCCTACGACAACAAAAATAACGCCCAGAGGTGTAGCTAACAGGACCAAAGGCCCGAAACGTTAGAACTCCTGGTCTTAGCCTACATTTTCGACGACTAGTTAGTGTTAGTATGGGTGCGAGTCGCTAACGTTAGGACCTCGCACGGTTTAGTAGTGTTCGGCGGAAGTCGGAGCAGCACGCAGCACGACCTGCTGTCCCGCGGCGTAGCCAGTCGCCATATTGCTTTGTGTTATTTGTCCGCCAAATTTCCGCAAACTTGAATTTCCCTCTATGTGACCGCAGGAAACAGGCGGAAATTGCTCACCAAACACTTTCGCCGAGCTTGAACTTCACAAAATTTCAAGAGGCCGCGCTTTTATCGATTTGAACTAGCGTGTGGTGAGAAAACTGTTCCTGTCATATATTGCTGCAAGGGCTTTTACTTTCCGTTTTTCATCAAACTCCCACAAGTCCCCAAAAAATCAAAATTTATAATTAAAAAGAAAGAAAAATATGTTCAAGTAACAACATTAGTAAGTAATTAAGAAACTTAGGAGGAAAAGTCCCGGAAACCGTTAGGAGCATTCCATATGCTCCTGGGATTTGGGGGATGGGATGCATTATATATTTGCAATAGCTAGCTTATTTTAATTGGAGATTTGTTTTCCCTGTATTAAAATAACAAGTTTCCCATCTTTAGAATCACTTCATTACGAGACAATAAACACACGTCAAGTTTGCCTTAAACAAACCTGCACATAACTGTTAGGCGTTGACAGTAAAGTTGGACAACTAAACTCGGGGTTGGTTCTAATTGGAAGTTTCAAGGGAAGACAAACTTTTGACTTATTACAAAGTTTTGCTTCGCTTTTCTCCCGAAACCTCTTGCAGCAATTACGGTTTTCCTAATAGCTTGGAGACTTTCTTTGCACCATCAAAGGCTCTTAGAGACCCGTCATTCTATTTAGTGGGCCCAGCAGGTCCAACGGTCGAAGTCAACCATTTCTATTTGGCCAGTTTCGAATTCTATTGCTCCTCCAAATAACAAGTGCTCGCTGCCCCCAAAGATGGAAGATGAAGAAATTGCTTTTCAAGTGGCACCGACAAGAACAGAGACAGTGGAGCTTAACGAAGACCGAGGTCATGTCACTCCCAACATCGTTCTGAGTAATGCGCCCTCGGATGATGATGCATCTATCTCTCCCTCGGAGAAACGTTCTGCTACCAAAAAGCCCCCTTACTCTCGACACCCGCTCATTGGAGGTTAGTTGAATGCCTTGCAAAAAAAAGCTATCTATATTTTTTTGAAAAAATAACGAAAAGTTTGCCCGCGGCTAAAGCTGTTTACAACTGCTATGAAAACAGATCGAAACTAGATTATTGCAAAAGGGAGTTGACTGCAGCTTTGCTCTTTTGTTCAAGGAGAAAAAAAAACAAATTGCCAAAAAAAATGCCATGAAAAGATTGTGAAAAACACTAGAGAACAAAACGACAAGAAAGCCAAGCCCTTGGTAGAAACTAGAAAGTCCCCGTTTTCAAATCCTTCTTCGCTGAAGAAACCTAATTTACGACCAGGAAATCAATGATTGC
This sequence comes from Lepidurus apus apus, assembly GCA_022832285.1. Lineage (NCBI taxonomy): Eukaryota > Metazoa > Arthropoda > Branchiopoda > Notostraca > Triopsidae > Lepidurus > Lepidurus apus. Next base: position 6,919 of record JAGJRO010000069.1, on the reverse strand, counting down.
ACGGGATGAGTTTTCTTCATTTCTTTGAAGCAAAACCCCAGCAGCTCTCTTTCTGTTCACCCACAAAGAAAAGGCCAAGTGCTTGTACGACGAAAAGGCAATTTTATAATAGCCGAAACAAACTTGAGTCCTCTTGCGCAAAGCATTGATCAGTGCGCTCTGCTTTGCGACCCTCGGTTGCCAACTTTGTTCGAACTACTGGATGGCGTGCGGGCAACTATTTCTGCCAGATTATATGGAAGTACACCTTTCCTTGGGTAAAAAAATGTAAGGTGTTATCTGATGAAGAATGAAGGTTACGACGGACCAGGATTAAGCCGTCTTTTCATTTGGGGTTGATGTAAAGAAGAAGGGGCTGTTTTCCGGTTACATTTGCTAGCGTCGTCGTCGTCGTCAGCGTCGTCGACATACATACTATAGCTCAGTCGATCCCAGAAACTCGCCGAGCATTCTAGCGATTTCAAGAGGCTTAGGGCTTTATCTAGGGATTCTCATTTCGTGGTTCGCATTCCGTGCATTTCGTCCTAATTTACAAGTGTTGTGTGTATTAAGCGTGTTCTTTTGTGTTCTCGAGTGGTCCAAAATACGATGGCCTCGACTCGCATGGATATGATGGACTCGACCAATGCGAAGATCAAGAGGACTCTTGTTGATATCAGGGGAATGGCGAGTAAGTGCAATTTTGGACTTTACAAAGTTTGATTCCAGTTTGGCGCAAGGGATCACACGGCAAACATGTTGCATATGACAGGACTTGGTGTGTAAAATTGGAAATTGTTGACTAGAGTGCACGGATTCCTTCGCAGTTGCGCAATGCAACATTAAAGCCTGTGAATTCCCGCACACCAACGGCGTCTAGCAGTAGGCGGTACAAGAACGGCACGTGTTTTGGATTCTTTTTGAGTCTTTAAGACCCCGAAACTATGTCCCACAGCAATCTACATGGACACAATGTGTCTTTGGGAAAACCTAGGCTGGTAGCTGTAGGGCGTGCTGGGGGAAATGCGAGAGAGACTGAGGGACCCCGGAAAAATCTTCCGTGACATTGTTAGCATTTCTGCCAGCGCATTAGGGCGCATGACAATGGCCTGGGAGTTCTTTTCTTCAAAAGCAAGCTATGTTTAGGCCTCGAAAAACTCCCTCTGAACGAGTTTTTGTCTGGCTTTCTTCTCACCGACAATGTCTTGGTGGGATAACCTGCAGCGATGTTATTCACGCAAGAGCGCGATTGACGTATGGTGAATGCTAAAATACCGTAAATGTCTTCGTCGACTGACTAGACCATTCTTTGCACGCAATCTAAACGCTTCACCTCTACCCAAGGAACATTACTGTGCATTTTCTGATCTAATTTTAGATACTAATGTCAGTAAGGATGTCAACCGCGCTTACGACCTTTCCCGCAACGGTCGATATACTTTGCATTGTTATGCCCCCAGTGGTCATAGTAACCTTTGTACATTGTCCAACGTCAGAACGCTAGCTTTTTATTTCTCTGCAAGAAGTGAATAAGCATTAGGCTTTTGCTATTCGTATCTATCTATTCATATATCTAACTACATATTTATCTATCTAACTACCTATCTATATCTATTTATCTATCTATCTATAAATATACATACATATAGATTTTTAATGCATTGTATTCAATAGCGTGAGATATATATAGTCTAAGTTTACATTAGATATACAGATACAGATAGATTTAAATATAGGTACATATAAAGCAAACTCTTTCCGTCAACCGTTAGTGTAATTCCGGTTGCTAGTGACGCAGTAATATTCTTTGGTGCTTCGTGCAGTAGCGTAATGACATTGGAGCGAAAGGCACCAAGGGAAATGTCACTAGTCATCTCTTCTCTTTCTGGAGCGAAAAAAAAAAGTACTGAAGAAAAGCTCAGGGATGCTGGGAATAGCCGGAAGCTCGAAGAGGTAAAAGATTCAGGTGGTGAAGAAAAACAATTTTCTTTACCCCCCCTTTGACCCACTCTACCCGCTTGTCTAAAGCAACAACGGAATGGTCTTTGTGTTTAGGACGATTGCCAACTACCATTTTCTTCTTGCCGTTGGTTCACATTACTGCACCCGTATCCAGCAGCCGGGTTGCTGGGATCAAGATTTGTAGTAGTATTTCTTCATCCTTGGGGCTTTCCCGACCCCAGAAAGCTTATGTTTCTGAACAACAGCGTTTTCTATTTTACATTTTTTTTGTTCACATTCAGCTTGAGCTTGGAGCTTTACAGAAAAGTTAATGAGGCATGCGACCCCAAGACTTCTCTCGTTACGAAAAATGTGTCAATAGAGACGTGCGCCCGTGTGGTCGTAAATTCCTCGCGCTATATTAAACGATACAAAGTGAAAAGAGAAAATGAAGTAAAAACACTCAACGACAATAGATATCGCAACCTCCAAGTCATCATGCTGTTGTAAATATAAAATCCCCATACAGATTTTATCTCTCGCATGTCTTCTCCGACATAGCTTCTGAGCTATTGAGAGAGAAGAAATACGGGACAGCATTCAGCATTTTCCATTTGCTATATGAGTCTCGTAAATAGAAACAAATCGGGCCACCCAAAAAAAATCTCCCTTGTATTTATCTTCCTTTTCCGTAAAAGGAGAGCACGCGTAGGTGACTTTATTTTGAGAAAATTGACCTGGAAGTTTGTTTAAATTCACAGGCTGCAGCCTTCAAGGAGATTGTATATTTTACAATGCACATTCAGCGCCAGCCTGGTACACTGCTGCTGGAGCGGCGACTGTAATAGTATTTCCCATCGGTGTCTTGGAGTCCTAGTTCGTGTCAAAATATGCAAACTGTTATAAGCATGACGAGAAGTAGTTTTTGGGGTAGAACACCGCTCCTGGCATTTTTCAATTTCTTTTGACGTCAAACCATCCATCAAGTCGAGTTATACGGATCGAAGAACGCTTTCAGGCGTGAAACTTCGCTCCGAACACCCAGCTGCAATGTTATGAGCCACAGGAAAAGAAGAATGCTGCGCCACAGCACCAGACTACCCAGACCACATACTACGGGCATATCCTGTCCAAGCGACAAACAGAAGCAACGATTCGAATACGTGGGAATAGAGTATTTATTACAGAATCGATCCATGTCATTAGGGGTTTTTGGCAAATATTTATTGCTGAGGTAGGACCATATTAGGTTGAAAGCTTCCAGGGACCATGAATATATAGTCCGGCAGCACATGGCATAAATCCCAGAAGTCGTCTAGAGAATCGACCATACATCCCCCCCCCCTGCCTTCCCCTTCCCAGGAGAAAACCTGCTGGGAGGGAAAGATGAACGCAAAAAAGTTATAAACATAAGCATTCCATGGCTGGATGAAAAGCCTGCAAGTTTGGAAGGCAAAGGGAATTTATTTGCTTGGAAAAACAACATGGATGGTATTCGTGTGCCTTGTAATGGGCACAAGAGACAGCGGAGATCAGGAGCCAGGGAAGATGCCATGCTGGGCTAAACACTATCATGGCGCACAGCGCGCCAAAAGCTGCGATGTGTGGCCATGCAATCCAAAAGGAGAGAAAAAGCTGAAAGACGTGCTTGGTCTCAGACTCTAGCTAGAGTTGGAAGCAGGTAGCTTAAATACGTGTCTGCAGGTTTAGTGACGTATTTTATATGGCCATTTAGGACATTCGTTTGAATTAACGATTTTTATTGGTGTAACGTCGTTTTGCACAGTAATTACTTTTCGTCAATTAATTACGGAATTTCTATTCGAGTTACAGTGCTTAGAATGACAGTATTGCGTATTGCGCACTGAGGTTAACTTGGCTGCCATGCGCTGAGAAATTGGTTCGGTGGTTTGCGGTTGTGCAGGGAAGCAATAAAGAACCTAGTTTTTGATAAGTCGCAGTTATGGAGTACCAGTTGAAACGGAAAGATTCACATTACGAATTGAACATCTTACTGCGTAAGTATTTTGGGGCAAAACTTTTTCTTAGAGTCTTTTAGAGTTTATAAGAAGATTTCTGCAGGCAAAAATTATAAATGCCAGCTATATATGCACGTCTGTCATAACAGTGTAAGGAGGAAACGCTAAGATAAACTGTTGGAAAATAAAGAGTCGTGGTTTACACTTTACGTCATAAAAGAGCCACCTGAGCTTCGCACCTCGCGGCTAAGATTACTACGCCGGGTAAACATAGCAACAAATGCAGAAATAGGAGAGTCATAAAGTGGCTTTCCTACAACTGTCGCTTCGAATTTCTATCCGCTGTCAGCAGAACTGACGTTCACCTAATTACTTTCATGTGACGGAGATAATTTCTTTTGGCAACTCGAAAGAATGGACTGGAAAATTGTCTGCCTTGTTCCAGGCACTACATTTCTAGTAAGAAACGAATAATTTAATAACAGCAGGCGTGAGGGGCTACGCAAAAAGCGTACAAGCAAGACACGCCCTCGAGGATCTAACTTTTAAAGTTTGCTGTAACTAAATTAAACTCAAGTATTTTTTTAAATTCCTAAAAGAGTCGCATGTTTTTCATATCTAAAAGAGTCCATGTTGATGCAATCTTGTACAAAACTGCACCCCAAATGTCCAAGGAATCAGCTATTTATGTTCTGTCTACAAGCAATCGATTTTCTCTGAACTGGAGCGTGAATGTGAAGAAAACTCATTACATGCTCGCAAACTAGGTGATGAACAGAATCTCAGAGGATTTCCATTAGCGTCTTGCTACTTTGCTTGCTGTCATGGAGTTTCTTTTTCTTGCTTTTTATATCTCACTAACGATTTTCGATGACAGCAGTAAAAAAAAGACTGACTTGAAACTTTCACTTTTGTCGTGTAAGAATCAGCATTTCACTTCAATCTATAACAAGAATGCCAATGTTGCTTTAGGCTTGCGCCACGACATCGGCATGTTGAACAATGTCCCAGCGGTATAGCTTTTATGGAGGTAATGCATGCAGGATGCACTTTCATTTCCATTTTTTTCCGATGTTATATCTGCGCTCGCCAGATCACCGCTTCCTTTCCAGACAGACTACAAGAAGAAAAGAACACACAAAACAAAATAGGAGAACAAAACGAAAAGCGGCATAAATAGCGCCAGAACGCAGAAGAGCAAAACAGAAGAAAACAGGCGACTAGTAGTTCCTGTTCTAACAACGCATGTAAACTTACCTTCCTTTTGTGGTTAACTTCTTCACGTTTTTCTCACTGGTGCTATAAAGATAAAATAGAGGAAAAGGTAAAGAGAAGTGTTGCAATGTTTACCTCTCTAACTATCGCTAAACGAATGGTGCCTGTAATGGAAGGTGTCGACATCTATCTTAAATCATAGGCGGCGATGCCGACAAGGCCATAAAACCCTCGGAGGCAATTAGTCGCTAGGTGCTGGTGCTGACATGTTTGTAGAACAAGACCGAGCGTGAAAATGAGCAGTGCGGAAAGAAATATTGGCGTTTGGTTGCACCCGAGTCCCGCTTTTTCTGTCCCTTTGCCAAGAACCTCAAAATGGGCTGTAAAGTTTTTAAGAACGCGTAGTCAGACATCTGTTTGGCAGTTGGAACCTGCTCCGTCAGCGAGTTGTTAGTGCGAGTTTGATAAGTAGCTCTGGTTTTTATACTACATTTGTCGAACGGCCAAATAAACCCGATTTACCTTTTTTGTCACTAGCTGTCGCCTGTAGCTGAAACGGGACCGAGCCTTGTAAAACGGAATTGTATTCTCCCGCGTACGAAAGATAACTGGTAGCTCCAGGCATTCCAGCATTACAGTAACTTCCTTTTGGTCGTTGTCTAAGCGTAAATGGGAAATGTCAGTCCGAGAGAGCTCAAAAGGTCGGGTCATAGAGTTTGCTTTCCCTGCGGCGTCCGAGTCCTCTGCGGAGTTTGCTTTAAAACACAACCCCGGCGGGCACCGAGGCACGGACAGTTCGTGGAGTCCTGCTTTTGGAGCCAGAGTCGTTTTTGCAACTCAAACGTAACCCAAAACTCGGCTTTTATCATGGTCTGAGCTCAGTCGCCCTGGGTCCATCGTCTTTCCACAATCTCCCGCCTTGGCGTTTAAAAGGGTGGGGGAGGACCTCGGTTTGCAGTCGTTCTTTTTCGCTCTTCTTTTTGACTTGCCCCTGGTGGGGGGTTCTTTCCACTCTGTTAGTCCTTCATTTCCGCGGCTCCAGTTCAGAGTGCACCCACAAAACGTTGGTTCCCCAAGCTTGGACTAAACAAACCCAGGAAGTTAAACAAGTCCGGCAGATCCTGTGGAGAGGCGCGGTTTTACTAAATACGAAGGGGAACATTTTTGCCAGGTGCATCAAAAACGCCCACTATGTGTGAAGACCAGACATACTTTCATGCAATTCCATTTGAAAGTAAACCTACGGACGAGAATCGACGCGTGGAGAGCCCCAAAATAGGATACATTGGTTATAAGCGTGACGGTAGGCTCCCGATACTAAGTTGCTATTTTCCTCTTTTAATATCAAGTTCTGTTGTGCCTTTGATGGTTTTAAGATAGAAGAAAAAAGAAAACAGGGTGAGAAGTTCGTTTCAAACACATTTTACAAGTGCCAGCTGAAGTAGTCAAACGTTGCGGAATTTGGTTTCGTGGTACTTTAAAGGGGTACTTGGTAACTTTTCAGACCCTTTACTCGTGTTCGCTTTTTAAGTCAGCAGAAACTAGTCAGCAGATTGGAGGAGGAGCCCTTTGCTCTTAATGGAGCCCAAGCTATGTTATGTTACTTATACAACGTTGTAAGTTTCGTTCGAACAGCTCCCACGTTACAGAGGTGCCTGATTTATGGGCAGCAGGTTTGGCTGCTGGGTCTTTCGACGCACGAATTGGGTGTAGCCATGTAGTACAAGCGACAATAGCTTGCCTGACCGGGTATCCTCCTGGTAGTGGGATGGGATATTTAGTTGTAAAGCTAACCACGTGCGCGT